>JAWNNR010000681.1:0-21256 GCA_035044725.1 Scaptomyza caliginosa
AACTTATTGCCAAGTTATATGATTAGATAGCTACATGTGAAGAGCATCACACTTCCATTGGCTATATTTCATCTCCTGTCTTTAATACTCGTTGCATCTGAAAGTTTTAATCGATACCACGCCTTCCTATTTCGCCCGCAGCAAAGGGTAATTTATTAACGAGAGTGACTGTATCTTCACAGATCTTGAGGTAATCATCAAAAAAGCTGGCAGAAAAGCAGAAGAAATCACCTAAATGTAATTGATATGAAATTATAAATCCTATTGCCATTCAAAATTGCCAAAAGCATGTTTTTCCTAATATTTAAGCTTAAGGCGTTTTAGACAATTTAATAGCAGGCTAATTGGTGACATCTTCCATAGATCACATCACAGATTCCAAGTTCATCTATTAATAAAATTAATACTCCAATATCTCTTAGCTATAAAATCTTTTTTAGTCTTAACATCTACAATTCTAATCCAACCATCTCTTGATATGTATATTTTTGTTTAAGTCATCAACACTCATTTAAATCATAAGCCATTTGTACTATTTTATAAGGAACAGAAAAAACGTAGGCTGCTGATAGCGCAGATACATAACAAATAAAACACAACCAATTCATGGTTTTAATAAGAAATATGTTCACACCATCTGTCGAGCGGCCTGCAATTAGCATACAGCATCACAGGCAGCGTCATAAATAACATAATATTAAGACATGCTATCTGTGCACCCATAGATAACCATTGATTGTTTAGGTCAACTCGTTAATAATCAACTAGTCCTAAGCAAACATTATCATCTAAGAATTTTTGTATATAAGCCATGCATTTATTCTTAATTATATCAGTGTCTCAAAGTCTCAAACAAAACCTCAAAGGAAGGATCTCCCTCTCCGTAGTCCAACCAGTTACAAGTGCTAGTTGCGACGGCATTCAGTAGTCAGTTTATGTGCTGACGACTTCCCTTTAATAACAACAACTTTAATCTTACCCATTAGCCATGTATTTATCGCTAAATTTGAATCTGTAAATATAACAATATCTCCTATATCTATTTTGCCCTGATCTTTGTGCCATTTTCGACTACATAAAAGGTATTGGCGATAGCCTTTCCATCATTCATTTTTGCGAGAGTAAGTCAGCAATTCTTTGAGATTCCTTTCACATATTTCTTTTAATTGTATATGACTAAAAAGAATCTCGATAATTTGGTCCAATTCTGTCTCATTTGAATCGGAAGATATATAAAGGAGCTGTCTACTATTTAACATAAATTCGATTTCACATAAAACTGTTCGTAAAACATAATCCTTTGGGTCCTTATCTTTTAGTAAATATAGCATATATTTTTTGACAGAATAAATTAAACGTTCCCATGCTCCTCCCATGTGCGGTTTTTTGTAAACATTAACAGATGTAATTTACATTTCTTTACATTTTAACTCGATTTTTTACAAATGGGAAACCCTTTGCGACTACGGAATTGACGAAAGACACTCATAAAGGCATTACAGGAAGATCTTCTGCGATTTCTGAATGTAAAGCTCGAGATGCATGCAAGTAAATATGACCCCACAATATTTTTTTCGTGACTTCGGTTAGCTAAAATTTCTATTGGACCGAAGTCGTCTGCCCTTGTTTTTAAAATAGTCTCTCGGTTGGAATCACTCTACATGAAAATAATGGGTTTTTATTGATATTACAGGCTTGTATTTCTTCTACAATATTGACAGTCATGAATAGCTGTCTTAATAACCGTTTGACATTTAACTATCCAAAAATTTTCACGTTTATTGGCTAAAACAGTTCCGTTCCAGGCTGGCCATTTTTGACAGTCGCAAAAGTCCGTCGTCCCTCATAAATACTAAAAGTGATTTTAAAGAACTTGAGTTTTCTATAGGTTTCGATTTTATTAAACATTTAATTTCGTTTTTAAGAATCGTAATGTCTGGGTTTTTTTTTAATTTAAGTGGGACGTCATTGGAATTTGAGACCCAGTTGCACATGTAGGGTTGCGAGTACTATCGATAGTCGTGCACCCTTTGCCGTGAATTATTCCAATTCTACTTTTCATTCTACTCTTCTTTCGTTTATTATCTTTTGTTGCATGATCTTACTTTTAAGGGAGATACAGAAATTGAGTCAGTCGTCAAAGAGACTTCGTGAAGTATGATCGTGAGTTGCGCAAACAATAGCTGAAGTAAATTGTATCGGTTCAACCAAAGAATTCTCTGAGCCTGTAGGTATTTTTATCAGATTTTGATCTGTAAAAACATTTCTCGTATATTCCCAATAAATGCTTTGTTATTTTCACGAAAGTTCATTTAAACAGATATCAGCTGGTTATATAAATCGGGACCTGTTAATAAGATTCATTAAGAGTCATTCAGGCAATATCCATGCGTTTTCGATGCCGCGTCAAATACTATTCTTAAATTGACTTGCTTGTTTTTATAGTTAGATTTTCTACTGCAATTTCATGGATTTAATTTACGTTAATACCCTTTAAAAGCGTAGCAGTCAATTATAGCTTGATATTTTTAACCATACATTGGGTCTCTTTCTATTCTTTTTTTTAAATGCATTAATCTATTAAATGCATTACTATAACTTTCGGGCAGTTATATTTGATCTTCTTTCCAAACTAATCCACAATAGAAATAATTTTCATTTCTTGTACAATGTGATGTCTATTACTTTCATATATTTTTTGTCATCAAAAAAAGTCGGAATGTCTTTTGAATTGGTAAGGCTATTTTCTAAATTCCAATAGGATTTGACAAGATCCGTAACAAATTTAAGTCGTTTTTGTCTTTGGTGTAGTTTTTCGTATTTCAGCTTTCGTGTTATGATAACTGAGTAATTGTCCTGTCCAATTAGCAGTTTTGGGTGTGCGTTGTTATACGTTTTGTACGTCCATGTTTTGGCTAGGTCGGTAGCATTTATAGATTGAATTGGCAGATTTAGATTTGAAACCGTCTTAACCGCTCTAAGGCTAAATAATTTCTAACTAAGCACATATATCTATTGACTTGTTTGGACAAATCATAGTAATGTATTTAAGTTGACGTTGCAGGTATTTTCTATCTGTACCTTAGATCGTCACTAACTTCGATGTTTTTTTTTGCTCACATTTAAGTTTCTGTCTTTTGTAAAAACCCACTGTGCAAAAGTGAGCAGTTGTTTACATCACATGGTTTTTTTTTTTCTCTAAACAGTTTTTAACATGTGATTTTTGCAAAGACAATCATCGCAAAGTCGATTTTTGGTAACATGTTGCCACTGTTGATTTACATCTAATTTAGCCTGTATAAGGCAAAAATGAGAGTATCTGCGGAAAAGTCAAAATTTTTTTTAAAAAAGTGTTAACTTCCAAGGGTTTATAGTCACCAATGGCGATGCAACCACCGACCCAGAAAAAGTAAAGGCCATAAAAGATTTCCCAGAGCCCAAAACAATTTTCGAGGTGAGGTCATTTTTGGGCTTCGCGAATTATTACAGATGTTTCATCCGAAATTTCGCTGCAATAGCAAAACCCATTTTGGAAACATTAAAGGAGAAAATGGTACCGTCAGTAGATACATGTCACGGAATATTCCGATTTAATTTTAACAAGCACAAAAGACTGCTTTTCAGAAATTGCGCAACATACTGGCTTCTGAAGACGTCATGCTCAGATACCCAGATTATAAGAAGCCATTTGATCTAGCGACAGATGCTTCAGCCTACAGTATAGGTGCAGTATTGGCCCAAGAGGGTCGTCCGATTTCAATGATCTCAAGGGCATTGAAGGACTGCGAGGTTAATTACGCGACTAATGAGCGCGAATTATTGGCCATTATATGGGCCCTCGGCAAAGCTCAGCAATTCTTATTTCTTAAGGCAATAAATAATCATCGACGTTCGGTTGAAGTAGTGAACAGGACACTATGAGCCTTTGATCTTCACTCAACGAACATCGACGTTTAGTTCAAGTGATGAACATGTCACCATGAGCACTTGAAAGGGTCACATAGCCGGCAATCACGACATATGCGTGTGGGCGCAATGATGGGAACGCCAGGCTTCATGCGAGGCTTAGCGCTTCTTCTCTCTAAGGCTTTCTAATAGTCATATTTGTATTCTAGTTTTTAGTCTAAAAGAATTCATGAATGAAGACAGACATACCGTCTGATTGATTGAACGTGTCGGTCTTTTAGTTAACTCGGAGAAAATTAATAATTTGTCGTCGCGCCAAGCCGATATCTGTGCTTATTACCGCGTCAAGCTTTCGTATGTATGAAATTTAAAAGAATTTTCAATGTGCCGTGTAGTAGGCGGTCAAAGGACCATTTAATGTTGTTCGGCTCGATCGACCAAAAGATTAACGTTATTGTGTTGTCGGTAATTACGACTAATTATACTCGTATCAAAGTGTAATTTCCGTTGTTAACACCCTCACAATGTATTCCGAACTCGATGTTGCTCAATCAAAATTTGCGCATTTTAAAAGGTTTAATATAAAAAAAAATTAAAAATCTATTATTGGAGGCTTTGCTAATCTGCTTATATATATTTGTTAAGTTTTAAATAGGTTTGGAAGATTAAAATGAATTCACAATATTTAGTGTGAGACGCTCTTCCTGCGCCTGCCAACCCTGAACCACCTCGGCACTCTTATTCAGCGGTCTGATAAAAATCGGTTTTGTTGTGCTGTAAAAGTATTCTGTATTTGACTGGAACGATTTTACCTGCTATGCCTTCCTTTCTGAGTGCCTTAGTGGTCTGCTTAATAACGGAAAGTGCGCCATGAAAAGATATTTTAATGAGAGGTGGCACTAGCTCCATTGCCACCACATTTAGTAAAATTACATCGAAACGTTAAATGTATGGAGATTTTCGATTTTAAGTATTCTTTGTAAGGGGTTTTGATCCATATCTATGATTAATTTTTTCTAAAATTTTGGGATTTCAGCTTGAAAACGTATCAGTGAAAAAAAAAATAGGTATTATCGGTTTTAAAAGGCAATTGGTATAGCTGGGTGTAGCACTGTCACAAGCTACCTTCCCAACAAATTTGGTTTTTAGCTTAAAATTTACAAAAATTCACACAATTTTTTATTAAAAAAGCAGTGCCGCGTGGTACGTTTTTTGAGTGCGTGATATTCATATTTGTTATTCAGATTTTTGGTAAATGTCAAGGAGAAGGGCGTTATAAATATGAACAAGTTTGAATTACTGTTAATATCACTTTCGCTATTTGATGCTACCGGCAGCGTGGAATGTTCCATATATGTATTTCTGTTTTATATTTTCGCACACACGCACAGGCATTCAATTATCCCAAATTTTTAAAACGATCACTAAGTGAACAAAATGCATAAAATACATGTGTCCGCCCATGTTTCTACCATGTGCCCGTCATTGATATCAATGCATCGAAAACAGATAGCAGACAAATACCAAACGCCACAAAAGGGCTTTTGTATATTCTTTTCTTAGTTTGGCTACGTACTCTTAAATGTTTGAGTTTTAATTTTGTAATTTATTATATTAGTGTATTTCAGATGCAGATCTTCTCACAACGGGTCAATATAATCAATTGGTGCGCTTAAAGCAAAAGACGAGGCTGTTGTGAGAATTCTTCATCTTTGCCAATACAATTAAATGCAGAAATTTATTAAAATCAAAATTCTGTGGATGACGATAATACTGAAAACTTTAAAAGTGAGAATCTCTGCATGAAGATCAAGTTGCTTACTGATTAGTTGAGTTCAATATATTTAGTTCTGTCAAATATAAACTTCTAAAAATCTTGCGGCAAGTAAAATGCCCAACGATACTAAGCACCGCCTTGTTAAGGATCCGTACCCAATCAGAAAGTACCCACTATATATATATATATATATATATATATATTATTATTTAGATCCACTCTCACAAGTATTATATTATCAACCAGTTACGTAAGCACTCGAGCCAAATGCCCATAACCACATGATCTACTAGTTGAAAAGTATGTAATACCTTGAGATATACACTAAACTGGCAGCTAATGAAATCAGAACATTGGACAAAAATCACGCTATAGTTCACACCAAACTAATTGCTAACAAACAATGCAAAGTCCAAATGTAAAAATGCATAATTAAAGAAATTTGTTCGGTAAGCGAAAGCTTGTTTACGACATCTTATCATAGATCCACTCAAAGAGCTTGAGCACAAATAACCCAACAAAGAGCCAAGTCTTCAAACCGAGGTGTCTTCAACAATCAAAACGTAAGCATAAGAAGAGTCATGTATATTTTACATTTATAATAATTTATAATGTAAGATAAAGTTTGAAAATAAGGTCTTTGTTTTTTTTCCGAAACTAAACTCCAAAGTATTAAATTGGCGCAGTCGGTAAGATGTCAAATTGTCATCGCAAAAATAAGCTTGTTCACTGCTTAAAAGAATCCTAGACTCGTTTAATTGGGATCTTATCGATAAAAATGATATCCGCACAAGAACACAGTATCCTTTGATAACCACACCAAGGCAAAAATATCCAACACTAATTTCGAGAAAAAAAATAAATAAAAATGTCACCACAAATCCTTCTAACTTAATAAAAAAAAAACAAAAAGTGAAATAAGTTGAAACAACAACATCGACAAAAGAAACCAAGTAAAACAAAAATAAAGTGAAATAAGTTAAAACAACAACAAAAGAAACCAAGCGATATAAAAAAATTAAAATCAAGTAAAATAACTTAAAACAACAAAAAACCTAAAGCAAGTAAAACAATTCCTCAAAAATTGTTATCAGACGCAAATCTTGTCAAAGCAATAAACCAGCTACGACATACATATAACAAACTTTGGAGGAGATAAAAAAGAGCTTACCATCTTCATAAGCAGAGTAGAATTTATCCTAAAACTGTATCCAACAGACAGATACAAGACAGCAGGGTGTTTAATACAGCACCATAGAAATGCAACAACATGGATATGATAATAACCCTGATTTCAACAAGAAATTTTCATTGGAGCAGTTGTGTCACAAGACCATAAACCCATTTGATATGCAACTATAACCTTAAATGAACATTTAATAAAATATTCCGCAATTGAAAAAAAAATTATTAGCAATTAAATGGGCAACAAAGAATTTCAGATTATATCTTTTGATACTTTGGGGATTAAAAACCTGTAGTATGGGTAGATAACTTTAAAGTTTAAAATATGAAACTACAAGGTGGAAGATCAGGTTAAATGAATTCGATTATGAAACCAAATATTTGCCAGGAAAAGAAAATCATGTAGCAGACGCCCTTTCCAGAATAAAAATAGAAGAAAACTTCATGGTATCAAAGATATCAAAGCAACAGCGCATAGTTCTACTGAAGACAATACAAATTATATACAAATCACAGAATGATCCTTAAAATTCTATAACCATCAAATCAAAACTCCGACAACGCTGATATTTATGTGCAAGAAACAGTGTAATGTAGTTTCCACATAACGGTGACTTCTAAATATTTCAGAAAGCATATAAAGAAATAATTAGTCCAAAAACTCCAGGGAAAACAATGAAAACAAGCATAAAACCAATAGATATTTAAACTTATTAAAATTTCATAGAAATTATAATAAAAAATCATTATCAAGTTTTTCGTTCAGAAATGGAAAAAAACCAGAGCTATGTTTAAAAAATAATTTTTCTATCCCGATTACCAAAACATAATAAACGAATGTGCAGTTTGCAACATACACATAGAGCATAGAGCATAGACACAAAACTCACATATGAAACAACACAAGAATCTTTCTTGTTGTTAAGTAACTTCCTTTAATTCTTCAATACTTATTTTACTCTGTCCACAGTCAGATGGTCTTATTCGTTTCATAGCTTGATTAGGTGCACGATTATTTAAGTTATACTTAGGTTGTGGATTTTGGTTTTATTGCGGCTGCATGAAACGGTTTTGGTCGAAAATATTTTGTCGGTGGATGATTGAATTATTTCGGGGTGTAAATGAGGCTGGTTTTCCTGGTTGCGAAGTATAGTTTGGAATAGGTTGAAAATTTGGTTTGGGTTGTTGATAGAATGGAGGCATACTCTAGGGTTGGGGGCCAGGGTATAGTGTTGATGAATTAAAATGTGGTTAGAAAGGTGTAAGATATTATCGAATATTGTGGTTAAGCTGATAAGTATTATAATTATTGGGTTTCTGCGGCTTGTCAGAAGAATTTTGTTTTTGCATTACTGTGCCTGAACTATTTGATTGATCATAAATGCCTTTTTCTTGTAAAATATTTATAAGTGATCGTAAATCTGGTATATTATGGTTACTTATTTTTAAGTAAATATGTGCGGGAAGCTTTTCAATTAATGATTCTATGCTTGATTTGATTAACTTAAGATACAATATTTTTTCTTCCATATTTTGTTCTAACTCAAGCTTACTTGTTAGAATTTGTCTCCGGTGTTCCGGCTCTTCCAGAAATCTTACATTGCCTTTAAATGGAGTCCTGCGAAATTCTTCCAAAATAACATGGTTGGGGGTCTGGGGCTTGAAGTTAAGTATAAGGTGTCTTCTAAGTTCCGTCCAGCTGGTCATGTCATTCATTCCGATTCTACGCATAGCATCTCCGCTGATGCTGCGCTCGATGTGTCCAAATAAGATTTGCTGCTGGCGTACATCTGCGGTAGCGTACAGGGCCAGAATGTAGTCGATCCTGCTGATGAAGGTGTACAGCGTGTTCGGATCGCCATAGAACCTCTCCACATTGCCAATTTGGTAAGCGACTTGGCTCATGTTGCTCTCCGAGAGAGTTCTTGATGCTGCTTCGGGTTCCGTCATTTTGTTTGTTTTATTTTATATTTTTCTGTTCACTTATTCTTAAATTATTTTATTTGTTGTTTAAACTTGTTTTTGTTTTTTTGTTCAGTTATTTGTTTTAGTTGGCTTAGTTCTTTATAAAATTGTTTCTTTTTTTCACTTATTTTTGTAGAGTTGTTTTCTTCCGACTTATTTTTGTAGACTTGTATTTTGTTGGCTAAATTTATTGTGTTTTAAAATTTAATAAAAATGTTTTTTGTTTACTTAAACTTCAGCACTTTTTTGAATTTTGAGGAAACCTTTTGAATATGTATATATTTATAACCTCTCACAAATTCTGCAGCGTCTTCCTGATGTTAATATAAGGTTTCTTTTAAACAATCTGCGTTTCACGGTTTCGCGTTATTGTCACGGTTTGAATAAAACTTAACACGATGTTGACCGTCGCACGGGTGCCTAATAGCGCGGTTGTTTAGAGGATAACGAATTAAATTTTCGCTGTCCTACCGGCTGCGCCAGTTAAGTTTATATTGTTTTTAAATCGAATAAATAGTCCGTCTGATGGAATTTAAACAATTCACAAAGGTGAAAGAGAATTTCCGTATATGCTGAGTTATGCTTATTTTCGTTCTCAGACTTGCTTAAGTGCTGAGTTTGGATCATGGTTTTATATTTTAAGCAATGCACATTCTACTTTACTTATTTGTTTCGAAGTGGCTGGGCCACAGCAACGGGTGGAGTGTGAGAGTGATTACGTCACTATATACCTGTGGTCAGAGAACGAATGCTCAGCAAGCACCCTCCATCTGCTGAATCTCTGATGAAGGCACGCAGTTGCTAGCGTCACGTCTAAGACTTTTGCTTATTCTTTGTAATGAAGTTAGGGTCATTACCAATATTACAAATGTTGAGGTTGGTGGACAGGATATTATTAACCAGTGACTCACCCCGTACATTTGTGGCAGTGCTACCCTACTGATGATGGTGTGCGTTGGTACGCATCCAATGATGAGCTCCGTATGTGTCGCCTCGCAGTCGGCGATGAGGCTACGCAGCAGCGTGTGTGGTAGGGGGCCTTGTAGGTCATGAGCCATATAGCTTTAG
The DNA here is from genome assembly GCA_035044725.1 of Scaptomyza caliginosa. Classification (NCBI taxonomy): domain Eukaryota; kingdom Metazoa; phylum Arthropoda; class Insecta; order Diptera; family Drosophilidae; genus Scaptomyza; species Scaptomyza caliginosa. The sequence continues at coordinate 9,902 of JAWNNR010000681.1, forward strand.
CTAAGCCAGACGCATCCAGTTTTCAGCTCCAGGCAAGCAGCAGTGTTGTCGCCATTACTGTACGAGGACAATGTCTGCTCCGCATTCGCTTATGCGGAGCAGAAGAGCGACTGCAGCCGCCTCACAGTGGTTAAGATTTATCTGGAGAGCCTTCCTCTATTTCTGGCACCGCATTGTCGGCCGAAAGTTTACCGACCGCATCCGACCGGTATACATTTATTACTACCGGCGTGAAGCCGTGGCAAGCCGCACCTTTAGATTTTGCCAGAGCCTCAGCCGACTCATCGTTTATGATGAGGACCACTTGCCTGTTGTTTCCTTCGGGCGCGTCCATTTTGGCAACTCTCAAGTTTTGGGTGGTCAAATCAGGGATGCATTGCTGAAAAAGCTTGAGAATCCTTTAGGGACCCAATAAGGACCTTCTCCCTGGTGGCTTCGGCGAAGGACCGTGTGAGTGGCTGTGGTCGTGGGGAGGCCTGATCCGCTTGGCTTGCGGGGCCGACTCTTCAACCGAGCGTTGACGTTTCTGTTTGGCTTAACCAGAAACGGTCGCAATTCCCGGCTTGAAATCCGGGAGGATGGTCATTGCTGACTTGACAAGTTGGGCACCGTCCGGAGATTCGGGTGGGGCCGTCAGATTCCGCTGAAGGATATCAGCGGCCCTTTGCCAATCCTGGAAGGATGGCTTACCAGTTGTTGCAGTGACAAACCCCGAGGCAGTCGCCTGAGTCGTGGACTTGGGAGCCGGTGCTGCAGACTTATTTTGAAGCCGCCATTCTCCAGGAGGCTTTCCGGCTCGACGTCCAGGGTGACAGGACGACTGTCCTTGTCGCCGCCAGCGCACACCCTTTGCGACATTTCGAACGCCTGCTGGCGTACCAGACGTTGAAGTGCTAACACCTGAAGAGGAGTTGGCTGTTACTGCGTTTTGAACGTCTGCTGGCTTACCAGACGTATTTTGTTAGGTGCTAGCACCTGAGGAGGGATTGGCTTTTCCTACCGAGGTTTTGAGTGCCTCGGACACTTCGTTGATGTTATTGTTATTATTATTATTTAGGTTTATAATTAGGTCCCTCAAGAAGACGGGAAAGGACAGTCACCCGCGACATAGCCCGTGTATCGCGGGAGGCCAGATTGAAACTGGATGTCGGCAGGTATCCAGAGTTCACAAAGTAGAGACCGAGCAACCCCTCGGCACCATGGTGTTCCATCTGGACTGGGGTGATTTTATAGAGTATTCTTCTCTCGCTCAACTACCATTCGTCAGCACCCTTGGCAGAGACATGACCGTACCAAGGGCCTGCTTAATCTGGGTCAGCCGTCCTCACGTGGAGAATATAGTCGCACTACCAATTGTAAACTGCAAGGACGGCACGCACTGCGAGGGAGACCATGCATATTACTGGATGCATGTGCATCCACGCTGTTACGCGATTTTCCCCTTACTGTTTCAATCCGCTGACGGATAGATGGACAGTTATCAACTTATCAAAAAAATTTAAGGAACAGCAACTTGGAGATAACTCTATAATTTTGAACATAAGATTTGTTTCAATTTTTAGGGAGAGCCAAAATAAATATATTTTAAATATTTAGAAAGAAGTTGAATGCAATAATGCAATAAATTAAAAAATTAATACTAAAAACTGAGTAGGGAACTTTTTGTGAATATCGGTTAAAAAATGGAATTAGAGCTATTAACGGTCATAAATGCAATTAGAGCTATAAACATGATTCTAACAAAGCAGGACTTGATGGTTGTACTTGAACAAATTTATCAAATAGATCGCCGATGACATAGTTTGAGATGGCTCTAAGTTCTTTTATGAATACGTTTTAAAACAGTTTTGAAGACCTATGTTCCGCATTGAAAAAATTCAAAAAACCTAATGGGATCCAGCAACGATTATCGACACCACGTCAGGTGACATCTCCTATAACATTGATTGTGAAGGACTGAAAACCTGGATCGACCAATTAAGTGAATGAGTGACAAAGAATGAGCTAGATTTTCGAAAACTTTGTTTCTAGTTTCAAGGAATGTCATCTCCAATAAAACACGCAGGCTAGTTTGACCTGCTTGACTTACCAACCAGGCACACAAAATAAATAACAAGCTTAAGGTCTTATAAAAAGTTTGATTGGCACGCTCAAGTCAACAGACCTGTGAAATAGAATCTAGTCAGTGTTGTATATATTCCGAGTAAGTTTATCAAAATTTAGTTTTTCTGAATTTGACGAGACAGAATTAATAGCCGACAAATTGGCATCATTAGTAGAGTATAATGGGGAGAGTTATATAAAGGCAAGTTTCAACAATCAAGATGGCTCTAGTCAAGAGAACTCGATCAGAAGAAACCCTTAACAATAGATTTACATTTCGTCCATGTACGTGCATGACTTTGAGCGAATGCATGCAAAACTGCTTGTTGACTTGTGGTGACTAAATTTTAATCTTCAGTATCTCCGGTGTTTCTTAACCGATTTCTATGAAAGTTGTATGGTATACAATATTTGGCATTTCCATTATGCAGTTTCCAAAACTTAAATTTTTTTGCTATTTCTTGCATGTTTATACTAAATACCAGCCTCAGACAACGAGAGATAAACCTACAAATAAATAATTAAAGGATTTGATTAACCTTTTGTACCAGATTGCTGACCATTTCAGAAACAGACTTCTTATAAATTTCTCAGATAGAAGCATTCTTCTACAGAAAACAAAAAAATCCATTGTGAGCTACCAATCCTTGATTTTTTAAAGCATAATTTTTTTGTCGACATTTCAATAAAAATGGTGACCATAGAGATAGAAATAGCAACAGCAGAGCACAGTATACCTTACATTGCAGCGCAAGAACACAGTCAAATAGATAATCTTACTTATTTTTCCCCCCAGTTTGCTCAACGACACACAAAAGAACAGATATTGGGCGAGCCACCAGTTCCTACAAATACTGACGAAGTTTTACACATTGATATGTTGTCTACAAATCAAATCAAATAAATTTTTAACGTGTGTCAATTAAATTTCAAAGTTTGATGTTCACAGACTTATATAAAGCAGAAAGTTAATCAAAAAATAAAATTCACATAACACGCACTCTGACATTCCCATGTTGAAGTAGATATGGTCAGACAAGTTCAGCTTAGGCTAATGCAATACTTTGACGAGGTCGAAAGGAAACTAACACTCGTAACCACCAAAATCGTTATGACTCGCGAGACCGATGGGGCCGCTCTGCTCAACGCAGTGGTTAAAATCAACGCACTCCATGCACTTATTTCTGGCTTTAAGAGTTCATTAAAATCGTTAGTTTTTCCTGTTCAGCCTACAGACCAGCCATGTCTTTACTAACGAGTGCCCGCAAGAAAAAAATCCACATTGGAATATATCCCAAGACAGAATACTAGGGGAACTCTGAGACAGGACCCGGAACCAATGCAGCTTGGGTCTACAATAACAAAGTGTAGGCAACCATCAAATTTCGACAAACCGCGTTCAAAAGTGTTACAATTTCTCTGATCCCATATCTGGCCAAAGGTGTCAGCGAATTAACAATATAGGTCTGCAAGTTGTCAATAACGAAAAAAGGAGCCCGGGCACATCTGCAGTGACAGATGTAAAGGACGACTTACAAATTTTTGGCTTGATGAATTTTATAGATTTTTTGCCGTACGTTGAACGATAGTTGGTTGGCCTAAAACTGGAAATCTTTATGGACACGGGGCGGTAAAAAATTACGTGGGAAAAATAAAAATTAAGAAAAACCTAATATTCGTCGAATTTCCATTCACTATGACCTGAACTTTTCTATTAAACTCGTTAAATACGATTGATGTCATTGTAGGCTTGGATTTTAAATCAAACTTGGATTCGTTGTGAGACTTGCAAAATTTAACAATCACCTAGAGTAATACTTTCGAAAAGTTAAAGCACCATAGTAAACTTCATTCGCATTGATGACATAGTTACCCCGATTTAGTTAGGGACGCTTTTTAAAATATTATTATTAACAGAATAAAGGCATTTTCAATCTCTAACAAGGCACTGCCATTAAACTATCGCTATCCAGACACATACCCTATGAGCGTAGCAGATCCCCATACATTAGCCCTGTGTGAGTTGTTGACAAAAGGAAGAAGGTGCTACCGGCAATAAAAATAAGTGGCTCGAGATACATTTAAGACAATTAAAGGAACGTACCATTGCCGAGTATAATATGTTAAGACTTAAATCTTGATCTTAGCCCATTTCTTGGGCTAGCAAGATATTTGAAAAGTTTTGTCAAAAACATCAAAACCGAGACCATTAATTGATGTATTGAAAGGTGGAAAACCCAAAGTAATATTCTGTCATCAGAAGATGTCAAACTTATGAACTCAGATCTTAAAAATTGGTCGATCTAACCACAGATGCTCTGAAAGTGCCATCGGAGCAGTTTTGTCCCAGAGGAGGAAACCAGTTAAGATTAAGGTACCCATTGGCCATTGTTTGGGTTTTGGCAAGCTCTAAAATTATTTGTATGGAACCAAAGTGTTTAACATTTCCGCCAGTCATTAACCCCTTACCTTAACAGTTTCTGAAACGAACACTAGTGCCAAAGTCAAGAGGTGGAATGCTTTTATTGAAGAGCATAATTCTTACATACAAAAAAAGAAATGGAATGAAAATATCTTCTCCTATGCCTTATTCCGGCAAAACTTAAATGCCTTGCAGGAAAAACTACAGTACGACGCAGCCACTATACACAGCGAAGTATAGCTGACCTTTACAATCGCAACCACGAAAATGCGTTAAATTGTTTCCGTAACCAAATAATTTTAGAGAAAGCATATTTCCTTTTAGAGGAAATTTTATCATGTCTAGCAGAAAAACGCAATGAATGTAAGTTTTGACAAATTGTTTATTTAACTTGGGTTAATTTTAAAAAGAATTAATATAGTAAATGTTTGCATAATTTAATATTTATTTTTTAACACATCTTTGCTGAACAACTGACACAATTAACGATCACACTGCACGCACCTTTCTGCGACGACTGACTCAATTTCTGTATCTCCTTAAAAAGTAAGATCATACAACAAAAGAAAATAAACGATATGAGAGTACAATGCAAAGTTGGATTGAGTGATGCAATATTTCACGATATTGCGCGAGACAAAGGGCTTACGACTATCGATAGTACTCCCAATTCTACATGAATTACATTTCCCAAGTAATGTTCAGTTATTAAAATGCATTAATCTTGTGCTAAGCCCGAATGTTGTTTTCTTCATTTTATTTCATTCTTTGAGAATGACTTGGTGTCCCAATTTCCAACAACGAAAATTTAGCACTTTGGAGATGTTGTGTCAGGCAACACGAACAGGAGAGGACAGGTGGTAATAATTACTTCTATTCTCAAACGTGTAGAGCTGACCAAAAGAATGTAAGACAGAACAAAAAGGGAATTGCTAAGTTTGTACTAACGCCCCAAGAAGTGAGAGCTTGAAGTGACACCAATACCTTTCATTGCTAGAGAGATCTTTCACATTGACAGTATCCATAAACATAACACAAAATAACGCACTGTACACTTCAAATTACATTTTTTGGGCTTAGGACATATTATAACCACATTAATGTTAAGAATGCATCGTAACAAGATTAAAAGTCCACTTTTCGTTATGTTTGCGGTAACCAGGGCTCGGATTACCGACCACTCGCATTCGAGATATATGGGAGCAATACATGAGAATACAAGACATTACGAAAATCGTATAAGAAATTAAATGATTCGATCAGACTCTGTAGTCGCATATGCGAAAGCTGCTGGATGTAGACACCAGACAGTCCAAAAGTATGTTAAGATATTCTGGGTACAACACTTAAGGTTGTAGCAGACACCCTATTAAATTAAATTTTTAACTTATTTACGCAAGTAATAGGCGGGTAGCTATGAATACTGAAAAACAAAGGCAGATAAACCAATTAACAGATACGGAATAAAAAATTGTTAGGTGTGAATACATTTGTATGAGACGCATTTGGGTATTTATATTAATTTTAGAAATCCAACATTTGATAGTCACACTCACTCTTGCCAAGTCAAGTATCATTAATCCAACAAATTATAGTCAACATTAATTAAAGTCAAACATATTCATAGTCAGATTAATGAAAGCTCTTATTATTAAAGTCCTCCAATTCGAAAGCATCTTTCCCATGTTAATCGAGTGTCCGAGTATAAATATTATTTGGAAAAAGGTCAATGCTTTTCGTAATATACGACTTTACTGTGCTGCAACTGACAAATTACACAATCGTATCAGAATGCGACGCGGAAACCATCGCAGTAAAGAGCAGCAGATCATCACCAACTATGCATTTTTTCTGTAGAGGTGCAGGCCATAACTCCTACGCCCAGGGTCGAATGACGAATGAAAGACACTGATGTTTATAGTGTTTTGGTCTCTGAATTGGAATAAAAAGAACACGCGACCGTTCTAGCTATTACAAGTACAGCGCTGTATTTTATACACATCAGCGTCTTACTTAGAACGTTCATAAAGAAAGAGTGAATAAAAAGAAGCTCACGGGTGACCAAGCTTAAGTAATCATTGTTGCCCAAAATGTTAGTTTACATTTTCGACACTCCTCAACGATTACATACTTTAAACTTAAGAACTAAGAACTATTGATTCCTTGAATACAGTTGAACGTGCTTGACCTTTTACAAATTTTTTATCAACACGTCTGATATCATATTATTAGTACTTATATATTGAACATCAATCTCCTGTTTATGATACAACTCACAAACAAGACGATAATTGATTTCAATATGCTTTTTTTGGCTAAATTTTAAGAGCTTTGACTATCGCAGTATAACAAAACCGACTTAATTTTACCAAAACCCAGATTTCTCAAAAAGACAGCTTCTCTTACTGCAATCGACAATGCAACATACTCAGCTTCTGTGCTGCTTTATGCTACCAGATTCTGTTTCTTTGATTCCACGATATAGAGCATCCTGCAGCTAAGAAAACATAACCGCTGTATATCTTTCGATCGGACGCATCGTTCGCTCCGTCTGCGTCCACGTACTCTGTATGTTGATGATGGAGACTCATATCTGCTGTACCTCACAGTATCCGCTTTGCGGCGACCTCATGCTCCTTGTGTGGATTAGCATTTCTTTGCGCTAATTTTGCCACCGAATGTCCTGGTAGTTTTAGCCAGATACATAAGGGACCCAATTAATGACTGATGGCGTTTTTCATTAATTGCCTTGCAGTTGATGCCGTCCTACTTGACCTGATGGCCGGCCTCTAAGGGTGTTGCTACTGGTCTGCATGTCGATATACCCAGTGTATATAGCATCTATTTTATATACTGCTTGTGCCTGCATCTCTCTTTCACGCTCTAAGTCTTTTGAGAACTATGTCCAGTTTAGCGTTCTACCATCTGCCGCTTTGCCTCAGCCCATGCACAGATTACTTTAGCATTATTACTTCAGGCTGCTCGACGCTATGAAGCCTATTGATACTGAACTATTTCTTATAATTGCTGCAGTGCGTACAAGTTATCCTATCCAGCCCCGAGTGTACTAACATGCTTCTGATCATTTCTTATAGCGTTCTGTTGGCACGCTCAGCAGTCGTTTAATATCCTTCTTATTTCGGTACTTTACGAATTCGGCAGTTATGCACACAAATATATAACGCGAAAAAAAACGTACCGTCGGCCGAGGCTAAAATTTATAACCCCACGTAATCTAGCACTTTGTGTACTTACGAGGTGTGTAAATAATGTAATGAGACTGACAACGTTGCTCCCGATCTGGCAATGCTAGATACAAGCGGCTTTAAACACCGTCTTGTGCGTTGTAAGTATGAGTGGCATTGGTTTCGAGCAACGGTGTGCTATCAAGTTTTGCTTCAAGCTTGGACACAATGCAACTGAAACATTTGAAAAACTTCGGCAGGCGTACGGAGAAATTTTTTTGTCAAGGACCCAGGTGTTTTGGTGGTTTAAAGCTTTTTCAGAAGGAAGAGAGTCAATTGAAGATGAACCACGAAGCGGAAGGCCTTCAAGTGCAAACATCAATGAAAATGTCAACAGAGTTCGGGATCTTGTGCGTTCAGATCGACGGTTGACGGAAGAGTTGAATTTGAATCGCACCTCCGTTCATCAGATTTTGATCAATGAATTGGAGATGAAAAAAATTTGCGCAAAAATGGTTCTAAAACAACCTTTCCCAAGAGCAAAAGTATGTGAGAAAGGAAATGAGGTTGGAAATGATCCCCATTTTTTGGAACGTGTCATTACTGGTGACGAGTCTTGGGTGTTTGAGTACGACCCAGAAATCAAACGCTAAAGCATGGAGTGCATCCTCTCCAAGACCCAAAAAAGCACGCATGAGCATGTCAACAATCAAATGCATACTGATTTTTTATTTTTATAACCACGGAATCGTCCACAGAGAGTTTGTGCCTCAAGGCCAAACGGTTAATCAATACTTTTACCGAGAGGTCCTTGAAAGACTTCGAAAAAGAGTCTTTCGAGTGTGACCAAACATCAAAATGAACTGGGTGTTGCATCACGACAGTGCACCATGTCACACTGCAATCTCAATAATGCAGTTTTTAGCCAGTAAAAATGTTCCTCTAGCTCCATAGCCTCCTTATTCACCAGACTTGAGTCCCTGTGCCTTTCCAGCAATGCTTTGATGATTGGAAGAATCGTCTCCAGCGCTGTGTGACTTCCCAAGGGAACTATTTTGAAGGAGACAGTATTGCACTATAATATTCTTTGAATAAAAAATTAAAAAAAGATCAGTCTCATTACTTTATTTACACACTCGTATTTTTCTTTTATGTTTATGTGAGCGTATGACCTGCGAGAGAAAGCAAGGACCCCGACCAATCCAACGAGCAAGCAAAGAGCATAGCAAAAGGTGCACACGTGGCGAAATATCGTCATACATTGCCGGTGTAAACACCCAGCCGAGAACCAAAGAATATTACACAATTCCAAATTTTCCAGAATTCTATAAACAATTTAGAATTTCAACATATGCGAGTGACTTCACAATAAATATATATAAACACGAAAAGCAATATAGCTCTACAGACCAAGAATTCTTTGTCATTGTTTACATAGTAAGTTTTTAAGACATTAGAAACTTAAATTTAAAATTTCAAGAATTTGGTTGGAAAATTCAGTGGAAATCAGAATAAAATAGCATATTTTTAAAACAGGCAGGAAACAGCACCGCTTAAAAACGAAATCTATCAAAAAAGTACAGTGCACTTTATTAGCTAAACATTTTACAGTTTTGAAAACAAAATCAATTTGCCAAAAAATGTCGAGAAAATAAATATGACAGAATTGCAATTAAACCAAAATCTAAAATTACTGAAACACCATAGCATAAAAATTAAAATACTCATGTTAATATTTTTTTAAAATTCTTTTTTAAACACTTATCATTCGTACAACTAATATCTGTACATCTTATTAAATTTGTTGCAGCATATAACATTCAAAACACGAATTCAAGTACAAAATGGTTTTGAAATACAAAATTTCAATTTAATCAAATATAATTTTTTTAAAGAAAGATTACCCGACATAACTAAGAGCATAGGTTTATTTATTCAATACATTTTTTAAAAATTGGTAACAGCAAATAATGGAGACGGTCGAAAAGATGAAGATAAGTACGAACCGTATTTTAGATTTATACTGAAACTTAGACTTAGACATATACTAGATTTGTATACGGTACCAATTCAAGAGGAAACAGCATACGTACCAATGAATATTCATTCAACGGAAGTTGTGAGTAAAACCATTATAATTTTACATGTTATGAAGATTAATTAACTCACTTACATCATCAATAAAACTTTAAATAATAAAAAAATCAATGAAATCGTTAAGTCATTGACGCCAACATCATATCAATAACCAAATTTTCTAGACGACTTATAAATAAATGAAAGAACGATAAGAAATCGTAGATGAAACAAATTAAAGGAACAATATGAACACACAAATTTATACACTTTTCAATGAGACTGTCATCAAACTAGCAGTTACAATCTTACAAGATAGAAAATTAATTTTATAATATGATAAAAAAAAAACAAGTTAAGAAAAACTTTGATGAACCAAATGCAAATGTTGACAAAAATATGAAAGAAAAAAGAGATTACTTTAAGAAAAATAAAGCGTCAGCAAGGAACAACATATTTTTGAACGGAATCATTTACATCAGAAGACTAAATTTTAAATTGATTTCTGCATTACAGAATAAAAGAAAATTTGGTTATTGATATGATGTTGGCGTCAATGACTTAACGATTTCATTGATTTTTTTATTATTTAAAGTTTTATTGATGATGTAAGTGAGTTAATTAATCTTCATAACATGTAAAATTATAATGGTTTTACTCACAACTTCCGTTGAATGAATATTCATTGGTACGTATGCTGTTTCCTCTTGAATTGGTACCGTATACAAATCTAGTATATGTCTAAGTCTAAGTTTCAGTATAAATCTAAAATACGGTTCGTACTTATCTTCATCTTTTCGACCGTCGTCGGGTAATCTTTCTTTAAAAAAATTATATTTGATTAAATTGAAATTTTGTATTTCAAAACCATTTTGTACTTGAATTCGTGTTTTGAATGTTATATGCTGCAACAAATTTAATAAGATGTACAGATATTAGTTGTACGAATGATAAGTGTTTAAAAAAGAATTTTAAAAAAATATTAACATGAGTATTTTAATTTTTATGCTATGGTGTGCTCGTTGGATTGGTCGGGGTCCTTGCTTTCTCTCGCAGGTCATACGCTCACATAAACATAAAAGAAAAATACGAGTGTGTAAATAAAGTAATGAGACTGATCTTTTTTTAATTTTTTATTCAAAGAATATTATAGTGCAATACTGTCTCCTTCAAAATAGTTCCCTTGGGAAGTCACACAGCGCTGGAGACGATTCTTCCAATCATCAAAGCATTGCTGGAAAGGCACAGGGACTCAAGTCTGGTGAATAAGGAGGCTATGGAGCTAGAGGAACATTTTTACTGGCTAAAAACTGCATTATTGAGATTGCAGTGTGACATGGTGCACTGTCGTGATGCAACACCCAGTTCATTTTGATGTTTGGTCACACTCGAAAGACTCTTTTTCGAAGTCTTTCAAGGACCTCTCGGTAAAAGTATTGATTAACCGTTTGGCCTTGAGGCACAAACTCTCTGTGGACGATTCCGTGGTTATAAAAATAAAAAATCAGTATGCATTTGATTGTTGACATGCTCATGCGTGCTTTTTTGGGTCTTGGAGAGGATGCACTC
>JAWNNR010000686.1:3600000-3923434 GCA_035044725.1 Scaptomyza caliginosa
GCGACGGGCAGATGAGAGAAAGCGCAGCAAGCCGAAACGAACACTTTGCAAAAAGGGTATTGAAAGGGTGGTGCGAATGGATGAGGGGTATATGGTCGCTGGGTCAGTGTGCAGGGTCCCCTGAGGACAACAGTTGCAAGCGAATTTATGCGCTTTGTTAAACAGCAACAGCAGCAGCAAAAAAGAAAATACAAAAAAGAAACATATATATATGCAACAGCAACAGCAGCAAAACGAAGTAAACGAAGAAAACAAGAGTAAAGCAGCGCAAAAGCAAAAGTAAAAGCAATGCAACCCATCTCCAAAACACTCCCCCTCAAACCCAGCCGTTCTGCAGCTAAAGAGGGCGTTTTTGGTGTGTGGGTGTGCATAAATAACGCGAAGCTTTCCTACATTACGTCTCCACCCCTCTCTGGTATGCAATACAAATGAAAATCGTGTTTGCGCTGGGTGTAAAGTGGCATGTGTAGTGGTGCAGCGGTGCTTGCAACACAACCAGCGTTCCAACATTTACGTTCTGTTTTTCTCCTTCGTCTTCTTCTTTTTCTTTTTCTTCTTCTGGTGCTGCTGCTTGTGATTTACAACAAAACAAATATGCTGGCCGTAGCCGAAGAGTAACGGCAACAGCAATGGCAACAGTACAAGTTTACCCGTACCTTAGCACGCGACTTGCACACCCCTATACTATATAACCCCCCTCCCACCTAACCCCACCACATCCCTTGCCTTAACAACATGGCACTTCACTTTGGTCTGACTGATTTACAAGGCTGCTAGCTGAGATTGGATGGCGCGCTGTGTAAATAAAATAGGAGACAGAGACGTTCTCTCTCTATATATATCTCTGTCTCCCTCTTACGGAACGTCCAAATGCAATTTTCGTATTTCGCATTTTTGAAAATAATTAAACTTAAAGAAGCTTCAAGTCGAAGCTCGAAAAGATGGAGAAGAAGCAGAATCAGAAGCAAAAGGAATCTTCTCTATATTGGCCAAAGGGCAACTAAGTGCCAGTTGAGGACAAAGTTGCTGGCTGCATTGGTGCAGTTAATTGTAAAGTTTGCTCTTAGCCGGGCAGGTGTCAAGGCTGTACTTTGTGTGCAAAATCCGCAACAACAACAACAACAACAACAACACAATCACAGCAACAGCTGCTGCAAGGCGAATCAGTGATATATATATATATATACACATATATAAAACAAACAACGGAAAAGCAGGCCATCAGGTTGCAAATTTTTCGATAAGATTTTCTTTTTTACTTTTTATACCCTTGAAACAAAATGTCTGAACGAAACGGATTGACAAAGTTACAAAAGCTCAAAGTTAGGTGCAAACAACACAGCTTATAAAAATCCAAAATGATTTTTAAAGTATTTTAAAGATTTGGCCGTGTTAACATATACATCAAATTGCTCGAGCTTAAGCCCTAGGATATCTTAAAGTCGATCACCATTGCTGAACGCTTTCTTACGTGTTTTTCATACTCTTTTTATGTATGTTTTTAAAATAATAGCGCTGGTAGTTTTGGGTTTGTGTGCATTTATCAACGGAAATCATAAATAAAATTCTGTGCATATATCATGCGATGCCTTCGCCAGAATTTATACCCGTAATGCCAAGGGGTAGTCATGTCCAACAAGTGATCAGTGATCAAACTATTATACAATAAAATAATCAGGACAATTTAAATAGGGCAGAGTAAAGTTTTCTGTTTAATCAAAAAGAATTAGTTGCGTGACAAATTCGTCTAAAGAACTCCCTAACCAAATCAAACTATTAAACAATGCGAGATTTTAAATGAAAAGAACATGCAATGTGTTTTCAAATATTCTTATGGAACGGGTATTGCAAAGTCGAGCACAAAATTTGTACCTGTAAATTCGAGAGGCCGTTGCAGTCAAGAGGAAGCCAAACACGTTAACCGCACACACATGTCTCATATGTATACATATATATTTTTTTTGCTTTAATCTTTTTAATTTACAATCACGCTCATTGCGAATTTTAATTGTTGCATAAACGAAGCGGACATCGAAAGGACAACAGTACAGGACAACTGCTGCTGTGTGTTGTTGCTCCTCTTTGATTATCAGCGGCAATCAGGATGAGTAAGGGACAGAGTAAAGGGAATGGCAACGAAATCAGATTCTGGAGCACGACACATATTAAGTTCAGTGGAATTGTTTTTTTTTTCCGTTGCCTATAAATTTGAGTAAATCACACAAAAGAATGAGTTTTCGGATATGAGATATGCTTAAATTGTTTTTTGATCTGTTTCTGTAGTTAAGTCGATCTTAAACAACTTTTATGGCTAGTTTTCAGTTGGTTAAAATATTTATTTATGAAAAAATCAAACCAAGGAAAGATACCAAAAGCGTTCGAGAAGGATTAAGCCAAAGCGAACTTTTTTTTTTGTCTTGGCATGGCACAGCTTGGGGCACATGTTGATAGTTTTAAGCATAAAGTAAAAAAATTGCGAAATGAATTTTGCAGACAAAGGTTTTAAATGAACATATTTTTGGCAAAAGGATACCCAGCTGTGAGTGCAGCCTGCGTGGGCTCAAATAAAGTTGTCGGCATTCAATCTGTTGCCTAGTTGCATACAGAATTCAATAAGCACTTTGCAGGGAGCGACACTAACGTATATGAAGCCAGTTTTCCTTTGTGTGTTTCGTTTTGTGTATGAAAATCAAAGCAACTCATTGTTCGCGTCATTCATTTCAGAGCTCATAAACGGTTGCCGTCACCCATAAGTGTAGGGATATGGAAGAGGAAAGGATAGGGAAAAAAAAGGAGTTACAAGCTGACAGGCAGCTATTACTCATGCGCAGTTGGCCAGGAGACAGCAAGCAGACCCCCCCCGGCTGGCTTCACCCAAAATTGTCGTCGTGGGTGCGCTTCACGCTCGGAATGTGCCACAACCATTCCAAAATGGCAGCACTTGTGCTTCATATTGCCAAAGCTATAGCTGGTATAGCTGCCATTGCTGCTTCGCACAAAATTTATGTTTTCCTGGAGTAAGTGGCACCGCGTGGCGACGCGTTGCCTCATCCGGAATCCGACTGACTGGATGTGGTCAATGTGCTTGACAAATTGCTTATTGTTATGGTTTTTCGAGAGCTTCCATCGCGTCATCTATCCCTCTTGCTCTCAGATATTTCATGGTCTTAACTCCCAGCTGCACAGTCAGCCTCTTAACGATGTAGGGCATCGCCAAGCTTAATAAGTCGCCTCATTATTTCTTATTTCGTTGATTGTTTGAAATACCCTTCACCAAGTAACGCATGGTTTTTGGTAGTTGTGTAAGCACTGTATTTCAAACTTAAAGTATGCCGAAAAGTATGCAGCGTAAAACCGTAAATTAGGTATTTTCATCGCAGCCGAGAAGTATGCAATTAAATTTATAACCAGTATTTTTCAGCACAATAAATAATAAGCAGAATAATATGCATTGCATTTTGCATTATTATTTTTCTTTGACACAAACCTAACATAGAGTTGTGGAATTCTTATTAAATTTTACATTTTATGGCTTAGAGGAAAAACTTCTTTAGTTTAACATTATTGTAAATAGTTTGGACTTAGCGTGGACTGAGGACACGGTAAATTCTAGTCGCTTATCCGCGACTAAAACACTTGCTGCTCGTTTTTTTTTTCTATTTTCTTCTTATATTACAGAGTACGTGCGGGCACTTCACAAAAAACGGAAACATCGCCCAAATGCGGCCTCGTTAATTGTTTTGATTAATGAACGAGCGACCTGACCTCACGTGCTTGCCACTGCTGAAGTAATGCGGGGCAGGGGAAACGGAATATACTTGCCGCTTGGCGTGGCACGGCTCTGACATCGTTTCAATTTGCAGTTGCATGCACTTTCGCGCACTCTACGCTCCCCGTTGGGCTTAGCTTACACACACTCTCTCTCTCTCACTCTTTCGCTGTGCTGTTTGTTGGGGTTTTGCTGTTTATTCGATTTTGTCGTGTGCTGCATTTTCTTAATTTGCAGTTTTTGGCCACGGCACAATCCCAAACTCCTTACGCCCTGCCATACCTACCTACCCAGTGTCCCATGCGCTTTTTATTTACTCTTTGCATTTTCTTTATTTATTTTTTAATTAATTTAATGCGCAAGTTTTGCGCTTCTCGTAAGTTGCATTGAGGGAGGCGTCACCATTTTGATTGCGTGCACCGCAGCAACTCACGCATACTTACACACACACACACATGTGTGTGGAGAATGTAACACGCGTACACATTGTAATTAGAAAATTGTTGCACTTTGTTTATACCTATTTAGGGCAAGTCTGCAATTTTGAAAAGCCGCTAAATTGAGCCATTTGCACCAAAGGAAAGTTGAGTTGAAGCGGAAAGTGGAAAGTGAAGAGCTATACGACTGCAACTTGGAAGCCGGAATGCAGGCAAATTAAAGCGTAGCAAATCCTTTGCAGCGCCCATAATCTAAAGGAACTTAAGTCCAAGCACAGCGAAATGGCCAGCATGCAGGGCAAAAGCAAAAGCAAAAGCAACGTAATGCCACTTCAGCTGGCAGCTGCCTGACAGCGTCCAGATACAGACAAGCAGGCCACGACGACGACGACGACGACGACGGCGACGCCGACAACGACAACGACAACAACTATAAAAGAGGCCGAGAGGAAAGGAGAGGGGGCAAGAGTGGACAACAAGGATGTTGCATGCATGCCATGAAGGAAAAAAAATATATAGTAAGCGCTTGACAGGCAGGCAGAAAGTCAGCTGAATGACCTGCGGGCAACTAAGGGACTGGGTTGGTTGGGGGAAAGGGATTGAGGGAGTGGGGAAACTCGGGGTTACGTAAGCGCTGCTGGATGTGCGCACTAATTGTGGCCAACATGTTAAAATGAAATGGATTTTCATTCAACAATTGGCCTACACACAGACATACATGCACTACAACAAAAAAAGGGGGAAAAACAATCTAAAGAGCTGCAACTTTTTAAATAAAGTAAGGCTATTTTATTTATAACATTACATTTTAACGAAACGGAATGTATATATTAGACTACTTAAAATATTTGTAAGTAAACTTTCATCTTTACTTTCTGAGTGTACTTGCGCACATATGTGATATAAGGCTGTTAACAAAAGCCTGACCGGAATTGGTCGTGGTTGCCACTGACTACCACGAGCCATAAATGAGCTGGTCGAGAGACAGGAAAAGTGGAACGGGGATCGGGTAGTGTGTATGGTTCAACTTATGATGGATTATGGTAACGTTATCGTGCAGCTCCTGCTGTTACTGCTGCTCCTACTAGTCGAAGCATTGTTAAACGCCCGCCGACAGTTTGTTCATGTTGACACCGCAGCAGAGCTGAACGGAACAGAACAGAACCGAACAGAACCGAGAGTAGTGAGAATTGAGCATCCCAAACTGTAGCTGGGAGCTGGAAGTTGAGTGAAGCAGCACTCAGTGTTGAACATAATGCGACGACAAGCGCTGCGCATAATAATGCGATTGCCTGCTAACAAAAGCCCACAGCATGCGAAACCAGAGCCAGAGCCAGGGCCAGAGCCAGATCCATACACATTACATATATACCATGTCCAGATGCCTGCCTTTGGCACACACAAAAGCAGCTGCAGCAATCAAAACTCACGCATTAACTCATTGAAAAGGGTCCTGAGAAGCTAACAGGGAGCTTCTCGCTTGGACTCCAGCTTGGACTCCCACTTGAACGTAGACACAGGCTGCAGCCGGAAGGCAAACACATGCTGCAAGGTGGGACGTGTGTGCGGAACTCTTCTACTGTTCGTCTTTTTTTCCTCTGTTTTTTTTTGGTTATGTCTGTGTTTGGATGGGGCACAAGCTGTGGTTATGCTGCAGCTGCCACTTGGCGACAATGATAACAAGCAACAAGTAAAGTAAAGTGAGTAACCGGCGGGCAAACCAAGAACACAATGAACAACTACAATGGCAAACGTTCACTTAAAGAGAGTGTGGTGTAGTGAAGGGCGCTCAACTAATAGATATCCTTAAAGTGCCATCAACAGTTTAAGATAACTATTTAATATAGATATTTTCAATGCATGCAAGTTAAACTGATACTTTATTATTTAAATCATGAACTAAACAAAATTTTTTTGACGTAGAATAATCGAATAAAAGGGAAACCTTACCCATTTAATGGGCCTTTTTTGTTTTAGTGGGCACAGGGTATAGCAACACAACCGAATTGTAATGTAAGGAGATGTAGTAGAGAGTGGCATGAGGATGGCGTGTTCAAATCCAAAGTCAAATGCTGGCTGGTCAAAAGAAGAAAAGGGGAGAGCGACGACAGAGGGTTAAAACGTTGTGGGAAATGTTGACATGAGAAACATGAGAAAAATCAAACTGAAAAAGAGAATTATGTAGATTACGTTATTGTACATGAGAAACTCATGTAAGGCACACACACACACACCCACACACATATGGAATGCAAGACACAGGAGAGTTTAGCTGAAAAATGCGCAACAATGTGCAATGAAATCGAACAATTGGCAAAGTGGAGATCTGTGTGGGCGATTTCTGGTGGCATGTGGCATGTCGCATTCACCATGTAGCAGTCGAAAATGACAACTTCGTTGACGCTGGCTGGCTTCATGACTCGGGGGCAGCCAACAGCAGACAGAGTCGTATAAAAAACCCAACCAGTAAACATATATTGTAAAATAAAAACGAAGAAAAATGAGAGATAAATGAAAAACAGCATTGAACATGGCGAGTGGCAAGTTGCAAGTGGCAACTGACTGGCAACAGAGGAGGTGGGTGCGGCAAGCGGGGGCATTGGCTGCCTCAATTGCGGACATGCCACAGCTCACAAGGATGCTTACATGTAAAATCACTGAAAAATTCTGTAGCACCCAAAGGGGTAGACAAGCGGTGGCAAGTGGTGGCAAGCGGGGCACATTGCAGTGTAGTGTGAGGTGCAAAACTCAAACCAACGAATGAATGAACAGGGAAAACACAATTTAGTAGAAACAACACCAGCAAACAAATATAAAAATAATAATAAAAAAAGGAAACAGAAAAAGAGTGCAGAATAGAAAACGATGGCAGCACTTTTCATTGAGCTGACATTAAGAAAAAATAACAAAGTCAACAACGAGAGCAGCAATAGCAACAACAACAATATGAATAGTAAGCAGAATAATAGCAACAACATTGGAGGGGCAGCAAACATTGGCGGCAAGGATGCAATGGCAACAAAAGAAACCAACAAATCCATGCAAATCTGATTTTGTGATTTGGCTTGCTGTTCGTTGTTTTTCTTGTTATTGTTGTTTTCGTTTCATTGTGTGTATTTCAGCTGCATTTCTTTTTTTTCCCCGATATTTTTCCTTCCACGTTGCTTGCTTTTTGTGCATTTCCATTTAGTTTTCAGCTGCCCAGAGCCAGGAACAGGAACAGCACAGCACCTCTTTACCTCTCAACCCCTTATCTAACCACGTCCCTCTGCTGCTATTTGCTTTGGCATTCAGCTTTGGCAACAATTGCAGGCAAGCGGAAGCCGCCTCTCCAAGGCACAGCTCGTTAGCGCCGCTGGCTTCCAGCTTGAATCTTGTTTCTGCTCCTGTTCGTCCTGCTGTTGCCTGGTCATTCTCTGGGGTCGCATTAGCTGCACATCAATATGTATACGAGACCCAGTCAGTCTGTTTGTTTGCTTGTTTGTTAGGCGTATTTATAAATGTTCTTACATATTACGTATACGTAACGTTGCTCTAATTTTAAAGTCAAACAATAGGTGAAGCAAAACCACATACTTATGGCCACAGTCAAGACAGCAAGCAACAAATACAACATTATAAATAATTGGCAGCGTCATTTGAAGCCCAACCAGCTGCTGCCCATTACACTGGGCAAAGCTGAACTGAAAAACTTGGTTGATACATTAATAATGTACTTAACAACAAACAATTAATTGGTTGTTCCATACGAAAACATTTACATGTATAATTGATAGTACATTAATTGTTTACAAGCTTGATATATTAACATTTTTTTGTACTAAAAGTTCCAACCGAAAAGCACAAAACACTTTTTGTAACAATTTGGCTAAAGTCAAGTGTTTGAAAAAAATTGCACAAAAAATTCTATACACTTTGGCAGGAAATGTGATGCATTTTTTGCTCCGTGAATGTTACATTCATTTGCAAATTCTTGCAAATTCCATCGCCATTAGGTTGATCGCATGAAAGGAGTATTAAGCCAATGTGTACAAAAGCTAATGACTGAAAGATACTCTAGAATGCTGCATTCCACGGAAGACTCTAAATCTACATTTTTGTTTAATCTACTGTAAAACAAATATACTCAATTTTTGTCATTACAAAAACAAGTATTCATGCTTTTGATGTCCTTTTGACATTCAGCAGCAGCAGCAGCAGCAGCAGTAAAGAAGATGACTGCTTTGAGTTTGGTTAATCAGCTTAATTACTTGGTTTAATTAACATGCTTGCATTCAGCAAAATGCGAACAAAATGCACAAAGAGCAGAACGAATGCTTTAATGAAATACAAGTATTTTTTGTCATTGCCAACACGATTTTAAATTTGAAACGAGTTGAAAACAATTTGCAAGCTTTATGTTGACGGATGTTTGCTTGATAGAAGGCGGGTGGAAGGATAGAGCACAGCGTATGCTCAAAGCTATCCATATATCAGTTTAACATTTTATCAGCGCGAGACAAGTGCTGTGAGCAGCGTTGACAACAGCTGCCAGTTGTTGGTTGCTTGGAGAGTTCACTGAAGTCGAGTGTTGGCCAAGTTTGCCGCTGGCTGTTCACTTGACGTTCGCACATCCCTTACATTTACGCCTTTTCAACTACACCCCTACCACCCACTGGCATGCATTATGAATTAAAACCGCTGCTTAGCAACGTCAAGCGACTAACGACATGGGACAAACGACAAAGGACACAGGACAAACACGACATGCGAGTATAAATGGTCGCTGTAGTGGCAGCCTATTAAGTGGCTTTTTGCCTACATTGTTTTGCTTCTCAGCGCCTTTTCGCTTAGGGTTGGGCCGGGTGTAAGTATTGCGCACAATTTGAGTGGCACTTGTTACGCGCGCTGGCTATAAGTCAGGCCGAACAGGCCGGGTTGTGAGGGAAGTTGACGTGGATAGCAAGCAGGCAGTCGAAAATTACTCAAAGCCCACCCGCTGAGCGATATCCTATTTGTTGTTCGCTTGTAAAATGGATTAAGCTGGCTTACAATTTATTTCTATACAAATAACTTAAGTACTGGCAACCAAAAACTCTCTCATGCTCCAGTACTCTGTAAGGAAGTAAGGAAACAAGAGGTGTGAAGAGAAGTTCTTAATCAGCAAAGGTAAAAACTATACTGAACATATATTTAAGTTAAGATTGCTATATCTCTTTGATATGCCCATTGGTTCTATTCAAAATGCTTCAACTTCAACTTTTGTGGCTTCGATATACGCGTTATGATCGTCTTAGCCATCACTTAACAAGTTGACAGCTGTCGACTAGCTGTTAACTGTTAGCCGTTAAAGCTGTTGCTCCCAAGCAAAGCAGCTTTAAGTTTTAGTTAATTTATACACCGAGAAATTGTATAGAACGCAAAAGAAATATGAGGACAAATACACGAGAGGCGGGCACTCGAGTTGCACAAATGTTGTGCTCATTTTCGAGGGGGAGGCGAGAGTAGAAGCACGGCTAGGGGAATTATTTTTTTTGTGTCGCGGTCTTAATTACAGGCAGGGAGCTTGGTCTTTGTCTTGGTCTGCAGCTAGAGCTTGACTGCATATGTGACCCACTTCCGGTCGCATAAAAGGGTCTCAAATTGCAAGGAAGACGACGATGATGATGACGTTGCCATGCCACATAAATAGGCTTTAGTGACGAGGTGTGAATGCAGCTGATATGACAGTGGCTAAGAAGCAGCTGTGGTGGTTGGCGGGGGATGTAGGGTGTGGTGTTAGAATTGTCATGACATTTGTTGCTGCGCTTTGGGTCTGGCTTCATTATGCTACTGCTGCGATTGCTGCAACTGCTGCGGCTGCTTTATATGTGGAGAGCAGAGGTTTCCAAAGTTGGCCTTATTTCGCATTTTCTCTTTTTAAATCTTGGCTTATTTTTAGCATAATAAATTGCATATGCAAATATTTATGTAGTGGTCGCACACTTCATCTGTGTGTGTGTGTGTGTGTGTTGTGCTGCAGCCTGTGTTATTTTTGCCTGTGCTCATTGCAACAACAAGCAACACACACACACACACACACACTCATACATATCATATACATACAAGCAAAGCTGTCGAGTGGCGTTCGTATTGCCATAATGCATTAAAAGCGGCATAGAAAGTTACGTTGCACATTTACACAAGGAGAAATGAATAGAGAGTATTTTTTCTAGGTATAACAGACAAGTTGAGTGCTTAAATTTAGCTTTAAGAAGAATTTCGTTTTTATGAAAGAGGATAATCTCCTAAAATCTTGAAACGAAATGCATTTTAATAATAGTCTTAGTTTAAAGTATTATGCACATTTTTACTAACTAAAGGAGATTTCGAGCTTTGCTTAAGTTATGTTAATGCTTAGTTTGCATCGTTTGAATTTGAAGCAATATTACCCAAAAATTATGCTGCAATTCTGCTTAAACATTTGTTCTCTGTGCAGCAAGCCAGAGCTGCATCGGTGTGTTTGTGTGCTTTTGGCAGCGCATGGGGCACAACAAGTAGCTCATAACGTAAAAACAGCACAGCAGCAACGAACAACAACAACAGCAAGGACGGTGAAGGTAGTACGGCAATGGGAACAACGGGCACACCAGCTGCCGGCCCAAAAACAATCCCCGGAAATGAGGTGCACAAGCACAAGCATACGAAGACACACAGATATGCACGCATGCAACATGATGTCGGCATGTTTTTGCATTCAATGCTTGCCTCACAATTCGCTTTCATTCGCGCTGCACCACGTAGCACGTAGCAGGTGGTAAGGTGGCAAGTTGTTTGCGGTTAGAGTTCGGGTTCAGGTGCACACAACTTTGCTGCTGGTGTTGTTGTTATACGTTTTGGGTTGCCTATTTTTACAGCCGCAGCTATTTTATGCCATTTGCACCTTGTGCACCCTTGCAACCTGGCACGCCCAGCAAAAGCATAGTCAAATTAGCCAGGCAATAATATTATGCCAACAAAATTTGCTAAAGCCATTTTGTACGCTTGTACGCTTGGCAGTGTTTTATTTTGATGTTTGCAACTTGTTCGGCCAACAACAGCGACAACAATAATGCCTAAAAAGGGGCACAACTTTTCAATTTCAGTTGCCAGACCCAGCCCGAACTGTATTTAGTTGCTGCCATGTGTGTGTGTGTGTGTTTGTTTGTTATGCAAATACATATTTCAGTTGGCTGGCCAGTCAAGTCTCTGCCTTTGTCAACAGCTGGTAGAACTGTGCAACAGCCACAGCTAACCTAACACAATATTTCTATGTACATGTGTATATATGGGCTCATATTTAAATAACCGTTATATTCACCTGTCAAAAATTTTCCATTTAAAGTTTTTGCTTTGGCATTCGGCATAGAGTTGCTCCCAATGGCAGACACGCCCCCAAACTTTTCCATTTTCATTTCCATATCAACTCAACTCGCATCCATTCATCCTTCTGCATCTCACTCTCTGAATGGTACAGTGTGTGTATAAAAGGTGAGTCAGCTCGTAAAAGAGTTCGTGTAAATAAGAATGAATAAAGAAAATAAGTTTTTCATCTTGCAACGTCTGATTGTTTTTCATGCCGCCACAAATTCAACACCGTACAAACGAATACTATGCAAGAGTTGAAAGGAATCTGTTGAGCATGAAACAATATATGAAGTTTGGATTAAAAATACTTCTGATTTACATTTATATGTTAATATAGACTTTATTTTATATGTAGTTGTTGTTTGAAAAATGTTTACAAAATAATCAAATATACATATTACATTATACATATGAGTACGTATCTAGTCACATATACATTGAATGCAGAAAATGTTTCATTTGTTTTGTTGTTTGTGGGTTAGCTTTAACTTACAGATCTGTGTTGATCTGTGGATCGAGAAAGTAGAATTGTACACACTTATTTCGTTCGGTTTTTCATTTCTTCTTGTTGCTGTTGTTGCATTTGCATTAACTAAATACAATTAGGTATATAATTAAGTATATATATATTTTTTGTTTTTAGTTTTTTTTTTTTATAAATTACACATACGAACGCACATATACATATACATACTAGAACATCATCATAATATCATTTATATTCTAATCATTGTTGGACTCGTAAGCAATTGGAGTTGGGTTGGAGCTAGAACGGGAGGTGGGTAGGGTGGGAAGGGGATGTTTTTTTTTCATTTTAGGCAGTTCTTTGATTTTAATTCTCTTAACGCAAATCGCATAAAATGGCAAAGAGTGTTTGTCTGTTGAATATTTTTATTATTTCCACTTTTTTTCGATTTTATTTTATTTTTTATTTTTTTTATAGAGTATACATATAAGTATGTATGTATGGATGACGCACTATATTTTATGTTATATATATATAATTATGAGTACGTTTGCCTTGCCGTTTTGTGCATTTGGCCATGAGTTTTGAATTAATGTATTTTTCATTTATTATAATTTATTTATGTATGTTTTTTTTTGTTGGCAGTCCTTTGACAATGCGAAAGACTTGTTTTAATTAAATCTTTTAAAAGCTGTTTTGAGTAAATTGTTTTTTTTTTTTTTTTGTATCTGGTTTTTTCTTTTCTTTTTTTAATTTGTTCAATCAATTTACGTGTTTACAAACAATCTTTTTTGTTGAGTTCATATATAATTTATGCAACAGCTGCTTTAATTTATCATAATTTATGTACGTATGCATTTGACTAGTTTGAATATTTTGTCTAGCATTAAATTTACTAAAAATTATAATACAGGGTGCGATCATTTGGGTCAATAAACAAATACAAATCGGTGCCTTTGCAACATTATACTTATATAATATGTATATAGTTGGAATTATCTTGGGTGCAATATATATGTACAAAAGAAAAGTAGAGCAAATGTTGAAATAGTGGAAGAAATAAGTGAACACCTTTGTCGCACCCTGCTTTAATGTTTTTCCTTCTTTTTTTTTTAAAGTTGAATGCATTATTTATTATGTCATAAATTTGCTAAATTTATATATATATTTTTCCACTTATATACTTGCATATCAATTGGATTGCTTGGCCTTTTAAGCTGCTCAGCTCCAATTTCGATTCTAATTATTTACACTTATGTCATACAAAGCTTTAATTTATCAACTATGTGTGAGTGGGTTTGTGTATGTGTGTGTGAGTGTGTGTGTATTGGTGTATTTATGTAATTTACATGTATAAATCAAAGCGTATTAAATTACTGGCTACTTAAGTTCTATAGACATCAAAATAGCAAAAAGCTAGAAAAAACTGCAATTTGCTTTAGCATCGGTATTTTGTTTTGTTTTTTTTTTTTGAATTTGAAATACTTGCTTATTAGTATGCCATCTAAAAGGTATTTTTTTCTTCTTGTTTTTGATTGCAAATAAATACACATTTGTCATACTTCATATTTATGTTTTGTTTATTTGTGTGAATGTGTTATAAATGAGTTTGAATAATTGGCTATGCACTGGAATGTTAATTAAATTAACACATACAAGTTACAAGATACTAGACACTAGATACAATTTAGCGCACACACAAAAGCTATTATGACAAGATATTTAATGTATGTGTGTGTATATTTTATGGAATTTAGCATCATTGTTGTGCCATATATATCGTCAAGCTTCCTTTTGTTTTTCCATTCACTTTATTTTTCTTTGGTGCTGTTGGTTTTACCTACTTCTAAGAGTTTGCAATAAAATCTATATACACTGGAGATTCGAGTGCTGAAATGTTCAGATATTTTATGTTATGCAATGTTTGTTTGTGTGTGTGTGTAAATATTGTGTGTTGTAGTTATGCACAGTTGCTTATGCTATTACATTGATTGTATCGTAGTATGTGTTATACTTATATATGGTTCCACTTAATTTTTTTTTGTGTTTGGTTTCGATAATGTTTGGAATGTTTCGTTTTTTTGTTTTTCTGAGAAATTGCAAAAATTGAAAGTTGAGTTTGAGAAAATGTTGCATGTCTTAAGCTAGTTACAACAAGAGTTGTTTTCTATTTGTTTTTTTTGTGTTTGCCAAACCAAAAACCCGTTCAATTTTAATGCTATTGGCGGTGAAATTCGTTACTTAAATCCAAAAATTATTTAACTAATTGTGAGTATAGAGTGAAAGAGATAAAGAGAGAGAGAGAGAGAGAGAGAGAGTGTGTGTGGTGCAGATCTAACCCAAGATTAGTTTAAGCATGAGCGTAACAACGCTCAGTGTGACCAGGCTCAGTTTTTGTCGATTCACCGCACCGCTGCCATAGAAGGTCACACTCAGATCCCGCATCTCGTTATCTGAAAGTGGAACAACAAATATACATTTTGAGATATAAATTGATTTTCATATTTTTATAGCACAATCCATTTACAAATTTTAAAATGTATTCGAAAAATAGATTTCAAACAAATCCATGGGCAAAGCAAATTCAATCATTAGTTTATAGGTACATCAAATTGTGTGTATATATATATAGATAAAGATATTTATATGTATATATATATATGTTATATTCAATATGCAGTTATAAAGGAAATGCCATGATGCATGCAGGTTGCAACGTTTCAAATGTTGCCAATGGGTTTTTAAAACTACACACACACAAACACACACATTTGTGTATATATAAAACGAAAAATTTGTGTTATCCATTTAAAGAGCTTTTGTTGTTATAGTTGTTGTTGCTTTTATTCATTTTTTATTGTCGAAGCATTGCAAATTGAACAGAAAAAGAAATAAATGCTCGCCACAAAATGCTCGGTAAACTGCAAATACGCACACACACAAACACACGTACACACACACACACACACAAACACGTGTTTGGATATCCATACAAAGATATTTGCAATATTAAGAGGAGATTTTTATTTATTTATTTACATTTTTAGGAGCTATGAGCTTATCGCAAATATTGCGATGTAGTATTTTGTATAAAAAATAAGAAGAAAGAAGTATAAAACATGCAGACTTAAAAAAAAACATGCAAATAATAAATGAATGAAAAAGAGTTAGAAAAGAGAAAGAGCGAGAGAGTATATGAGAGTGAAGCAGACATAGAGAAAGAGCGAGAGAAAAAGTTGAGGTATAGGTATAGGTTAATGCGAGAAACTAACCTGACTGACCGTGATTTAAGAATGTGGACAGATCGACAAGCACATCTGTAAATTGATATGTGTGATCAGTCATTATAGAAAAGAAAAACGATAGGGAGAGACAGAGCGAAAGAGATAGCGATAGCTTGTGATGTGTGTGTATAGATAAGAGTAAAATACATGGAAAATATTTTAATTGCACTGTGCAGTAACTGACATTTAAATCAAATCCATGGCCGCAAATAAATCATTAACGCTTTAACTGCAAATGTACAATCACAGAGAAGTTTACTTTGCCCGCTGAAGCGCAGATGAATGGAAAGGATACAGCTGGTGAAGAGGTTGGCAGGGTGGACAGCGAGGTCATCATGGTGCAGAGCTCATTTTGTGTAAGCCGCCAATTAAAATGGCAAACGTGCGACATCTGTCAATAATGACAAATGAACATTTCGCCTTTAAAGCCAGGCTATCTGTTGGATGTTGCCTGCTGCTGACTGGAATACTGGCTGATGGCAATTGCAATTGCTGCGCTGTGTTGACCACCCAGGCAGAAGTAAAAGAAGCGAAGCGATAAAATCGAGCGGAGGCAGCATTTCAGGTTAAATGAATGCGCTCCAAATAGCCAAGGCAAGGATTGAGCTGCCGTGTGCTTTATTTTGTTTCTTGTTGTTGTTGTTGCTGTTGTAATGAAAACTTCAAGCAAGTTCAACGCCGTAAAGAGTGTGTGGTTGGTTGTGTGTGTGTGTGTGTGTGTGTGTTTGCTTATTGCAAAACTGTTACACGACAGCTGTCAATGAGTTTGTAGAGTAAGATGGGCACGTATACATATTTGATATCTGCCTGCCTGCCTTCCTGCCAGCTAGTTCGACATTATCTAAAACATACAAATCTCATCGCATGGAATTGAATGCGCCTGTCAAAAAGTGGAAGGCGGCGCCAAGTATCCGCCTTGTGTGTGTGTGTGTGTGTGTGTGTGAACACACAGAAGTTAAAAGTAGTCGTGGTGGCTCCAAAAGCGAATGAGAGCCGTAGCAACTGACATCTCCTTGACATGTTCTCATTTGCTGCTGTTGCTGTTGCGCACATGTTCAAGTCATTGCTGACACTTTTAATAGACAGACAACATTGGACAGTCGACCGGACACAGTGCACTGTGTATGCTACATGTTGCACATAAACTCACACACACACACACACACACACACAAAGGACAGCTAATCTATTGAGGCATCTGTGTTGCCAGCGCCTCAAAACATGACACGTTCAATTTAGAAAATTCTGTTGCACATGCTATAAATCCACTATCCACTCACACACTTTTCTCTTACACCCCCTTCACTCAATGCCCCTTTTGCAGTGTTCATTCATTCATTTGGTTCGCTTAGTTTAGCCAGAGTTGGGCAAAAATGGCAAACGCATCGAATTACCATATAAATTCGCATACTGTCCACATAAACTACAAGCAAATTGTCAATTGCGGCGCCAACGAAATGCCAACAATTTTGTAATGAAAATAGACGCAGCCAACCAACGTGAATGCACTTAGAAAAATGGGAAAAAAAATGTGTTCAACACAAGCAGATATACTTGTTGACCATGCTTTAAAGAACACTTTTGGTCTTCTAACGCTTTCTTTCTATTAGTACAACTATTTTCACTCTGTGTTTTTTTCACGTGTATTGTTATCTATATGTATTTATATGTATGTCCAGCATATCCCGTTGGGTCTAATGTTAGTGGTGTAGTTGTACCCGCTGCCGGCGGCGCCGGCGTTGGCATCAGCATCAGCATCAGCTCTGTCATTGCCATCGACTGTCATTGCGTCTTTTATTGCCTGCGGTTTGGTGGCACAAAACCATAACGTCACTTGTGATTTCGTGTTTTGAGTTTCGCTCGCGTTTTGTCCAGCTAAACAAGCGATAGAGACGCGACAGAGACGCGACACAAGCAGCATGAAACGCTGCCGCATTTACCGCATTGGCCACCTTTCAGCACCTGGACCAAGGGGATATGGTGATGGCCATGAGGATTGCGCTTTTGCTATGCTTCGATTGTGTTGTGAAATAGGTTTTTGTGCTCGAACTGTTGCCGGCACCGGACACAACGCACTATTCACGTAATAGCATTGCGGTCCAGTGAAAAATACACACACACACACACACATAGACATTTGTGTATGTGTTGATAGGTGTGCATCAGTTAAATCCGATTTTTAAGCGTAACATTTTTTTGCTCAAAATGTGTGTCCTTTTTTTTTGGTATAAGAGAATGGTGTGGTTAAGTTTTGGGGGCTTGTGAATGAGCATGGGGCGTAAACGCATTTGCATTTGCAACAGCAACAAGGAGCTTACTGCACGAACCGAATGTGCACGGGGGTAATGGATGGGGTTCGGTTACAGTGTTGGGCAGCGCCAGGTGAAGAATCAGTCAACGGTGTTTTTCACCTACACTCGCATAAAAACATGGTTGTATTTAAGGTTTTATATAAGCTAGGATTATTTTCAATAGCAGTGAGGTATTGTGTAAAAAGTTAAAAATTCTTTTGCCTCTAAGAAAATCCTGTGCTTAAATATTTGCGTTTAAGTGTTTAGTAAATGCTTCAAAAAATAGAAAATATTTTAAGAATAGACTTAGTGAGACAAATAATTCACGTACCTAACATACGTGAAAATAAAGAAAAAAAATAAAATCTTAAAACTAATTCTTTACTTAAACCTTAAATGTAAAGTAAAATCATTTCTGCGTATAGCATAAACCTGTAAAAGCATTTCAATTAGCATGTTTTTAAATTGTGGAATATTTGAAAAGCATGATTGATGTCTATGTAAAATTTAACGAAGCATGTTTTGATTAAATTATTTATGCATTTTTAGGCCACAAAAGTGGATGGATTAGAAAATGAAAGTTATTTCCATGGTGTTAATGCATTTTGTAGTCATGATTTAGATTTTTATCAAAAAACAAAAGAGAGAAATACAATCGATATTCAAGCATTAAGCATACACTTAATTTGGCCAAATGTTTATTTTATTTACATTCTTCAATGTGCAATTTGCTAGGTTTTGCCAAAATATTTTGAGTGTTGTTGCAAAACCTTCACACACACACACACACATACATATAGACGAAGAGGATTGTTTGGTACTCGAATAGTTGGCAATGTCTCTGTGTGGTTGGTGTTGCACGGATTTTTGCGAGTTTTTGGTGCTGCTAAATGCGGATTTGCACTGCATTGTTGCAGGCAACTGGTTGGTGGCGCCGCAAGAGCTAGTACTGTTGTTGTTGTTGTTGCCAACACAATTGTAGTTAACTTGGGGTCAAGTTGAGAGCTTGCAATGCCACTTAAAGCCTGGCTTAAAGCGCATCTCGCCCTTGCCCAGCTGTGAATCAAGCATATACACATCAACTATATAGCATGATTGTGTGTGTGTGTGTATAATGCTTTTAATAATGCAGTTTCTTCTCTTTTGTATATATTCGCGTAGCACTTGCGGCAAAACTTCAGCAACAGCATCACGTGCCTTTACCCCTCCGCCACCTCCCAAGTTGCTGCTTCGCGCATTGTGGGACCAGCACTTTACATAAACATAACATTCACGTTGCGAATTCGCATTACACATCTTGCAACATAGCGCGTGTTGCAACATAGCAACAAATACGGACACACATACTTTTACTATATACCATATATATATATATATATATATTTTTATAAGTATTTTCCTTTTTTTCTCTAGCCTGTGCTTATTACGCTGCCACTACAAAACTTGCGCTCACTCTATGCGTGTGTATGTGTGTGTGTGTGCGTTGGCAAACTTCGCAACTTACATGCAAGCAAAAAAAAAAAAAATTGTTGTGTTGCTGCAGTTGTTTGGGGCCTTTGGTAAAGCATTCCCAGCGGCAACACAAAAGCTTCAAACGCACACACACACACACACACACACACACACACGTACTAAGGGGTAGTTAGAGGGTAGATGTCTAGCTGGTGGAGTAAAAGAGATAGCTAGACAAGATGGACAAGTAAATTGAAAGTTTGAGCTGCGCTGAGCAGACGAAAGTCGCCTTCCCTCCCAGGTCTACTAGCCCATCTGGTAAGGGTCCACTTTGTCATCCTTTGAATGCGTCGCGAAATTGTTGTTGTTGTTGTTGTTGGTGTTGTGCGTTGTTGGTATTGCTTTTGCTATTGCTATTGCTAGCGCCATTGCTATTGCTTATGCTGACTGGTCCTCAGTTGGCAGTTTCAGCAAGTTTTACGCAACTTTCAACGAGTCTTTCATTTTCGGATATTTCTTCTCGCAAGCAGTTCCACTACTACTGCCTGCCACCTCCCAACCACCCACTCAGTCAGTTCTCACTTCACCTAACCTCCTTTCTGCACACACACACAAACACACAACACTCGTTGCTTTAGTTTATGTTGTAATTTTATTTTAGTTCGCTTTTTTCCTCTGCTTTACTTCTTGCATTATATTTTTTCTTCTCGAGTATTTTTTCGCGTGCACAAAATGCATTATTTTTTATATCTCCATGTGCTGTTAAGAGTGTTGACCCACCCTGTTTTGCCCTGTTCTGGCCTTGCTCTTACTAACCAGAGGTACAGCTGTAAGCCAGGCTAAGCGTGAGTATCTAACGTTAACAACGTGTCCTTATATATGTGAGTGTGTGTGTGTAATGTAAATAGTTGCATACCTCTGTTGACTCAATTGCTGTCTCTCTTTTTCTCAAACACTACGCAGCACAAATGATGACAACAACAACAACAATAACAACTAGTGTTATAGCTATAGCTTTGAAAATAGTCAAGCACCATGAGAGTACATTAAAAAAGTGTCATAAAAATTAAATGCTCTTAAAGGGCGTGCTAAAGGCATTTGCCAATGTTTGTTATGTTTGTGTTTTTGCCCAGCAAATCGAAGTGAATATGCCCGTTGAGAAGGATAAAATATAATAACTGCGTTTATATAGGTATATAGGAAATAATTTGAACACGTTTTCTATAAACATAAAGCTAGTTTGGGATAACATTTTGTGTTTTAATCTTTTAAGCTAGTAAAAATAAAAGTAATAAATCTTTATTGTGATTTATAATCAATTTTGTTTTTTAGCAAAAATCAATTTCGATAACAGAATTCACAAAAAAATCTCCTTTAAGGGCTTACACACAAAATTCCCTTCTTAGTCATTTAACGTGTTGCTTGGTCAATTTTGCTTTTGGCCAAAAATGCTGATCTGGCGCACCACAATGCCACTTTTGGGGAGAATGTTTGCAAAAATGTGATTCGCAATTGCTTCATTCCCAAAGAGTATTTGCATACACCCAAACACACACACACACACTTTAACTTCGATGTAAATATGTGTTTGTGTGTGTGTGTTTCGAAACTCCACTCAAGTGCATATGTGAAACTGTTGATGTTTTTTGTCTGCGACGGCACTCAATTGGCGTTTTCTTTTAGTGGCATGCCACGAGTTTTGTGGCAAGAAGCAACAGAAAGCAGAAGCACAAGCACAAGCTGATGTTGCTGTTGCTCGTTGGACGCTGTTGTCCAAGCTGGTCGACTTGCAGAGCACGTCGCTCAGGTAAATGAACTGCTAATATCTGTGAGTGTATAGGTGTGTGTGTGTGTTTATATGTGTTGCGCGTGCAAGTCCTTGCCACATTTGTGCCGTGAGTGGTGTGTGCTTGTTGTCCTTTGCTGTTAGTGTTGTTGCCAGCAATTGGTTGGCATTGTTGTTGTTGACATTGTGGTTAGAAGCGCTTGCTCTTGTTGTTGTTGTTGTTGTTATTGTTGTAGTTGTAGTTATGACACTCTAGGCTCATTAGTTGGCGCTTGCCACGATTGGCAAGGATGGCAAGGATTGCTACAGCTGCTGCTACAACTAGTGCTGCATTGCATGTCCTGCCGCTAATTGCGTAAATTGTTTACGTTTTCGAAAATATAATGAAGTCATTTCCATTAGCACAATGCACGCCAATGATGACTGTGCTACAAAATGCTGCTGTCAGGACAGCTCTCGGCCCGCAAGCTTGCACCGCCTTACAATGCCCGCTTAATGAAGTCTCTTCTCTGTGTGTGTGAGTGTGTGTGTGTGTGTGTGTGTGTGTGTGCACCTGTCAAAGGCACAAAATGTCTTGTGCACCTTGGGACATCGATACTGCAGCAGTGTGGAAGTTGAGTTTTTGTGTGTGGCATGCCACGTTTTACTTGATTTAATTTCATCGTATCGCTTCTTTCTGTCTCTTTCTGTTATAGAGGTTATGTATGTCTGAGTGTGTGTGCGTGTTTATTGCGCATTTCTCTTGGCCGTGGCCGCATATTTATCCGTTTGTTTGCGCCCAACACACACACACACACACACACACACACACACACACTCAGTCGATGGCATTGAACATTGTTCGCTACTTGCTGCTCGCATTTGCATGCATTTCGCACAGCAGTCAAAAGATGTAGATGACTCAAGGGGTAGGTTGGGATAAAGAGGGGATGGAGCCATACTGCCACACTGCTAACGGCAAATATGCGTCATTTGCATTGGGTTAAAAACGGTTACCGAAGCGCAAGAGCGGCAAGCGTAAGAGCGAGTGCAACATTTTATGTGTACGGCTGCCATACGGCGTCTTGCCTCGCGTTGTGTTGCGGCATTTTCCATTCAGTATGCAATGCAACAATAGTTTTGCATATAAATGGTTTTCGTTTGCGCATTTAAATGCAATCCCAACGTGCAACCCCCTGCCACATGCCACCTGCCACCTGCCACCTGCCACGTTGCAACGCTGTCAAATGCAAAACCCAATCGACGTCCCGCATCTTTGTTTATTTATAACCGCGACAACTCTTCAAGAAATAAGTCTCTCACTCTCTTTGAATATGTGTGCGTGTGCATCCAATTAGTGTTTGTGTGCTTGTTTGTGTGTGTGTGTTGTTTATATTTATGTCTACTTATTTGATTTTTCACGCTCATTACGCAAAGAGTCAACTCTAGTTGCATTGCAATTAGTCTACCATTTTGTGGCATATCGAAATTGTGTGTAAGCTCAGACAGAAAACAGTGCGTATGCTTGATATATGTGAACATAGTTTTTGCATGCGTGCAATCTGACTGTGCGTGTGTGTGTGTGTGAATTTAATGCTGCAATTTATAACTTGAGCTTTATATGGATATATTTTCTCTTTCGGCATATGCTATATATAAAGATATATTTATTTTAACGCATTAAATTGCAACAATTTGCAGCAACTATTTTGTAGAGTGTGGTAAAGGATTTTTATTTCCCTCTGACAAGTAAAGCGATTTTCATGACGCTGCACTGTGATTTTTCTGGATTATCAGCGCAAGTAGCACTTAATACCAAATTATTATGCATGCAGTCAGCAACAACAAAAACAAAAAAAAAATAAACAAAAATTGCAAAACATAAAATAAAAAGGAAGAAAAATCAGAACAGAAGCTTGCAAAAAAAAAATATATATATTAAATAAAAAAATATTACAAAAGCGCCAGGCGCATGCATAAGCATGTCTGTGTGAACAGTGTGTGTGCGTGTGTGAGCAGCTTATACCATTTACACAAACACACACACACACACACACACAGTCACAGGCACAAAAGCACATGCACGCACAAACACATACGCCTGGCTTAAAATTTGATATGCCATTTATATGTGTACTTATACCATATTTATGTACTTTCTGGCATACTATCTCCATAAAATGCTATATGTATATTGTATAATCCTGGTTTCACTTACCATTTGATGATGTGGAGAAGTAGAAGCTGTTGGTCAAGTCACTCCAGCCATACCGATTCCTGTAAATGGATACACCAACAAAAACAAATTAAATTAATTTTCAGACTGTTTTAAGTGCATTGCTGCTGCTGCTGCTGCTGCATCTGCCACAATTTATTGCCATTTACGCATATACATATGTGCAAATGCAAATTGCTAGCTAATGAGGTATGCTGACTAAGTAGCTTAAACTATATCATGGCGAAAGTCATTGTATTGAAATCAAGTATACGAGTTAACAAAACGTGTTGGCATTGAGTATCTTAAATGAATATTACTTTTAAACGTTCATAGCCATTATATGACGATATTTTCCACTTGATTGCTTGCGTCAGCGACTTCGTCAAGCTATTTAAGTTGCTACAGATTACTTTTGTACTTACCGGGATTGCACTGTGGCTTCGTACTGCTGATCGGGATCGAGTCCACGCACCATATAGCTCATGCCTTGCGAGTAGTGGTGGGAGAGTGGAACAGCGGGCAGCACCACATCGCGCCAATCGTTGTGGCCCCAGCGCATCAGATTGCCATAGCCGCCATAGTTGGCCAAGTTGCTGCCAATGCGATGATTGTGACTGCCAGTGCCATACGATGACAACGACGATGATGGGGAGGAGCCAGAGGAGGAGGATGACAGCGATGACGATGAGGATTGAGAGTCAATGGCATTGTCAACGACCTCATGCCCTTGTGGCAGCTTGCGGAAGGACAACTTGTATTCCTCAATGGGTGTATGCGAGTCCACCGCCCACGAGATGTTGTATCTAACGAGTTGCATGCAGCAGCAGCAGCAAAAATAAAAGGATAGAAAGGGAGAAAGAACGAGGGAATGAATAAGTTAGTTGCGTGCAACAGTTGGTGCTACATTTATTTTTATAGCCAACTCAATCAATATATGTATGTAATTGTTAAATTTGATATACACAGCCAAGCAGCAGCAGCAGCAATTGTTGATATTTTTGTTGCTGCTGTTGCTGCTTATACTGCTGTAACAACAATAACAACAGCAACATAATAATCAATGCTGACGTTGCTGACAACACAATGGCTGGGGTTAAGAAACACTATGCTTCGGCGCTGATGATGTTGCTGCTGCTTTTGTTATTGGCCCTTTGTTTGCCCTTCATCTGAGCAAGCTGCCCAACAACGCACAAAGCACAATGCGTTTCGTTCATTCAACCAAAAAGCTAACAGCTTGCCACGCCCACAACCAAGTCGACCAAGTCAGTGCCCCCCACGTGCAGTTTTGGCCATTGGCCCCTTGAGCTTTAAGTTAACGCACACTTTAAACTAAAGCCTTACGCTTTGGCTCATTAACAAAACGTATTATTATTGAGAACAACAGCAATTGGGGTGTCCAGTATTTATGGCGGTAATCGAGAGGCAAAACTATTCAGGCAGCAGCAGTTCAAGTAAACAACTAATTACAAGAAAATGCTTTCGTCCTTCTTGTTATCGTCTTGTGTGTTTGCAATTTCGCATTCGCATTACAAAGGCGCTAGTTCATTGCTTTGCGATAAAGTCGGCACACAATTTGAATGCTAATCAGTTGAGCGCAAAGCGAGGGCGAAGGCCCATAAACAAGCCAACTTATATATACAAATGACAAGAGAGTTGGGCAAGGATGGGGAAGCTTGTAACTTTGTTTGTTTGTGTGCTTGGCATTTATTTGGGTTTCAATGGTTGGTAATTTTATTATTATGATTATTTTTGTTCTCTTCTCTTTTTTTTTGCCCATTTTATTTTTTCGTTTTTGGTGCGTTTGTTTGTATGCTTATTGAGCCATATGAACTAATAACCTGAAGTCCTGCGCACAATAAAAACATAAAATGCCAATCACAGAGAACTTTTCGCATAGCATCAAAGTGAAGCGAGCAATAAAAATGATTATGAACAATTGAAGAGGCAGCGGCGACTGGCGCCAGGCGGCAGGCGGCCACTGTAGCAACTCAATGCTCCACTGTGACTCCATGGGCCAACAATTTGCCAGCCCTAATTGCCGGCAGCAGTTTCCGGCGCTGGCAACAAAATGAAATCGGTAGCAGCAGTAGCAGCTCAGTGTTGACATCGGTTCCAAATAGTTGAAAAAGCTGAATCCCTCTAGTCACAATCGTCTATCGCAATCCCATTGCCAATGCCAATGTTAGCGATTGTGTATGCTATAAGTTTTGTTATGCGAGGCGTATACGTAACGCAATGGAGCTTTGGCCCATATTGGTAGAGCAGTAGTCGTTAAGGTTGCGGATCAATAAATTGAACAACTACATAAAGTAAATATTAAATTTGGAATAATATTTTTCCATTTAAGAATTTTTTTATTTAGCAGGCATTCACAGTATAAATTTTTTGTTAAATGTCATTGTAATTTCATAGATGGCATATGAGAAATACTTGATATCTTCAATCAACCTTTTTTTTATTCTAGCTTTTTCATTTTTGAACATTGCCAATGTTTTTGCTTTTTTGCGCTTTCTAGTTTATTGAACTTAATTCAAGTTGAATTATTGAAAGGTGCGAATGCCACTCACTGGCAGCTTGTTTAGGGTCTATAGCTATCTATCTATCTATATATCTGTCTATGTATGTGTAACAGTGAGATGTGAGCTTGTTTGTCGCTTGGCTGCTTGTTCTCTCAGTCATGTGAGTTTGTCAGTTAGCCCGCCAGTCTGTCCGTCTTCTCGTCTGTTTGTCTGTCCGTCTGTTCTCGTGTGTGCGTCTGATGACAGCTAATCCAATTAAAAGTTTTATTTGTTACGTTTACGACCAGTTTCTGTCTCACTGTCCACTTTCGTCCCACAGCCGCTGTGTCATACAACGAAATTAATCTAATAAAGCCGCTGCCTCAAACTAGATACGTACGGATGTAGCATGACCCAAAACTGACATTTGTTATTTTTTTATGTTGTGTGGGTCGTTCAATTTTTGAATCAGATGTTCAATTACGTATACGTAATGGCTTGTGTTACACTGTGCGAATCTGAGCACAACTCGATGCTGGCACTAATTAGGCGCCCAGCTGGCTATCCAAGCTAGCTAGATGGTTATCTGGCTATTGAACTGAGGTTAACTTAACTCAACTGGAGTCAAGCACTCCGCAAATTGTCTAATATTGGCCATCATCAGTGTGTGGCACGTGGGCACGTGAAGTGGCACGTGTCTGGTCATGGGGTCTGCCACTGTGTTGCAAGGTTCGCCAGCCAATTGAGCAGCGAGCGGAACACCGTGCTATTGAGTGGGTCGTGGGTGGCTATCCGTACATATTGAGTTTAAGAGTAAGTGTAAGTTTTTTGCCTTACCTGTCCTTGTATTGACTGATTGCCGGTGAATTAAAAACGGCAACATTCGGTTTTCCGCTCAGTTGCAAAGTTTTGCGTGACTTGCCAAGTTGATTCTCCGCCACGCAGGAGTAGTTGCCAAAGTCCTGCGGATGCACTTTACGTATAATCAGCGTGTGACGTGAGCCGCGATTCTCCATGATGTGGCGCTCGGTGGTGTCCAATTGCATGGTGTCTTTGAACCAAATTACCTGTAAATAATTGAAAACTTGGTCAATCGCAGCGAACACGAAACGAACGCGTCAAACAACCAACTACCAACAGCCAAAGTCAGCAACTGGTAACTGGTAACTGGTAACTGGCAATTGCCAGCTCTCAACTTTTCGCTCACTCACTCTCTCTCTCTCTCTCTCTCTTTCTTTCTACCTCTCGACGAACAACAACAACATTCGAAATTCGAACTCAATGAGTGTCAGTGTGTCTGAGTAGCTGTAAATTGGCGTATCTGGCAAAACGGACTGACTGTCTGTGCGGTGTGTATATTCATCTGTGCTTGTGTGGGTGAGAATTGTGGCATGAGCTGTGAGAAAGTTCAAGTGATTTGCAGCGAATACTTTTGCCAATATATCGCATTGCATCCCACTTCGGCATCACTTCAACTTCAAACAATTGTGCATTGAATTTTATGTGTTTAAATCTGTAGTTTTCCAATTTACGAATATTGATATTCAATATTTGCATATTGTATGGAAATAGTTTTAATATGCAAGGCTATCAATTTGTAGGCGCTTTAAAAAGTATGCCTGTGGAGGAATTTTTTAAGTTTATATTCAATTCGACTTTGTTGAATTCTTTAGTTTTCAACTTTGACTTGAATGTTTAACATTTTAAAAAATAAACGCTTGAATATTAATAAACTATTTTCACTTGTCTAAATTTTCCAACATGCATCTGAAAACTCACTTTACCCTCATCATATGTTCAACTTCAAATACCATTTTCAAAAATGTTGTAAAGATTTATGCGTAACCTTCACAAGTCTTTGGCCTAACATAAATGCATAGAATAAAAGTTTCTGGCTTCTTGATTTTTCTGTGAATATTTTGACAACTGGTGAATATATCTTTATGTGTATTTCAAGAGCTTGTTTCGTATGTCAAGAGCGCTCATATCTTGAACAAACACAGGGGTTACAGTCCTAGACTAACTAGCATTATGGCGCTGAGCTGACAGACGATGGAGCTGTGGGAGGGGCAGGGCGCTGCTGTGTGCGTGTTTTGGCAACGAATCGTGCTCTAGGCCCAGAAAATTTGCCAACGCTGCTGGTTGCCAGTCTCCCAGTTGAGTTTACTGGTTGCTGCTGTTTGTGTTCCTTTACACGTGTATGTAGAATGTGCGATGTTCCGGCGGGTTTTGACAGGCTTCAGACAGGCAACTGCTGGGTAGATAGCACCGCTAAGGCACAACGCACGAATTAACACAAACACACACACACATAGAGAAAGAGAGAGAGAGAAAAACCGAGTGTAGCAGCAGGTGCTCCACGCATGACTCACATACCAAAAAATAAGAGAAGCCCCGAAACAAAAACAAAAACACAAACAAACACAAGAAAATACATTGCAAAAATAAAGAGAACAAACATATATATATGCATAAGAAAAAAACAAATAAAAGTAAAGCAAATATATAGAACATGCGCCAAACGACGTGTTCTCCATACAGTGGCTTAGAAAAGTTGCTGCACTAGACAACAAAATGTACATAAAAACTATACTTTAATTATATCAAAAAAACCAATGCCTACATTAATTTCACAAATGCAACTATATTTCGATTAAAGTATGATTTTATTAACAAAGGAAAATGTTTTATTCTTTTTCATGCTTCACAAACAGTGTTGTAATAGAAACAAAGTTTCTCTATTATATGTACAATTTTGTACATTATTTTTTTTTTGTTTTGGTAATATGCCTAGGATTATATATTTGTTGTCCAACCATGTGGCAAACCCATTTTCTGCTTGTCTCTTTGACCATACAATTTTTGGCGCTGCTTTGGCGCATATTCCATTAAAATGGCTGTCAACGCTGCACATGTGTTGTCATATTTTAACACACAAACAAACACACACAGAGAGAGAGTGTGCACACACATAGATATTGCTGTTTGTACGTGTGTAGTTACAGTTATGCCGTCATGCCATAAATGTTTGTTATTATTTGTGCAAAATGTTGATGTTTGCGTTTTCCATGCCTTTTGCCTGGCCTCGATCTCGTAGCTGTTGTTGATTTTACGCTTTTCCCTTTATTTAAGCCATGCTACTCATCAGCCATTACCCAAATAACATCAGCATCCGCATCAGGTTCTAGGGGATCGCTCAGCCGTGCGTAACGAGCCGTGAGTGTTGACTTGGCAGAAAAGTTTCGACCAACAACCAAACAAAAAATAATAAAGTAAATAAACAAAATTATTGTATTTCATATTTTATTTAACTGAATATGCCTTTTACTCCCGTTTGGGTTTTCC
Organism: Scaptomyza caliginosa; assembly: GCA_035044725.1. Classification (NCBI taxonomy): domain Eukaryota; kingdom Metazoa; phylum Arthropoda; class Insecta; order Diptera; family Drosophilidae; genus Scaptomyza; species Scaptomyza caliginosa. Next base: position 3,628,891 of record JAWNNR010000686.1, read on the forward strand.
GCAAGCTTCGCTAAGCGCATTAATTACTTTTTAGCTTTATTTAATGAAAATGTGTGTAGTTAGCTAAAGACTTGGACAGGCGATTGATTAGTCCAACAGTTTGCACTTCATCAATATCACAACAACATTGCGTCAATCAATCTTTCGCACTTGCTGCTTCATTTGCCAGCGGCTAAGAACAAGTCGAAGAAGCACACGAAACAGCAGATGCAAAAGAAACACAAAAAAATTAGCATTGATGAGCAGCAAAGCGAGAAATGCCAATCAACACTAATCATGCAACCAAACCAACGGGGAAGCACAAGCTTGAGCTCAACCAGAGGATGGGGAAGAAGAGAAATTTGCGTGCTCTCCCTCTGGAGAAAGGGGGCAAGTGGGCGCCTTCTTAATGCCGCCTTTAACTAGCACTCAATGAGGCAATCCCCAGCTGGGTGGCAAAGCGGAAATTGCTAACGGAAAAGTGTTGTTAGGTAGGTGTGCGAGTGTATGTGCGAGTGTGGCAACAGCACAGCTGCGTGTCGATTGCTGCTTGCTGCCACTTGTCCCTGCTTCAGGGCTTCAGACTGACTGCCTTTCAGGCCTGTTCGTCAGGCATAAAGCAAATAATTACGCATACGCAACGTATTTCTTTCAGCACGCGCACACACACGCATACATGTACACCCATATAATAATATGTTGCGTGTTCGTGTGAGTATGTGTGTGTGTTGGTAGTGTCGCCACTAATAGCTAGCGATTGACTTAAGTTGCTAGCAGCTGCTTGCCACCCACTTTGTTGTGAATGGTCGCTAGAAAACTCTTATTGGAATTGGTTAATAAATAATTTGTCATGTAATTAATTGCACGTCAGCAATTTATAATTGAACTCAAATCATTCGAAATGTCTGTCAATTTCCGCATTATCCAACCTACAACAGACAATAATAATAATAATCCGCGGCCAAAGCTCTTCATTCAGCTGTTCACCAAGTGACGAGACTCTAATTAAAACTCAAACGAGCGCGCCGCAAGTGAAGCATTCAGCGCTTCATTTAACTTCAAGTGCGGGGCACTTCAGAGAGGCATCATCAACAGCATTAATGCACAACAACATCTTCAACATCATTACCAATCAATCGCATGGATAATATAACATAAATAATATTTATGCGCACATATTTGCCAGCATTCAAATAAATTGTGAATCATTTAATGAGTAGATAACGCGTAAGGGCATTTTTGAATGACACAAAAGCCCACCTATCTGCATTTCAACTTAAAAACACTTTAAACGAATTAAATCAGAATTAAAGATTATTTTCTTATTTAATACAGCAAATTTAGCAAGTACGTTAAGTTTCCGTAGATTAAAAGCATTTCTTAAGGTTACATTTTGTATTCTATATTTCAGCCCAGAGCTGTGCATATTTCGCCGAGAAATTGCTTAAAAATGTAATAAGAATTTTGAAACTTAATTAAGTTCATATTGTACGAAATTTAATGAGCTGCTTTCGATCTAATAAAATCAGAGTAATTAAGAGACCTGCCTAATCATATTCCTTGCACATGTTTTATATGAGTGCTCAAAATGTGCTTGAGGCGTTAGTTTGCAAATAGGCCAAACTTGTAGTCAATTACAGTGTCCAACATAAAAACTCATTATGCTAGGAGAAGAGTCTCTTCTATGTGTGTGTGTGTGTGTGCAAATGTGAAGAAAATTACCAATTTGGAAATTAATTTGCAAAATAATTAAAAGCAATGACAACGACTGACTATGGCCGTGAAGCGACAACCCAAAACGATGACAGCGCATTACGATGCAGCCAACAAGAGCAACAACAACAACCACAACCACACTTAAGTAGGAGTGAGGAGTTGCCAGTACAGGCAACACCCATTAATGTTGTTAGCCGTTGATAGCTCTGTCAAATGCTGCTGCATGTTTAATGCGCCTGACATCGACATCAATGACATCGATGACGCTGAAAACAACAACAACAACAATAACAATGGCTGCCTCCTGACTCCTCGATGACGTTGATAATGATCTTGTCTCATTGCTGTCGCTCATGTTAATGACAATTGCTCTAATGACAATGTTGCAGCCGGTTCGTTTCAGCCGCCGCCTGTCATTGATGGCTTGCCACACGGGTGGTGTATGGTGCATGGTGCCTGGCGCATGGTGTTGTTTTGTGGTGGCTTAGTGCCTGTTTATGGTATTCATTATGAAACAAATCAACAATATATCTTTCAATGGATTATGAATATATGCCAGACCTTGTGCCGCAATTCCTAATTAATATGCAAATACGCACACATGTAAATCCGTGTGAATGCCAAACACAACAAGCAGGTGTATTAGTATGGGTGTAGTGTGTGTGAGCAGGTCCTTTTAAAGCATGCTTAATAATTAATAGCCCATAGTGGCATATATCAGAGTTTGCGGGATTTTCTGCATCTTGCCGCATTTGGCTTATTATTATTGTGGCAGTCAGGCATTGTGTCAAAGCATAATTAAAAATGCGCAATGCCGCAAAACTGTGTGGCACACAACAAGAACAGACGATGACGACAATGACATAATGCCATAACCACAGCAACTTATCAATCAATATGTATGGACATCCGTCATTGAACAATTCATCAATTTTCATTTAAATATGTATTTTCCATTCACTCTTTGTAATTAATATCTTATCCAAGCACATTATCAACTTCATCTATTTGTGTCTTTTGAGAACAACAACAACAACTGCAATTAGTTTATATATTGTAATTGGTGGTATTTATGTTCAATATTCTAGGAATTTTAATGAAGATTTTGTGGTTCGTCATTTGTACAGAAATATGTTAATTAATATGATGCGTTTAACTTGATAAAGAACAAATAGATATTTTGCAAGTTAAATAAAAAAATGGCAAAACTTTTGACAAACATATTGTTTACTTGACTGTTAATGGCGATCAATATCACAGAGTTTAAAAAACCAGCAAAACAAACGAACTATTTGGCAATTTAAAATGTCTTCTTGGCAGTGATAAAAGCTGAAACTTAACAATAGCTGCACAATAAAAACTTTTCTCGGTTGTTTAACACTGGCTGTGAGGCACAGCGAAACGAAAAACAAACTGCCAAAGACACACGCTGTGAACGCGCTGTAGAGTAAGTTGCAGGCTCGTTAGCATGCCGTGTGGCATGAACTGGCAGTTTGCTCTGAGAATTTAGCATTAAATTGTATATATTTAACTAGAGTCATAAAGAAAGCCATGCAGCAAATGACGAAGCTGGCTGGCGTTGAGAGGGTAAGAGTTGAACAGTTAGTAAAAATTGCATGCGGAAATGCCATTCTCAAAGACTACAAATGCCATGCCCATCTCAGAGCAATCGTTTGTTGCACTAGCCCTTTCTCTTTCTACCCGCTTCCCGTCCATCATTACGCGTAGCATGCACAATGCAAAGCAGGCGTAAGGCGTGTTTAGCTTGTCGGATAATGAAATGTGTCCAGCAGAACAAACAAAGAGAGCTGCAGCTGAGCGAGAGCCTGCCACATAATACTATAGTAACAAAAAAAAAAAATGAAAATAAGTAGTTGGCGCTTTTCCTGGGAAAGTACATACTGCTAGTCAACTCTTTGCGGCCACAAAACGAGCGCACAAAGTGCCCGGCGCAAAAAAAAAAAAACAAACTGAAATAAAAGAATGTGAAAAATTAAATAGCATAAAAACGTAATGCAACGCCCCAAAAATTCGTAGAATCCAACCACGGGGAAGTGGGTGGCACAACTAACACTCCGAGTCAGTCAGAAGTCCAAACAAACTGAACTGAACCGACGCTGTATAATTTTAAGCATTGACATTTGTGGTCTCCAGTCATTATTTGGCGTACTAACCTCGCTCTCTCTTTCATTCTCTTTCTTTCTTCTCTCTCTCGGTTTGTGTATGTGTTTGTGCAGCTTTTTGATAGTCCTTTTTTCTGGCTGCTTTTGCTCTCTGGTATTTCTCTATATTATTTTTATGCTTTTTTTTTGGCTGCTCGCCGCTTCACACTTCCGCTTTGGCAACTTCCGCAATTTTACTTTGAATTATAGCCAAGCGTATTAATTTAAATGTCGGCAAAGGCGAACACAGCACACCACAAAAAAAAAAGTACTTTTCCATAAGAAAAAATAAAGTATCCAACACATAAAAAAAGTGGAACCCATTGATGTGTGCGAGAGCGGCACATTGCTGTCTCTGTGTAAAACTTTTATAGTAAGCAATCAACTCTTTGATGTACAAAATTATAAAGATATAATATTTTGTTGTTTTATACATTATGAAGACTGTACACAAAAAATTCAAAGCGGTATATCTGGCATTTTGCCAACGACATTCTACTTTAGAGTATTTAGTATTCGGCATTCCATTTTTTAGTTTTTTCCCTACTTATCTCGATGCTTTGTGTGTTGCTTTCTATGTTCTTGGCTATTGTGTGAAGTATTCGTTCTATGTTTGATTAAAATTATGCTTTGTGTGCAGCACTTTCAATTTGCCATTGCTGACTTTTAATTAATGTGCTGGCAGCTTTTGTCGCCTGATGGCAACGCCTCACACCATCGTTTTGGAAAATAAAAGAGATTATCCCAACTCTACCTTATCTAAATTTTGAATTAATACGAAATTCGCATGAATGCATGATACAAATCAATACGTAATAGTTTCAAAGATAAAGAATAATCATTACAGCAAAGCCCTAAAAAGTATGCTATACTTTTTGTGTATACCATTTACTGAGTTGCGCTGTTGCGTGGGTGTTAGTAAATAAGTATGTGTATGTGTATATTAATGGACTGTGTATTGGTTGGCACATTGCTGCTGCTTTATGTCCAAGTGAGAGACCGAACGCGTAAATGAATATTTATGCGGCAAATTTAATTAAAACATACCTCAGGCTGTGTTTCGCCATGCACGATGCAGACCAGCATTGCCTCGTGACCCTCGCCGGAGAAGACAACGGGACGCTCCACGGAGATTTCTGGTGGATCTGTACACAGAGAGTTTGGGGAATATTAAGGAAATTAGTAAACAACATGGAGAGCAAACAGAAACAGCACAGCAAAATATTATTTAAAACACAAAAAGTAAAAACTGAATGGAATAAAGAATGGAAAACACGATAGCAAAAATCAATGGTAACATCTTCAGCAGTGGGGGTTGGGGTGGTTACTCGCTCTGCTGCCATATATAATTAGGTACTGGCAGCGCATAACCTTTGTAGCAAGCACCCCGACCCACCACAACAGACTTTCATCGAAATTGCTTATAAATTTTAAATAAATGTCGGAACAACAGAAACACAGAGGCAAAGAGACGGCACTTTCATAATTGCAAGCCAAGTAGTTGTGGTTGTTGTACTTATTTGTGGTGGCTTCACTGTACCACAGTGTGTGTGTGTGTTTGTGTGTGCAAATGCCAAATGCCAAAGTGCCAAGCGCACGTCTAAATAAACGTAAAAGTAGGTAGCAAGTAGTTATCGTCCTTTCCTGCAAGTTGCATTCAGCAGTGCTGCCAATAACCATTGAAAATCAGTTTTCAAATAAATTAAAGTGTCTTGCCAATTGGTGCTGCCAACTGGCTTCAAATTAATTTGTTTCGCTTTCATTCTGTACCGTTCGGTCAGCATTGGCATTTACACACATAAGGACACTCCAAGTGAAGTAGTTTGTGAATGGGGCGATGGGAAGGTGTATATACTTACATAAGACATGCAGGACAACCTGACTGGATGCGGGCTGGCCAACGCCATTGTTGGCGGTACAAATGTAGACGCCGCCCTTATGACGATCCACATTCTCGATTGAAAGGACGTGTGAGTGAAGCTTCTCCTCGCCTGCAATTTCGTAGAGAAAACGAGCGCATGTGAAATGTGAAACGGGAGCAAGAGTCAATAAAATGCGGCCATCGAAGAAATGACAGAGGCAATTACAAGGACCTACAGCCAGCCAGACAAGCAATTCCAATGCGAATGGTCTTCAGTGTGTGCTCATTGTATATATTTAATAATAAAGGGTAAAGGCGCGAAGCACAACGTAGCACTGAACAATGTCGAAGGACATTGCGCTTCAAATAATTTCTGTGACTTTTCATTTTTATGGAAATTGTTTAAGTTTTTTATATTCATATACTTTTGCCTTTTGTTCGTTTTTGTTATACTTTATGCTTTTAATTTGCGTCGACTGTTTGGCCAGTTGACTGGCTGACTGACAGGCTCTGGTTGGCTGGGATCCTTTCGTTTGGTTTCGTTTTGTTTCGCTTTGTTTGGCTATTTATGCTAAATCTTACCATTGGGCAAAATATTATTTTTGCGGCTCCAAGTCACATTTGGCGTTGGATTACCAGAGGCCGAGCACTCAATGCGCACTGATGAACCTTTTTTGACTTGCAAATGTCCGCCGGTGCTAATGTGATGAATCCTCGGTGGCACTGCAAAACAAAAAGGACAACAAACAAATGAAAACAGAAAGAAGAAACGAATAAAAACACATTAGAAATGGCCAGTTGTACTTCTAGTTGTAGAAACAAAGCAACAAAAACAATGTAACAAAAATGTACAATGACTGCCCAGCGTCCAGCTTAAAAAAAAAGCAAAATAAAAAAAATGTATGCAAAGTCCCAGCAGCCCTGGCCAAGGATCAAGGCGCAAGGACGCCAAACAATTTGAATAAATATGCGCACAAATGCAAATTGAATGAGTGCAAAATGGCGCATTTACGCATGTGAAACGAGCCACATTCCCCAAATAAGGTTGAGGTTAACACTCCGACTTCGAGAGAGCTGCAAAATTGTTGTTGCTGCAAACAGAGGCGGCTTTGGGCTATTTTATTTAATTTGCAACTTGAATTTATTTTGTGTGTATTTGTGACCGAAAATTATTTTACAGCTGTTTGGTATAGAAATTACGACAATATCTGCTTGGTGCCGACTCCCATTTAAGGACATTCCAAATATATACCATTTTCCATGCATTGCAAGGCTGCACCCAAAGGAGAACCCCAAATGGGAAGTGATGACTGAGGCTTAAGCTAAGCGGCTTTGTTTTGGGATTTTGTTTGATTTTTAGATTTGTAAATTAAATTTAATATCCTACAGGCATAGTACTCAGAGTGAGTAAACAATATAAATATGGTTAAAATAGGTTAATATATATGACAACCTAAAACAATGCCTTAAAAATCCTAATCTTTAAACAAATATTTCTTATATGAGTGAATATATATTGCAGGGAACTTGTTAGTTGTATTATGGGCTTTGAAATTTTGTATTTTTAGTTTCGATTTTCATTAGAGCTGAGTACGAATTAAGTTCGAAAGGTACAGCAAAGTAATTTTAATTGGATTTGTGACAAAAGTGCATTTGATTGATGCAATTTTGTGTAGTAGAAATAGTATCAGATTTTATTCGTTCTAACACACATATATATTCGATTGCTTTGGCCAAAATAAAAAGAAGAAATAATCGAAAGACGAGACAAAAGGCAAGCTTCTCCTGGCCAAAATTGAATGCATTGCAATGCGATGCAAGCGAAGCGAGTGTATTTGCATTTGAAAGAAAATTACAATTGATCACTGAAGGGCGAACAAATAACGACAAAGAGACATAAACAGAAACATACATATACATATATGTATATATGTATATATGAACATAGTGAAATGATATGCAGGCAAATCTGCATGCGATTGTAATAAATCATGAGGATGAGTATGTGGCTCACAGCCAAAACTAAACCACAAAAAAGAAAGAGAGTGAGACTGAAATATAAAAATAGAAAAGCAACTAAAACCAGAGACTGCTGGAGCTCCAGCAGCTCACAATGAAGTTGTTCCATCTGTTTGCTTTTGCTCAGGACCAAAGAGGACTGTGGCTTCATATCTGTATCCTTATCAGTGTGTTTTTGTGTGCCTGCCTGGGGCTCTACTTTATCTATGTGTATGTGTATTTGTGTGTGTCTATATATATGTTTTCAATAATTTCACGCTTTGGTGAGACTTTATGCCCGACAGCCGTCATATTGAATTCAATAAATATGAGTACACATATACTCACATATATATTTGTATAGATATATATATATATATATATATATGAGAATACTCATAACTGTAAGGCAGTTGACGACTTATAGAGCAGTTCATTTCGACTTGTGTAAGTGTGTGTCTGTGTGTGTGTGTGTATGGCATGTAATACGTGGATTGCGGCATGTAATGTCATGCAGATGACGACTAATGCGATGCCAATCGTTGACTGACAGAGGGTATAGGTGTGTGGGGTTGAGTGGGTGTAGAGTGGTTTTAAGTTGAAGTAGTAGAAGGTGGATGGAGCAGTCAACAATTTTAATAAGCGAGCTCTTTCAAGGCAAACGACGCCGCAGTAGCCACAATATCCGCAGCGCCAGCTTTTAAGGCAACTTGTGGGCATTAGCATACATACAGGCGTACATAGACATGGTGTACATACTTATATACCATACTGTATATTGATTATATGCCTTATTTCGCTGGTTGCTGGCAACTTTTAGCGTTTGGGTTATTGCGGCTTTTAAAGTTGCATACTTTGAATCGGACAAGTTTTTTCAGCATTGCCTGGACGAACAGTTGGGCAAGGAGTATTGCTACTACTGCTTGTCCGCTAAGTAATTTAAATCTATAGTTAGTTGGCAAAAGTTGAGTGCTAAAACTTAAACGGCATGCCAAAGTGCTTGTGTGTGAATATATTTAGTATATATACAGTTTGGCTTAAGGTTTAATTGTTGGTTCACTTGCAGCAGAATTTGAGACAGACGCATCCTGAATGGATGGACCCAAGCAAGGCTCGTTGCCTTGGCTACATCCTGGCCATATCCTTTGCAATTTGCCTTGCCATTGTGTTGGTAATTTGTCTCAAGTATCCAGAAGAAACTTCTCTCTCTCTTTCTCTCTTTCACTCTGTGTCTTAACTTTTGTTTATTGCACATTTTGTGGCATGCATGAAAGTACTCCACATCTCGCTCTCTCTCTCCTACAAAACTCTCTCTGTCTATCTCTATCTGTCTCTGTTTGTCTCCATTGTTATTGTTTTGCACAATTATTATTGTTGTTGCACTGAGTTTTGTTGTGTTCTGTTGTTATTGTTTGGGCTGCAGCATAATTAAATGCAGCTTGGCCTTCTATGCAATTGTTTTTGGCATATTGGCCGTATAATTTACACAATTGTGTGGCTTTATATTCTGCTGTGCAACGATAATAGTTATGCGCTCCAATTGAATAGGCCCAGCTAAAGGCCACGAATCCACGAAGCCTTAATTAGGCGCATGTTAGAGGCTTTAAGCAGCTTATTATGCAATTCATGCACCCGCACGCCCACTCCTTAACCGCCTCCCCCCACCCCTTGATTTGGACATTCTCTATGGATTTTAAGCCGCGGCTGTAAATTGAGGTAACACTCGTAATCAATGGCATCATTACATCATTACGACATGCTCTCCGCGTCTCTCTCTTTATACGCCATCATTGACAATAAAAATGGCGAAATGACCGCAAACGCTGCCCACAGTGGCCACCACATAACTTAATGTTTTGCGGCCCGTTTGCGGTTAACCGCGAAAAGGTCAGAGCGGCGGGTAAGCGGGGTTAAAAAGTCACTCGAATCAGGGCTAATGGACGTTTGGCTGACTGTTGTCAATGCCAAATTGGTTTTTATTAAACGCAATTTCGCAATTTGAATAACGTCAACAGCAAGAAAAAAAACCCATTAAATGCATAAAACTTGTCTGTGTTTAAAGCTATAAATTGCACTCGATATTGCAGCTGGATGCAAGCATATCCTGGCAAAAATCAGTTGACATATATTTTTACGCAATTTAGTCAATTTTTGATAGACACAAAATGACAGACGGGATGGCAAAAAAGATTAAAGTCAAAAGCAGAAATATACAGACAGAGGAAGAAGAGAGAGAGAGAGACGAATCGAAGAGGAACAGTTAGAGTGGGGAAGGGGTGGTACGGAAAAATAGAGTTCCCAAGATTTATGTTACATTAGAACAAACTGAATAGAGGTACACCAAAAGTTGAAACTCATAAACATACTTTTCATTTGCAACTTGCTTACACAGGAGCCTTATACAAATGAGTATTTGGACTTTAAGAGAGTCTTAAAGTCGTATATTCTATTTAATGCAATGGCTTTAACATTTTCGAAGCTTCTTAGCTTATTTAACTTAGCATCAAATCTAATTTACTGCAATCTGAGTAGAATCCGTAAACTATTTATTTTGGCTACCTTTCGGTTTGTTAGTTTGAAAAATGAACTCACATGCAGATAGCCTTAATAACTTAGTTTAAAACTTTCTCAAATGCAAATTTTATACATAGTTTTTTTTTTTTTTAGCAATATTTCTATGTTCCAACTTTTGAGTTCACGAATTATCTGCAGCTGTCATTTGTATGCTGGGCAGTGTTCTTTCGATTCCCATTTTCTAGGTCAGTTGATTTTCACACATGTACAAATTGTGTGGCATGCCCCACACAACATGCTTGGCCACATAGTCCAAACAATCATAAAGCAGTTGACAAAGCATATATAGTCTGCATAGATAGATATATAATTCAAGGTTTTTTTTTCCCTTTTCGGGGGCTGTGTATTAAAAGATTTGTCAACTGGTAAAGTTTTGGATGCTGCTACGATGGCTTCGGGGCAGAGGCTGTTTATTGTGGTGGTCGGGTGTGGTTGCCACTTGGCCAGTTTGGGCCATCGTTGGGCTAATGTCTTTGTAAGTGCGCGATGCTGATGTTCGCGTCCTACCAGGACATGCCAGGATGCCAGGAGTCAGTTTGGGACAAGTGCAAAAGTTTTTGGCAAGCGCACATTATTTTTTCATCTTTAGTGTGGAGGCCAAACTGAAAGTAATTTACGCTCGTAAAAGCTGGCGAGCCAAAATGCCAAAGCGAGGCGAAACTTTATGAAATTTATATTCCAGCACATGTCGAGGGGGAGATTGGAGGTAGGGCGGTGGTGTAGGGTTTGGGTTCGGTTTTGTTTTTTCTGTGGCAAAAGAGGCAGGGACGTGTCTGCTGTTGAGCCTATAAAAACTTCGACAGCGCATTATTTTTTGCTTGTTTCTCCTTTGACAACAATGCGAGAATTGGAACCAGCAAACAGTACACCCCCCCTCTGACAAAATAAAGAAGAGAGAGAGAGAGAAAGAGAGCAAAACAGACCGTGCTGCGGAGTTTTGGCTTTAGCTTTTGTAGAAAAAATGGTGCTGATTTTAGGGAGGAGGGCGGAACGCAATTTACGTGCGCTGCTAAAGTTCAATAAACGAAATATTTCTGGCCATGATCATTATTTGGCAAACGGAGCGCATAATAAACACATAAAATAAACAAAACTTTTCAATAATCGACTTTTTTTCTGCCATCCCATCTTGCACCCTATCCACTCATTGTTTAATGTTTGTTTGTTTGTGGCAGCAGCAGTAATAGCAGTAACAGCAGCAGCAGTAGCAGCCAGGATCAGAGCTTCTGTGGAATCCGGACCAAGTTTCAATGACAAATGAAAAAAGTTGTTTGTGGCCATTTTTTGTTGTTTTGGTTGTTGCTCAAATAAATACACATTTTTTATAGGCTAGCCAAAAGTAGAGTAGCAGTAATGTATTTAAAGTCTGTATGTATAAGGAATTAATGTCTTAAAGGACATGCTGGCCAGCAACTATTTTAACATCATCTCTCAAAAGCATGTTGAACGCTGCCAGAGTTGGCTCGACAACACTTTAGAGATTTTGGGAATTGTATCGCAATTTGCATGCACACACACGCAGAGTCAAAAACTGTTGCCAAAGTCAGCAAAAGTGTTAACAATGCCGTGGGCTAAAAGAGAGTGGGAGAGAGACTGGGGTATGGGTTGGGTAATGGGGCGGGGGTTATTCTGCCAGCGAAGCGTATGCAAATAAAAAGGCAACATTGTAATTGAGGGTAAAGGGAAAGAGAAATATATGCAAATTATTCATCATTGCTGATTAGAAGACGCACCAGCACCAAAAAAGCATAAACAGCGACCAAGGTGAGGCGAGGAAAAGGAAGTAGACAATGAAGGAGAGTAGTAGAGAGACAAGAAGATGGAGAAGAAACAGAAACGCACGCTTGTTAGACACAATGCGTTGTCGGCACAGGAAGTAGTTAAGGGTCCAAAAGCGAGCAGCTGCTAAGGGAGGCAGTAAGCTTCGGAAGGGGCAGTGGCGGGGGAGCTGGGACGAAAATGTACAAAAGGGCATTGGGAAATTTGCATCCGTTACAGGACTGTGCCATAGCTGAATGAAGCTGCAGTGAAGCAATGATGCGGATTGCGGGCAGGGAAGAGGCAAAATGGGCAGATTAGTTTTGATTTTTCCGCTGGCCGGAAAATTTCCCTATTGAATCTGTGTGGCGGCGATAAAGCCGCCAAATTGCAGCACTCAGCTACTTAGCATATTTGAGTGGGGCCCAGGCTCAAAAGGATCTAAGGATATGTTAATTTTAAGCCAAACACACACACACACACACTCGAGAGAGGTGTCTAAATGATGTAGCCCAGTCAACAATGGACCCAAGTGATTTGTGCGAGTAAGAGAGCCAAGCCAAAGCATAAATTTGAAAATAAAAATCTATAGAATATATATCCACATAACCTCAATTTCTCTAAGCCACTAAAACTTTGCATAACAATGTACCACGACGAGAAAATAAAAAAAAGAAAGTTGAAATTTATATGAGCGCTAGATGGGAAAATATGGGAGTGGGTGGATTGGCGGCCTTCTTACCCAATATTTCGACAGTGTGGGTAATTTCACGTGGTTCCATAGTGGCAATTTGGCATATATAATCGCCGGCATCCTGCGGCACAGCATCACGTATCTGTAGATTGAATCCGCTAACCAAACGCACGCGTGGATCGGGCGTCACCTTGACGGAGCCAGCGGTTAATATGGCAATGCCACGTTTCCAGGCAACCACATACGGTTCTGCAAGAAAAGAAATACAATTTTTAGTATGAGATACACACACAATTGAGTATAGTATAATCATGTTTTTGTCTGGTTTAAGTTAATTGGTAAATGCGACAGGGTAATCACTAAAATTACGTTGTAAAGATTGAATCACAAACACACACACACACGCACACACACACACATATACAAATAGACTGTGGGGTATTTTGTGTTTATAGGTATAAGTACTTGTGCAATATAAATTGAAAAGTCAGAATTCAAATGACTCAATTACAAGGCATTTCAAAAGATCTAAAAGGCTAGAAATTCAATTTGGCATGGACTCGCGCACAACATCAGAACAGACAGCAACAACAGGAACCACGAAAAGGGGCAGGCAGCCAGTCATTCAAGCACGTAGACAGATGGGGAACAAGGCTGAAAAGAAAGAGTGGGTGCTGTGTGTGTGGCGACAGCAACACTCAGTAACACCCACTTGATATCCGCTAATGTGCGGCATTTGCAATCATATGCTAGGCACTCGATATGGTAATAGGAAATGTGCTAAAGAGGAACGGCAAGGGACAAAGGCAGGGTTTGTAGGGAATATGTATAGGAAATAAATACACTGGGAAAAAACAATAAATGTCAGATAACATTCGCAATGTTTTGCTTGGTTGTTTCCAACTAGCACCCACTACAAATTGAGTAAATGGCAAATATCTTAAGCATACAGGCCTGAGGCTTTTCTCTAAGTGTAAGGGAGCTGAATTCGCATTCATATTCACAGAATGCAAGGTTGCCAGTACCACTGATAGACAAACTGACAGACACAGAGAAAGATAGACAGAAAGACACACTCCACATGGCGCATTCATCGAACTCATTAATTGTGATTCCTTTTCCAATTTATGTGCTGTTGTTGTTGATGTTGTTGCTGGAGACGAGTTGTGTTGCGAGTCGCACATTACGTGCCACACTGATGCTGCAACAAAAACAGAGTGCTATAGTCACCTCTCATATGTATATTTGCATGTATTGAAATTGAAATTGAAGTCGCCCGGATTTGCTACTAATGATGTACGACTTCCGCGAACGGCGCTCATTAAAAATTAAAACAGCATTTTCGATACTCGCGGGAATTAAGTATTTCATGCGAGTGTGTTTCGAGTATTTCGAGTATTTTGGCTAAAAAATAAGGGAAAAGCGCGCTGAAAATTAAGGCTCCCAAGCTCATTAACGATGAGCCTATATACATATACTTTGAATGTTTGTATGTATGTATGGTATGTTAAATAATGCAGACAGACAGAGTGACGAAATGAGTGAGAAAAGGAGACATATACAACACAAAAGAAAAATTGATTTCAACACGTATACACACAAAAAAAAAGAAAGAAAATCATACACATACGTGTGTGTGTGTGTGTTTCTGCAGAGACTCGGTGAAACTTGGTGGTAATAAAATGCTTATGAAGTCATTTACATGCGCATTCAAAAAGCGTATTTATTTGCAATGAGTTCAACAACATCAACAAGCCAACCCAAGCAGGCAAGCCAAGCGCGCCGGCAATGTTGTGTAGAGTTAGCTAAAGGAGAGGCAGACGACGCAGCAGGCAGCCATGGTGTGTTGTGCAACACTTACTCAAACACACACAAACACAATCGGATTCACATTCGCATTCACATGCACATAGAGAAGCGAATAAATAAACTAGCGCCACCTGCTGTCGTTAGCCGTGCACTATGAACATGGTACATAGAAATAGGAACTAGAAACCAAGCAGCTGCCTTTAGAGCGGAAAGGCATAATTCGTGGTCTACATGAGCATGATGAGTGTATAGGGAGGGGATGGAGGGAAAAGGTATTGCTGTGCCACCAACTTGTGAGCAGTTTGGCTTCTTTTGGTCTGCCAGTTATTTAAGTACCAAGCAGACAATGGCAAACATTTTTGGTCAGTCAATTGTATAAGTTCCTGATGCGGCAAACTTGTAGTTCGGTTTTTATAATGATTACGCATACAATAGAAATAATGTAAAACTGCTTAATATGACTTAAATATGATTTTGCCTATATCATCGGGTAAAAAATTGTATTTAACTTATTTCTACCAATGTACATTTTATAATATGTTCAAGGTTAAAAAAAAAAACCATTAACCATTATAAAATGTATCTATGGAAATATTTGAGATTGGCAGCAAGCTTATTAAAGCGATCTTTGCTATACAAAACAAATATTTCTAGTTATTCTGCATTGTTTGAGGCTAAGAAGCTTTTGCAAGTATTGTAATTAATATCCAATATTCAATGCTTAGTTCGATTTATGGCAATATAATTAAGTTAACTGTAGCAGAGGATGGAACAGTAACCACTGCTTTAAGGCACACAAAGATACATTTTGGTTAGCCAAATAGATGTAAGCTGTGACAAAGTGTATGTCATATTATGAGATAAGTTTAAGTCAGAGATTATGTATGGTCTAGTTGCTTTGGAGAAAGCTTAAAACGCAACCGCAAGTTGATGCTGGTTTGAGTTTAGGAGGATTTTAAGGTGGCAACAGAAAATGACTACGACTTAGAGCAGTGGGCGTGGCAGTGGGCGCGGCTCGTGGACAAAGGAAGATGGTCTGTTATCTGGTGTTGCAGTTGCGCTTAAAGTGCGGTCAGTCACTTGCACAATGCACGCAGCACAAATAATGCACAAGACCATATAAATTGCGAGAGTAAGAGACGAGTATGTGTGTGTGTGTGGAGTGTTTGGTGTGTGATTGTGCCGGCTGTAGTATAAACTAAATAAATTGTTAACTAAAATAACAACAATCTAACGAAAACAAGCAAAACACAAAACGCCTCAATTTCCGGTTTAAGTGTTCTAAACTAAATAGAGAAACACACACACTCACACACAGTGTTGGTGAGTGACTGGTGTGCAGGATGAGGCTATCCGTTAAGGCGGAAACCGTATTAAAAGCATTTCGGCTTTTGTATGTCAGCCTCACAGGAACACATGAACATTGCCCAGCATGCCTGTCTGCCTGCCTGCCCGCTCTGTCTGAACGGTTTGTCCAGAACAAAACACAACAGCTCCTTGCAACTGGACAAATTGTTGGCCATGGCCAGCCGCATGTTCTGCGCTCTATCTGTCTATCCATCTGTGTATGTAGGCATGCATGTATGTATGTGTTTGCCTTATTTAGAGGCAGAAACGAAATTTTAGTTTTCTACACTTCAGACTCAAACAGACAGAGAAACATACTCGCACACACACACACACACACAGACACATTCTAACACTGAGGCTATTCAAATATGGCCGACATTCGCCTTTTGTTGTCGGCGCTCTGTTTGTTTGCACTGGCCACACGGTGCGTATGCGCAATTTGCTGTTTCAAGCTTGCAACAAGAGTAACAAGAGGGAGACCAAAGAACAGAGACAGAGACCATGCCCCGACATGTTGTTTGTCTGAGCGCAATTTATTGCATGTCGGAAAGGCCAATATTATAAGATGATGACCCCCGAAGATAAACGATGTTGCGGCTAAGTCGACCCATGTACACACACACACACACACACACACACACACACACACACACATATGGAAGGGGCAAGAAAGGGAAGATTTGCCTCCAATATGGCATTATTTTGCAACTTCTTGCACAAGTTTTTGTTTATATATGTGTGTGTGTTAAGTGTTGTGCGCGTACGTAAAAAGCGAAATTAGAACTGTAAATGGCATTAATATTGAAACTTTGTTGCTGCTGCCTTGCCCCATGCACAGTTACACTCTTCCCTACACCGCAGTCACTGCCCCACCACTGCCCTCTATGCACCTTCTCTCTCACTCGTTTGCTGTCCTGCTGTTTGCACAACTTCAACTTTTGCGGCACGATTCCATTTCCGCTTCTCTATAATAGTTTCAAGCGTTAGCTCCGATTCCATGCTTCCTATTCCCGCTTTTGCATCCCCTCACCCGCTTCCAATCCACTGCAACTTCCATTCCAGCTCTCCATCAAAGCGTAATGAGCGTTTTCTCTGTGGCCGCCATAGCTGAGGTTTTTTGTGCCTTTTTGCATTTTATTGCATTCGAGTTTGCAAGCCAGTTGCCACTATTATACATTTTTTTTTTTTGCTGACTGACTATTTTGTAGCTGTTGTTTGTTTCTCTGTCGCTGCTGTTGCTGTTGCTTTTGCTGCTGTTGTTGCGGCTAAAACCATCAACAGGAAAAGGTCTTATGCGTGCTGACAAGTTAAGCACCGGCCTTTGGTTATACAACTTCAACAGCAATTAATTATTTCGAATCCATTTGGGCCAAATAACAAATGAATATTAAACCCTTACTGAGAACATTTTTCGCATGCATTCACAGCTTAAATGCTGCAATTGTTGAATAGCATTCAATTAATATTTGAAAACATACTTTTGATCTTATGAATACAAAGTACGTAAAGCTTTTTTACTTAACTCACGTGTTATGCTTTTTGACATTTTTGGCTAAGAAATTATGTTTGCGGAAAAATCAAATTTATATATTTAAATAAGAAAAACATAAAATTGAATAAGAAATTGCATGAAAAAAACAATTTTGAAACTTTTGCTCTGTAGAAGCCTAGCTCAGAGGTACCCTATAAATTGTTAATCAGATTTAAAACATTACTTTCCTATTTTACAGACTTTACATAGCAGTCTCAAACAACACTTTAATACACTTCAAATGTACTGGGTACTTGCACAGAAACGACCACGCACTTGACAAGCGACGTCTTTGAACAAGCAGCACTTTTCATTTATTTTCACAAATTTGATGAGTGCGCAAATATTCAAATATGCCTAAGGAATTGCGGAAAATGAAATACAAGTTGATTATAAGCCTTTGAGTAAGCGTATGAGTACTTTATAAATTCATTATAAAGAAAAAACAGGAACAAGCAATAATTAAACAAACAAACAACAAGAAAATTTACTCAAGCAAATCTAAAAAGCTGAGCAGATAAGAGCTTTATTTATATCATCGGAAAAATTTGTTGGAATAAAAACTTATGGAGTAATTACGCCAGTGTGGCAAACAGCATCGAACTTATTATTGAGTTAAATGATTTTAAAGAATTATTTGATTTAATGTATGAGCTAATGAGGTGAAAGCTCGAAACTCTTAAGATGTCTTCTGATTGTTAGATCTTAGATAAGGCAATGGGATATCAAATCATTTGCATCTTGGTTGAGCTCAGTTTCATAGCAATACCTTCACTTAGAAACAGGGTATCTTGAGTGCGATGTCCTTGCGTGTGTTTGTCTTAGCGGAATTACTTTTGCATTGCATACCCCCGGGCGCAAGTGCCGACAAGCATACAAACAAAGGCGCCAGAGCATAGAGTCTGAAGTGGAAAGGGGATTGGATATAACAAGAAGGTTGGAAGATAGACAGAGTCTTGCTATAGCGTGCACCTCGAATTGCCTTGCACATGTGCAAAAAAAAAAAATAAATTTCAAATGATAATGATGGAATGCTTCAATGTTTATTTAGACAAGCTCAATGTGTGTGTGTGGAAGTGTGTGCTATATTTCTTATTTACCAAGACATAAGATTACTTTTGTATAAGTGCGAAGCACCGCAATAAGTATTTAAAGGAATTTTCATATAATATGCAAATGAGCAGTCACATACTCAACGAAAACAAGAAGAGACATGGAGAGATAAAGAGAAAGTGTGAGGGCAACAAACTCATCATTGTAGCTCATTTTCATGTGATTTTCTTTCGAATTTTATGGGCTCTCGTCATAAAATAAAACGAAAATGTGCATAAATTTTATATATTCGCTCATCATCACTTTGAGTATGACAGGAGAAGGAGAAAGGGAAGAAGCAGAACGCTGTGTCTTTTGTTTAGTGTGATTTTAAAAATTCTATCAATTACATTCTTAACTTTATGGCCAAGACATAAAAAGCAGCAACAGCAGCTGGCAGTCTTTGAACATATTTGCCAAAGATCCATAAAGCGAACCTTATGAAAATTCGTCACGGGTTTGATTTTAATTATTGCATTTAAAAGTCAAGTTAAGCTGAGCTAAGCGCGCGCATAACAAAAGCCTCTTTCACAATGCTGTGTCCTGAGAAACGTCTCTAATTAAAGTGTCGTATGGTGGCACTTTATTAGCATAGCCATAGAATGGCATACAGACTGCACAAGCAGTAGAAGCAGAAGAGGCAGGCGGAGACGTGTTTGTTCTATAATTTTCTTTCATTTTTTCTGGCGCTGCTTTCTTTTATTCATCGTTTCGTTTCACTTCCTTTTTTTTTTGTCTTTCTTTTTATATTATTACCCCAAATGCCTGTGGCTATAATTCCGCCTTGTGCAAAAATGTTCTATGTATCGTCTACGTTTCCTCCTTCTACTTGGTCTTGATTTCTATTTTGTCTTTGTTGCTTCTTTTGCTTTCGTTTAGGGGGCAATGAAGTGCATGAGAAATGCCAAGAAAAATGCCCTATTCTTTGTTGTGTATGCTGGCTCTAATAAACGGTTGATATGACCACAACCACTATATATATTTCTATATACATATACATATATACATATCTATAGACTAAGACAGTCTGCATACACATACATATAATGTATGCCAAGTGCTTGTGGAACTCAGAAAGTTGGCCAAGATGACCAGACGACAACAGCTCGTAGCCTTAACCTTACGAGCTTAATGGGTACATATATGTACAACCATGTCCTGCTGCTTACGCTAAATCCTTGTTATATACAAATAATCTCGCACACACGACCGCATTTAAATTGAAAAACGTACATCGCACATGCCAGCGGTGCAACCACCATTCTGTCAGTGAGTCCAAGACCCATAAACGTAACCGAAACCCCAAAAACAAAAACGAATA
Organism: Scaptomyza caliginosa; assembly: GCA_035044725.1. Taxonomy (NCBI): domain Eukaryota; kingdom Metazoa; phylum Arthropoda; class Insecta; order Diptera; family Drosophilidae; genus Scaptomyza; species Scaptomyza caliginosa. Next base: position 3,648,736 of record JAWNNR010000686.1, read on the forward strand.
TTGCCCACCCGCACTCAAAAGGATATGCGACCACCCAACGTAAGCCCATTGCTTGCCCGCATCTTGGACACATGTTCGTCAACGTCTGCTCAAACTCGGTTAGTGTTTGTGGCTCCCATCGAGATTCAGGATTAATGCATTCTTGCGGTCAGTTGACAGGCATGATATGGTGTAGGGTTAATTATACATACATATGTATTCATACATAAATACATATGTATGAGCATTCAGACCGCAACATTTCAATGAAAACTGAGTTAAGGGTATCAAAACGCACCCAAACACAAATACTCAAAACAGACACTGGCAGAAAAAACAGAATTTTCAACTTAACTAAGTGGAATGTCAAGGTAACATCATACCAGGAAGTACTTATCCAACACCCTAAATCTGCTAAAACAGAAACAGAAGCTCTTTGATTTAAATATAAGTTTTCTCTCAGTATACTTCTACTCTCATATATATCCTCCCACACTGTCGCATAGTTTAGTTACTCACCCGTGTTGGCCACTTCGCAGGGCAGCACTATTATGTCTCCGGCAATGAATTTGAATGTCTCCGAACGTGATATGAACATGGGCTCATGCTTGGCCATTAGTCCTTGGGCGCTGGCTGCAAAACGAAAGGAGTTCAAATATTAAATATGCAATATGGAATTCCTGACTTGGTTTAAAATATATATATATCAACTAAATTACTACAAATGTTATTAGCCTAACTCACATACACAAACACGCACACACAAACACATGTAACATGTCACGCACTTTATGGCCAAAAGCAAAAACATAAACCATCATCTGTGTGCATGGGTGTGTAAATGTGTGGCTAATTGGTTTAGGTCATTTTGAGAAAATTTGTCAAATGTTGCATAGTTCATAAAGTGCATTTTATTATGCCCGAGCTAATGAAACTTGTCAGAATTTGAACGGCAGCAAGCGATGGCAATTTAAGGGTATGCTTATCTTGCTGGCATGGCATGTTCGAGCTGCAGCTGCAGCTTAGAAATAATTTAGTGCATTTGCTGTTGATTTGCCAATCAATTTTAAATGTCAATATCCATGTGAGAGTTCGTTAGAATGTGTGTGTGTTCGTGTGTGCATATAAAATGTTTGAGCTTAGAAATTTTCGGTGTGTGTATGTGGCAAAAGTGTTAAAATGCACTTAATTATTAAAACTTTTGGCATCGGATGCGGCTCCCTTTTGGGATTTGCATTAATATAATTACACAGTTTTATGTGATTATACTATACACACACACATACACACAAATATTTATATAAAACTATTTTGTGAGCTTCTAATTTGCATATTTATTCGATTTGGTAATTAGACCACAATTATTATATGAACAGCTGGAGTTTGAATTTGACACTTGCATCATTTGTAGCGCTTTTCTTTGCCAAAATACAATCAACCCAAAACGGAAGCGAACATATCCGGTTACAAGGTTCGCACCACCCGCTGCTGTAATCGATTACTTTCTGTGTGACACTGCAGAAAAAAAAAATAAAATAGGAAAAAAATTTGACGCACTTCCGCACGCAAACAACAAAAATACAAAAAGTAAAAAAATACCAGCAGAAAAAAAGCCATCAGGCATCAGGTTCTCAAGAAGCAAACAACAACAACAAAAGTGCGTATAAATAAAATGCCAGGCTTTGCTTGCTGGCTGCCTGGCGGGCTAGCGGGCCAGGAGCAGAAGCCGGAGCAGCAACAACAATAGCGAGAAGCGATGGCAAACAATTTAATACGTTTAAGCGAATGTGTCAACAGGCCAAGCGGGCTTGAGCCTCGGGGCCACGAACCACGGACCAAGGCCAAAAGCAGACGACGAATGGCCAAGCACTTTTGACACCATGACAAGACTTGCGATGTGGGAGTTGCAAGTGGAAATGGCAAGGTTGGAGGGGCAGAGGGCCAGTCTGTTGGGCAGAATTGATTCGATTACGCTGCGGGCACAATAATGAAGTGTCAAATGTTGTATTTATCTGCTGCGAAAACATTCGTGTGAATACTACAGTGAATACAGTTCTGTCACTGGGTAAGTGAAGTGCGTGTGCCAAAAAAAGACGTCAATGTAGGTGGGCAAGTAGGAAAGGTCCCTTGTTGTGACATGACTTTTCGTCTCATTCCTGTGTATACCCTGCTGTCAGATTTCCGGCATTTCATTTGATTTCGCACGCAGTGCCTATTCTATTTGTGTGTTAGTGTGTTTTTTTTTTGTTTTCGTTTGGTTTTTGTACCCCCTGCACGATAGTAAATATAATTTCTTTTGTATCTGCCAGTTGTTGTCCTTTACTGCTGATCGCTTGCTTTTGACAATATTTTTGTTGCAAGAATAAAGGCGTTGGCAGCACGTGCCTGTGCTTGTGTCCTAGTCAGCCTGTCAATCGAATCTTTGATGCGGATAATAACAAAATAATGTCAGCTGAAGAAACTTATTTCTTATGGCATTTTGCTTTTGAAGTTCGTCTTGGGAGGGTTTCCGGATAGACTTTTCTTACTCTGGCTCTCTCATCCCCCGTCTTCCTCTGTCTTTGCGTGTCCTTTTGCGAAACTCGACTGCTAATAACCCAAATGAATTTCTGTCACTTGGCACTGCAACTGGGACTCACTAATACAAGAACTTTAGCGACGTTTGTTTCTGTTCTGTATAATAAAGGCGTATGTTGCAGACAGCTGTATCTACATCGATATCCTTTCAATCGCACATGTTTCTTAGCTAAAGCATTTGTGTCCATCTAGCCATATTTGTGCAGTTGAACAATTCAGTTCAAGCTTAATCGATTTTCATAAGAAACAACATTTTCTAGTATTTATTTGGCATCTTTAATTTAATTCATGCAATCAAATTTTGCTTGCCGAAAATGTCGTTATCTGATAATTTGAGGGAAGGAGGCAACAACTCAACTAAAATCCAAACAAAAATCCCAAATGTCTAACTTGTTTTGGAAATGATTGTTGCTGTCCAAAATTGTATAAAACTTGTTATTCAGTTTTATTATTTGTTGGTTTCAGTAGCTTAAAATTTATTCTGCAATTTCAAAATATGCAGTTTGCATTCTCTAAGCTAGAAAGTATTTTAACGTGAAACTCTCTTCCATTTAATGTATAATTATTTTCTTAAACTAAATGAACTAAAAAATATGAATTAGAAGTAAAAATATATTAAATTAACAGTTTTGCTCTTGGAACTTAATTAAGATTTTAAAAACTTGCAACAATCCCCATGTTGCATGGGGTAAATAAAGGTTAAGGCAGAATTTACAAATCAAGTTTCCTTTTATACATTTATTCAAAATTTTTGAACTGTTCTCGACTTTGTAGCCCAACTGGGCAGAGACAGGTGATTTTTGTTTTTGCTTTGTGTGTGTGACTCACTCTGTGGGGCAACTATTCAATTTTAATTTTCAATTTGAGTGCCAAACGGGGTTTGGGTGTTTTGAAGGGAATGGCAACTAGAACTGGACAAGGTTTTTGTTTTTTGCGGTTTGATATTCAAAGTTTTTCCATTAAAGTTATTTGCAGAGAATAAGAAAAGTTTGCCTTACTCACACACACTCACACCCACACCCACACCCACACCCACATACATTTGCAAATATTCAATTTGACTAGAAAATTATCAAGTTGGTTTTTTTTTTCTATTCTAGATTATTTTATTTTATTTTTTGTTGTCTGTGCAGTTTTTCGGTTTGGCTTTGCTCGCTGACCTTCAGCGTAATGGAAATAGCACGTGGGCGTGCACCGCAGTAAAAAGTAGAGAAATTGAAACATTTTTAAGCACGCAAAGTACATAAAATATGAAAATGGTTGCAATTGCACTTGCTGCACTCGCTGCAACTTCGCAGCTCAACGCTTCACCTGCTGTTCCCCATGAAATGAACTGGGGGAAAACAAAAACGAAAACAACCTGAACAAAAACCCACCTGGCTGGGTATTTGCCTTGCGGTTCACCTGGGAATGTGAGATGGGAATGGCAAATGGGCTTTGGATTCAACGCTGCAAGGCAGCACAAAAATTTCATTAAACACACTCACACAAAGTTCAGTTGAGCGACAGACAGAGAGCAAAAAAATGGTACTAAGTAGAAAGGACTAACTAAAAGCATGGCAAACTTAAATCCACGCACATTTGCAAAAGACGCTTTCAACGCTGCTGGTGTGGCGGCAACCACCAAAGTAACAGCCCGAAAAAGTATGCTACAGAAGAGAAAGCAAGCAAAAAAGGTACGATTGAGAAAAAGTGCAGTGGAAGTTTATCTCGTGCCACTTGCAAAACCAACACGTAATTTCCTTTGAGTGGCCACTTATCTCTCTCTGTCTCTTTTTCTCTCTCTTAGTTACTCCTTTACTATTTCGTTGTCTTTTTCTCTCTGTCTCTTACTCTGTCTCGTACTTCTTGACTAGTTGGCTTGGGCAATGGCCATGCCCCAGACGGCTGCATAAATCTCCCATAATTCGAGCAGTCGAAACTCAGCGAAAAAACAAAACGTAAAAGAAAAAGGAAAAACGGCATAAAGTATTAAAGCAGTCAGCAGCAGGAGAGGCAAGCGTGCCGAACGAAAGCCCCCAAATACAGCGGAATCAAGGATTACCTATATACTAGTGCACACACTCTCTCTCCCTCACTATTTCTCCTTCTCGCATTCTCATACACAAAGCTGTGCATGCTTTCAAACTGGTTTTCCGGCCAGCGAAATTGAGTGAAAGCCAAAGTTTTGTTGTTGCAACGTATACGTGTGGCAAGTAGCGGCAAGAGCAGCAGTAGCGGTTGCAGCGGCAAGCGACCAAACGATGCCACAACCGCCCACTAAAAAACCGACAATGCCACGCCCACGCCCATTTCCGCCACATGCTAAAACAATCTTAAAAGTTAGCGGGAAAACAATGTGATTGCAAGTGAAATATTCATGAGGTGTAGTACTTCAGACTTAAGACGCGCGCGCGTTGCTCGCAACTCTAGCAACTCTTGCAACTCGCAAACTGGCAAGCTGGCAACTGTCAGCCGGTAACTTGCAACTTGCAACTTGGCGAGCCGTAGACAATGCTATTGCAACTGAAACAATAACAACAACAACAATGACTAACTCTAAGGTGTTTGTGTGTTTACCCTTCGCAATGGCAAACGAGAAACGGTTGAGTTTTGTAAAACATTTCGAAGCCAGCGAATCGCTAATTTCGGTGCTCGAACAGCAACAACAACATCAACTGAAAGCAAAAGGCGCGCTCTAGCTAAATTGATAGTAAACTGACTTGTAGCCCGAGCCCATAACATTCGCTCACTTGTGGCCCATTAAATCTAAAGTTATGTCGAAAATTGTTGGCCAACGGTTGGATCCGAAGCAGCAGCTGTCGGAAAATTTGTTTGCCAACCTCGGTTGCGGTCGAAGAACAACGTGTTTTCCATGCATGCCCTTGTTCTTTAGCTTGTTCACGCAAAACATGTATATGTATGATTGCAAAAATCTGTAAATTGGTAACTCAATAAAGGTTTTTGTTGGCTTTCTTCTGTGTAAAAATTGAACAAGTACGTTTCTAACACATGTGTAGTAGCATAGATATAAAAACATTGAAATAACGTTGGTAGTTTGCTAGTTTTCAAATCAAACAATCCTTAAAGTCCAAAATTGAAAGCTTCATTTTTGAACACATATTTCTTGTTATGCTTATGTGTGTATCAATGCATTTGTTAGACAATTATTATTGAAAGCCTTTACAAAAAGCTTAGTTACGATTTAAAACCGATGTTCTCAAATCACTCTTCATAAACTAATACATCATGTTGATGCGTAGCTTGGCAACACAAGAACATATATATTCCAAATATATAATCCATTTACTAGAGCATACCAGCACCAAAAATTCAATCAACCTTAACACCAAATATTATTCACAATTTAAAATCGCATGCGGAACTGAATCATTTGAATTTTCAATCAACAGCATGCTGTAAGTGTATAAATTTAATACACACATACATATGGGGATACAAATATATAAATATATGCGTTTAATACATTTTTCTTTTCTTTTTCAGTTTATTTGGTTCGTGACTAGCGTTTAACATGTTACGCATACGCACTGATGAGCAGGCCAAACAAGCAGCACTTACACACACACACCCACACACACACGAAAAACAAGGAAATGGCCAGACGACACACACACACACTCACACTAACACAGACTTAGCACAACATACACAAATGCAATGTGTCACCTTTATGGCGACAGGAAAATGAAATCACGTTGTCCCTCACGTGACAAATGTAATGATAGATGTATGAGCATTTGTATGTGTGTGCGAGTGTGCGTGTATGTCCACCCAGAGTTGAAGTTGCCTGTGCCCGAGGCAACAAGCACGTTCGTGGAACGCTGTAGACTCTGTCGACCGAATGTCGACAACACGTAGCGAGATGCGCATTAAATTGTGAAAAATGGAATTTGGTGCAAATCAAAAGCGTATTACAGCCAGCACCAGCAGCCCCAAATAAGTGAGACGCAAAGGTTTTTTCTTTTTCTTATTCTTGTTTCTTTGTTTTTCTTTGTTTGCCTAGAAACGTGCTAAACAAATCAATGCCAATGCCGTGTGGAGTTTTCCCTGGCTTAACTCCTCTTTTATTTGATATGCCATATGGCTGAGAGTGGCCCTTAACTGTCGCCATGTGATTGACTTTTTTGGCCAGTTGGCCTGCCACGCCCACTCGTCGACCTGAGTTTGATGAGCGCACACATGAATATCTCAAAGCATATTTATTGACTTGTCATCGCCTTTGCCAGTGCTTCGATTGCCGCTACTGCTCCTGTTAATACTTGCGCCCTTTGACCCAACTCATATGGTTGTCAGGACATCTCTTCTTTAGCGTTAGCATATTAATCTACACTCGCAGAAATATTTGTGCTTAGATTTGGACTACCACTCGAATAGCAAGCTTTTACCACTAATTTTCCAAAGTGTGCATTACCCGTACCTATATGCTGGCCACGCCATTTGACTGCCTGCTCGTGCATTAGGCCAAAAGGTTATGCTGGGCTGACTTTAGGCGCGATACTTATGAACGCGGACGCGACTTCCTGCCTCTGGCACAGTGCTTGCCTCACTGACTGCCTCACGCCCACAACATTTTTCACACTCAATTGCCTGGCAACCTTTTGCACGGGATCACGCGTCACAGCGCACCCCAAAACACCCACCCAACCTGCCACCCAGTCAGTCAGGCAGCTACTTAACGTATGTGTTGCATACAACACGGCAACCAGTTCGAGTGCGCCCCTTTTATTTTATTTTTTGTATACCTCACGAGTGTCCTGTGTGTTTGTGTGTGTGTATTTGTATCCTTGCCTGAAGTGCTTTTAGGCAGCGATTTTAGTTTCCTTTTTGCCAGCCTTTTGTGCAGCGTCTTGTGTATAAATTGTGTTTTTCTTTTTTTATTTTAGCTCCTGGTTTTGTATTTGTATTTTGATTGTTGTTGCCGACGTTCGTTTTTTTTTTTTGGTGACATTTTTATTCACTGGGCCTCGCGTGTGGGTGCCTGCATATCAGATTAGCACATATATCATACATAATGGTTACCAAATGACGGCAATGATTTCAATTTGGCGATAAAAGTGAAAACAAACACACAGAAGCGCAACTGTACACTAAAGCAATCTAGCCTTAAAGCTGAACTTTGTGCTTGGCTTCAGGGTGTCACTTTTTTATTCTTGAGCAATTGAGTCGTAAAAGTAAGCAAATATTTTTGTGTTGATAGGGTTTCACAGTTAGTTGTATTGCATTATTAAGAGTTCACTTGTTGTGTTCTTTTTTTGTTTACGGTGCGACGGTGCGTATGAGTAATGTGCACACGTTCTACATTTGTGACTACAAAATGCTGCTGACTGGCAGCCAAAAACAGAAACAGCTAGACAGAAAAAAGAGATCGAGAGAGACAGAGAGAGAGAGAGAGAGAGAGAGAGAGAGAAACGTGAACAAAAAAAGTCTAGTGATTGACGATAATTGAGTGTCGCTAGCATGCAGCATCAATCATGATGTCAGAATGGACAGCAGCATGTAAATTGCATGCGATAAAAAGCGAAATTGAATTCGCCTAACAAAATGATAAAAATCTCTCGCTGATAATTTATGCAGCAATGCAAACAAACAAACGCTATTGGAATGTTGAAATGCTCCGAGAAAAAGCAGCATAAAATATTTAAAATATGAAAAGAAAAAAAAAAGACACTCAAAAATTATATATCACGTTTATGTGTATTTGAAACGATTTTTGTGTGTCTCTTATCCATTTGGGATATTAAATATTTGTGCGTGTCAAATGAAATTGTTGAGCGAGCGTCAAATGTAATTTACCCAATTTTGCGCCAACAAATCAGGTTAAAAATTCAACTCCAAACTAATTTGCCAGGCCAAGAACATTTTTATAACTCACTATTTCTCTTTCCCTCCATCTCCATCTATTCGCCTGTCGGTCTCTCTCTCTCTCTATATTGCTGTGTGCAAGCCTGGAGAATTGCAATATAAATGTTGTAGAAAAAATCTAGTTGCTTGGCAGCATAAATGCTGCCCTCGGTCTAGTGACACACACACAACCACTCACACAGACAGACACACATACATACACATCGTCGCAGTTGCGTTGGGTAGCGGAAAATGCGTGTATGCAAATGCTCGCAAGGCAGTTGCAACGTGGAAAAAATAGTTTGCACTTTTTTACACTAGACTTGAAAGAGAAGTGAAAAAAAATTGCAAGGAATAGAAACGGAAAATGGGGAGTGGAAAGACGATGGAGAGAGAGGAAGAGGAATAACCGGTTAGGATTGCCCCAGTTTTCAAACGGAATGTCTGCAGTGTCCAAAACATGTTCGGCCCCAAGCAAAGGCCATGCCTTACAAATGACAGATACACGTGCCCCTACCTATAACAAAGAGAGTTGGATTGGGGGCTCTAGCAGCTATAGGGGTTGAGCAGGGCAATGAAGTAAAGGAATTGCCAGCAGCATAGTGCGTTATGTGGCATGTTAATTAGGCGGCTTTGTGTGTCAGTTGAATACCTTTTCGCCAACGCATATATATTCATATGTACAGAGAGACAGAGGGAGGTTAAACCATATATCACATACTACGCATATTTTGAACGCATCCCTTCCCTCAATCTTTAAGGGCATATTACATAATGTATACACTCCCTCACCACACAGATCTTGTTGTAGCTGGCGTGCATCAAGTGTGAAAATGTGTGCTTCAGTGAAAAACGCACAGAAGGGCAAATAAATCCGATTACCGTTGCCCGAATTGCGGACAAAATGTGTTACGTGTTGCACGGTCCGACAACTATTGCATTCAAAAGCAGAAGCAAAGTTTATGTTGCAGCAGAAAGAGCATACACGCACAAGCATACGCATTTGATGTATGTGCTGACTGATTGAAACAAATTCCTGCCTGTTGGTTCAGAAAGCTACAAACACAACTATCAAAAGATGCTGCTTAACAGAATTCCTATTAATATATCGAACGATTCAATTTACTAACAATACTTCAAGGCTATCGATTTACGGTTAAAAGCAAGAGCCAATTCATAAAATAAAAGCAACTAAAGGCAGTTAAATCATCTCAATAAGATGTATAAAAATAACATGAACAAAAATAAGAAGTATTTGCATATGAACTTCCATTTCAATGCTTAAATGTATAAAAATACGAAAGCAAGAACTTCAAACGCTGAAATTCATTCATATATTTCCCATTTATGCTCACGGCATTATCTTCCGGCATTTTTGTATTCACTTTCAATAAATATTCGTGCCTTTGAGCTTATTCACGTTCAAAGCAAAAAAAAAACTTCCACTGAATATCGAAAATACTGCAGTTACAAAAGAACTTAAGTGTGAGGTTAACTTTCATTTAAGCATTCAATTATCATATGAAAAATACATATTGTAAATATTCTGAAAAGTTACTTTAAAATTTCATTAAAGTATCCTCATTTCAGTTTGTTGTACAATTAAATTATTGTGCTTTTAAAGCAAATAAAGTAAGAAAGAATAAAGAGAAGGCGCAAAGCTGTAAGACGACATTCAACCCTTTTGGCTTGAAGGACACGCATCCTGTTCGGTGTCACAGCTGCACTTTAGCATAGTTCATGGAGACGCGCACAATTAAATACTTAAACGAAAGCTTAAGTCGCTAGAATATAAGTATGCAAAATGCGACAGCCGACTGAGCGCAAGGGCAATGCAAAAAATAAACGACTAACATTCTAAATTTTGCAATTGTAATGCCCGAGTCTGAGCGCTATTCAAGTGGCCACAAAACTAAGGCACCTCAGCTGCAAATTAACCTTGTAATACGACACGGCGAGAAGGGCATAAAAACAAAACACTAATAAAAATTTGCTACACTTTGGTGTTAGGGGCAAGGTGTAAGAGATGGAGTTGAAAATTAGAAGCGTAGTTTGTGTCGGGTTATGTGGGTGTTGAGAGATGAGATGCACAATGAGATAAGCAAACAAGACAGCTTTGGTGTTAAATTTTAAGTGTTACAAGGACAACAACACAACACAGCACACACACACACACACACTCGCACATATACATTATTTTGTTTGTCTGCTACGAAAGCAATAGCAACAAAGACGGAAGCCACAAAACCCTGCGGCTGTCGCATGTTGTTCTCTCACTTATTGTGCACATCTATCTGAGTCTGTATGTATGTGTGTGTGTGTGCGTTGTAATTGTTTACTATTAAGTTAACGGCAACCGCAGCAGCGGCAACAATCGGCGGCGCCGCTTAACTCTGCCACAGTTGCCTCGTCGCCTGCTGAAAATGTTGCCATAGACCTTTTGTATGCCTTTGCCTTTGACACTAATACCCTTATCCCACAAATACACACACTCGCACACACACACACACACGAAGATCTTATTATTGCTGTCATGGTAATTGCGTTCAGGTATGTAACTTTGTGCTTGTGTGCGTGTGTTTGAGTTTATTGGTTATTTTAATTGATACCATTTACAGTACACGCGATAAGTTAACGGCTACACTCACTCACACACACACACACACACACACACACACACAGGAGATCAAGTGCAATCAAAGTGTTTTTTATTTTGGTAGACAATCGCTGCCTGAAATTAAATCAGCGGCTTTTGATGCTGATGCTTCTGCTGCAGCAGCATAATTAAGTGCGTGCCCGAACTTAAAAGGAGCACGGCTTTAAAATGACATTCAATACGCATACGCCACGTGTGACATGCGAGGCATTAACATTCAGTCATGTCATAAACAACAAACAGCTGCAACATTCGTTGTTTACATATTTAATTTGCCACGACGCACCTTACGGCATACCACCCGGAGCGAGGGATAACAAAAAAGGGTCAACATATTCTGATGGCCGCCTTGGCACTGATTTCATTCTATTAAAATTTAAGCTTACGACATGCAACTATGCGTGATGTGGCCCCTCTTTAAGGGTTTGAAACTGATAAAAATGTCAACACACAATTGATTTGAGCACCGCTCCCGCATGGCTGCAAAGGGCACAAGCAATATGAGATCCAGGACTCTTAGCATAGGCAATGGCAACACTCAGCAAACTTGGCATCACGTTTGTTGTTTGATTTTATTGAGCCACATTTTTTGCTATCGTTTTGTTTCAGCTTCAGCTTGTGACCTATCAATTTTTTTCAAAATGCCCTATATAGTTAGGCTAAGAACGGGTATGCTAGAGCTGTATCAGTTACATAACCAAACATAGTCAAATAATAACGTGATATAAGAGCATTTGCTATTAGAGCTCTGTTGACCCAGAAAGTGCACAGCTTTATATTTACGAACTTTGTGCAATGTTTGAAAAACAAGTAAAAGGTATTTTCTTTTTGAGCATAACTTAGTTTAAGCCTGGTGACTTGTTATATCGATTCTGCTTGCCCTTTTTTTTCTACAGTGTCCTATTGGGTCATCGTCGTTGTTGTTTAGATGACCCGGGCAATTGTTTACAGCTCTTGGGCTCCGATGATAGGCAGTCTGGGGGCAGAGCTACATGCTTTGCATGAAATCACGTCGTCATCAGGCGAACATTACGGCTATGTCCATGGGATTAAAGCATCGACATTGGCACTTTGAATTTATAGCGTAGGCCGTTCAAGAGTTTGATTTTTATTGATGCTTGAGTTTTGTTATTTTTAAGATCCGCACAGCACACACACACACTTAGTTTTTAGCTTGACTCTAAGGTCTTAGATACTTACTAATACTTTTTATCAACTGTTAACTTTGTCGAGAAAAGCTTTGCTGCTGCTTTTGCAACGGAAATGTATGCAAATACGTTTTGGCCAAGAAAAACAGCAAACAGTCAGAGCAACAGTGGCATAAGCATTAGCATTAGCAAACAACGTCTGCAGTTTTCATTATCTCGCTGCTGGGGCTTAGGACTTTATTTGCATAAGCCTTGAAAATAATATCAAAACGAATACATATATATATTTTGCATTTAATTATAACATTTATGCAGACAGCCCAAGCGGAACTAAACCTGCCACGCCCCACAACAAACGGACAGAAACAAAAAAAAAAACCAAACACAACACAAACAACGCAAAATTGAAATTAAAGTTTATCTGTGTTGCAGGTGCAACTTGAGGTTGTGATGGGCGTGGCACGCTAGCATGCCAGCAAGCCAGCAGACAGCAGCCAGGCAGCCAAGCTTAATTGCAACGTAATACGTGCGTAAGTTTGTATATTTTTTAGCGTCAATTAAGTTTTAGTTCTCTTGCTCTCTCACTTAGATACTGAAGTTGTTTCAGTTGTTCTTTTTGTTATTGTTTTTGTTGCTATTGCGCGCTGTTCTTACTGAGAATCTGTGTGTTATAGCTGCTGTAGTTGTTGTCGGCTGTCGCTGTCGCAAGTTTTTAAAGCAGATTCTCATTACGCGATTGTAAAAGTTTTAATGCTGTTCTCTTGTAAGTTGGCCTTGCCGCCAATGCCCGCTTACACCTCCCGCCAAACAACACCCACTCTCTTTCTCTCTGGCCCTGACAGCTCATTGTTTTTCTTTGGCTGTTGCCTGTTGCCAGTCAATGTTATACTCGCTGTTGCTGTTGTTCCCTGATTTATGTGATAATTTCAGCTTCAAGTCAGAGACTCATATGCTTTCTGGGTACCGGATGTGTGCAGGATATGAGCCACTTTTACAGCCATACTTCGTAGTTGTGCTCGTTGTTATTGTTGTTGCTTCTCTTCTTTTTTTTGCTGTTTATTTAGCGTGCGTCTTTTGCGAGCTGCAACTTATTTTTATGTTTGCGCTACATGGCAGGAAGTAATCATCTTGATGGCTGTTCAAAATTTATAGCGTATTAAGTCTCTCAGTCTTTTTAGCAACAGGCCAAAAAAGCGGCACCCACAAACTGTGTGTGTGTCTTTGTAATGAACTACATGATTTTAGCATTTAACCAGACAGCGTCTAGCATATACGCGCCAAACTTAACAATTGAACAACTTACAGCCGCCAGGCAGCGACAAAAGCAAATCGCATTCGTGGGCGTGACTTTTAGCTAAATCCCAGGCATATAAACATATGTGTTCTATGAATGTCTGTATGAGTGTGTATGTGTGTGTGCCGCAGACAGCTTAACACGGCCTTAATGCTGTTTAACTCAACTGTCGCTAACGCTATTAACCTGAGGTTAAATTTTCAATTTGCTTTTACGCTTGGCTCAGACTCCACTCCCAACACCATTCTATAGCCAAACCGAAGCAAACCAAACCAGCCAAACCATGATATTCTATAACATAACAGCAGTGAAGAGTGAGAGACAGCGAAACATAGAGTGAGAAAGCGAGAGCACACCAACAGTGTACGCAACCAAGCCAACCAGACGACAACAACGCTTTTATCTATACACATTTGCCATGTGGGAAAGCGGTAATTTTTTTTTTTTTTTTGCTAAGGCTAAGGGTAAGCTGAGGGGCAAGGGGTTATTGCATACATATGTATGTATTATCTATGCATGCCTTTGCTTTACCAAGCGCCTAAAGCTTTTTGTGTATGCCACAGCAAATTACTCGCTTGTTGCGGCTATACTCTAGCACACCGAGTTTTATAACTTTATTAGCAAGTTTGCAACAGCTGAAACTTGAAGCTTCTAATAATTTAAATGCCGAAATTTGAATGTGTATATTCAAGAATCATGCTGGTAATCTACAAAGTCAATGGTATGCTTAACTCCTTATAAATTTTAAAGTTATGAATAATATTTCAGCCTGGCAAAGATTAGAAATCATTTTTAATGAACTTATGCACTATGTTGTGAAAGTTCAAAGATTTTTTGTTTGAATTTCGATTTAAACGCGGATTTATCTAAGACATCTAAAAATCCTACCGTTTGATAAAATATTCAAGGAACGCTATGTTTAAGGACATTCATGCATTCGGTGTGTCAAAACGTTTGCTGTTTTGTTTTGAGTTTATTGCTTTAAGAGTCAAGACAAAAATATTCGTCGGAAAGCACGTAGCTGAGTCGAGCTGAATGTCGTGCACTTGACTTTGGCCGACAAAAATTGAAAATTAAATTAATTCTATAGAATGTTATTAGGTTTCGACTAAGCGACGACATTGGCCTGGCCCAGCACTGACTACAAGGACGAACATTCAGGCATTTTAAGCGTTTGGTTTTGCCCCTACTAAATATAAAACAAAAATTGCAGCACAAAAAGTTTTCGACAATTTTCGCCCCCAAGTACGGGAAATATGGCACAAAAGATATATGTGAGTGCATGTGAACGTCCATAATAATCTAATTTGTTGCCAAAAGTTTTGTAAAGTGATGGCAAATTTAAAAGTATTTAATTTAATGCTGCAAATATATGCGTGGCCTAATTAATATAATCACACTTTTGCGCACAAGCTCAATAAACTGAGTCAAATACAAGTTGCACACATAAAGTCTGGCGATAAACTCAACGCTTCAGCAATTTGAGGCACAAGCAGAAATAGTTTAATTTAGTTTTTTCTGTAGCATACTTTTTAGCGCGCATGCAAATATTTCCGCTTCCGCTCGATGGCATCACGAAAGCAGTAAAGAGCGCGAACATGAATGTGTGCATGTGCATGTGTATGTGTATGTGTTTAGAAGAGGGCGGGGGCACGCATAAGCCGACAGTTGTTTTTTTTTTTTATGTATTGCTTTTATTTATTGCGATAACAACAAGATAAAACACATAAATTAAAGTACTTTATAACAAACACAATATGATCTGCAAATATAATGCTTGTTTATTTTAAATCCGTAAGCGTGTTTTTTTTCTTTGGCACTTTAATCTGATTAAAGCTGCTGAGGAATGTTTAAGCTATTAAGCTGTTTAGCCACTCACACTCTCATATATATTTTTGTCCCTTGTTTTTTTTTTCAGTTGTAGAATGATAAATACAGGTTCAAAATGCTGCTGGCTACTGCTGTTTTGTATCGCTGTTCAACACTGTTCGCCGTGTTGCGTTAAATGCTGTAAATGACACGAAGTCACGTGTTAGAATTTGCGACTTTGGCGCTTGTTAGCGTTTGCCTGTTAGCTAATGCCTAAAACGTATTCGTTGTATGCTGCAAAGTGACATTTAAGTCCCGCCAAGATTTCATAAAAGCAGACTACCCTCCCACTCACACGCATACACACACACACACACACACACACACACACACACACACACACTATGAATGTGCAACAGCGGCCGGCCAATACAAAAGTCACTAAATCTCAAAAAGGAAAACCAATTATGGCCATTACCACATATGGCAATTACAAGGAAACTTACCAGGACTCTACCCCCACGTTCTTCTCTCTTTCTCTTAGTCTCTCCCTGTGCGCGTGCCAGAACAGCAAAGTCTCATTAGTTGGCCGCAAAACGAATGACGAGGACGAGTGCACAGGACAAGGACGCGGCTCTCAGCCAGCCGCAGAAAACGCAGACACAAAAAGCTAAAAAACTGTACACATATGGGCAGAATCGTCGTATACTATATGGATATAGATACGGTTGGCTGGCATTGGTAATGACGCTTAGTATTATGGCCAAGATGATGGCCAACAGTTGCTATTTGCCGTTGATTTAATGGATGGCAGGTAGCCTGCAGCTGCACCTAATCGAGCTCAACTATCCTAGAGAAACCATATATTATGGTTCACTTTCTCTCATTCTCTGTTACTCTTACGATGCTCAATCAACTGAAGGCTTTTCATAGTTTACAGATACAAACAGATAGTATAAGCATAGCACATATTAAACATATTATAAGATATATTTTTATAGGGCTCTTCGTTTAATGCGTGGCTAAAATCATTTCGCTTCAATTTGCAGCGAGCCCAAAGGAATAATTTATAAAAAATATGCATAAATTACAATAACAGCTGGCATACATATTTTTTGCGTATACCCTGCAGCTATAAAAATAGTTGCAAATGGGTATGATATAAAAAAGAGGCTAGCATTTGCCCCAACAGAGCGACAAAAGAACAAGTTGAAATAAACATGCAACTGTGCATCTAAATATGAAAATATTCCAGCAGAATGATATTAATTTTTGTTTAAATACTTTAAAATGCTTTAACAGACGTTAAAAGGCAATAATTTTTTGGATTGCCTTGTAAATACTAATATTAATTGATAGTTTTTCATTTGTTCGACTAACAAGCAGCATAAATATAAAAAGTTAAATATACAGCAGTACAATAGAATGTATTTCTTATCAAACATGAATATTTATTAAGTACAAAAAAAACCCACAATTCTTTTGTAACATGAATATTCTGCTGGGTATCTACTCGCTTGGAATACGCATTACAAATAGCATTTCCTTTTTTTTTTTTATTTATTTGTTAGCGCATGCAGCATGTGCTTTTTGTAATTTTTTGATGTTTTTTTTATTTATTTTTGGCTGTGTGTGTGTGTTTTTTGTGATGTTTTTTTGGAAATTTCATTTAGCAAATTGTTTGCTTGCAGCCGTAAATTTGCGCTAGTAAAAAATTTAGCTGCGGCAAGGACATTGAACGGGCGTCATGTGTGCGTGTTTACAGGAGCAACATGAAAAATCAACATGCGACATACAAATTTCATGATATTTCATAGTTTATGCGCCCATAGCCGAGGAAATGATCTATGTTATTCATATATAGTATATATTTGTAGTACTTTTATTTCAGCACATGCAAAAAGCCATTAACAATAACACGAAACGAACGAAGGGGGATGCCAGCAAGGAGGGAGGGTGGGAGCAGGCACACGTCCAGAACATTGTCTCATTAGCATATTGCGTGGTGTGCGCCTATTTGGCAATATCGATAAAGTTCGTTAAAAAGATTGAAATTTGCGATTTGAAGGCGATTTACTCAATGTGCCAACAACAAGGCAGGCAAAAAAAAAGAATAACAAAACAAGTTGAAGGCATGGTAGAAACAAGGGTTGCTTGTCACGGTTGTTGTCGGAGGTTGGGTTTGGGCTGGTTTGGGTAGCTGCCTGTTTTGACACTTGTCAGCATTAAGCTAAGCAACAAGGACTCTATGTGTGGATGTATGTGTGTGTAGAGAGAGAATTTGACAATTTTTAGCTGGCTTTAAAATGCTGCCAAGCGGTTTTTCTTTTAACAACGTTCGTTTGTCGCTGGCTTTTATGCTTTTTAAGTCAGTTTAAGATTTTTGCAGCCAACTGACAGCGAACAAGGCACACAATAAAGGGGAGTTCGCACATACCTGCTCCTTTGCCCCTTTTCTGTGTTGCTTTCGGTTTCGTTGTCGTTGTCGCTGTCGTTCCCGTACTCGTTCTCGTTTTTCTCTTAGTCATTTGGGTAGCAGCACGCGGGATTACGTTTTTATCCCTGTGTCCTGGAAACACTTTCACAGCCAATTTTATTATATGCGCGCGCTTTCGTTGCCTTTTGTGTTGTAGTCGCTGCTGCTGCTGCTGTTTTTGTTGTTGATGTTTGTGTTGGTATTGTGCATTTTTATGCCGCATATAAATAAATCTGTTAGTTGTGCATGTTTACGACTTTTAAAGCCAGGTCTGCAAGGAGTGCAAAGTGGGCTGCTTGTAAATGGGTGGGGGGAAGTGCGCTGTCAACTTGTGCATAATCGTCAATTTTATGCACACTTCGCTGTGTAAATAGCGTTAAATGTTGTTTCAGAGCGTCGCAGAAAATGACGTAGTATAAAAGTCAAGCGCCAAACTAATCTTAAACGAAAAACTAGTTCAAGAGCAACAAACTTAAGCGTTCTTAGAGAATAATAAAGAGAGAGAGAGAGTGTGCGAGATAAATAAATCGAGCAGTAGTGTCAATTGGTCAGCAATTCAAAGTAAAGCACCGGTCAACTATAAGCAACTGGAATACAACCTGTGCTAGCAAGGAGGGTAAAGGTTCGGGGTGGACAGTGTATGCTTCATTGGGGATGTGTATTTTATGCTCTGCACTTGAGTGCGTAATTTATGAGGCGCTTTTTCGCTTTTATTAGCAGCGCCCGACAATAAACTGTTTATGTTTATTATTTGCTGATGACCTACGTGCAAAAGGGCGCCGAAAAAATGAGAAAAAAACGAACACAAAAATAAAACATATATAACTCAAGAGCACCCCCAATATCAAGTGCCTAAATAGTGGCCGAACAGCAAAATGAATCACTTACGGTCATTTGGCCGAAACAACAACAACAACAACAAGACGGCAATGCGTTTCGAGTAGTAAAAACCAGGATAAAAACAGAGAGTGAAAAAATGAGGCTAAACTTGCGTGGCTCGACTGCGTAAATTACAAATTAGCAATCACACTCAAACTGAGCAGGGAAATAGAAAGAAAAAAAAACAGAGAGTGGGTGGAGACTGAGAGAGACTATAAATTGTGCTAAAGGCAAAAACTTTTCATATTCAAAGCGTCAACTCATTAAATGGCTGTCTGAAACTACGCCGGACCCAACTCGAATCAAATGAAGCACGAAAAACAAATCAAAGTGGCAGATACAGATAAACAGAAAGAGAACGTGACACACACAGAGACATGGGGCAAGTCATAAAGAGTAAGCAAGCTGGCAGGAGGTGTAAATGCTGTCGGAAACGGATGCGTGTGCGTTGTGAGCAATTCGAAAACGGAAATCAAAAATTGACCCTAAGCTGAATGAGCAGCGCTCGCCTCAATCTAAAAAGGCAAAGTAGAGTTCAAGTTGTGTTCTATGCTGGTTTGGGGTCCATTAAATCGACACCTAGTGCCAATGTATCGCACATGAAGCGAAATGAAGTATAAAAGTAGCAGAAATAATAAAAATTTATTGAGAAATAAAAAACAATTTAATTTATTAGTATTTAGTGTGGAAAAAGGAAATAATCGATGTTATAAATTTTTGATGCTGTCGACTGCTGTTGCTGTTTCTACTGCTTTATATGCCAAGTGGCTGTGTTGTGTGTGTTTGGGTGTGTGGGTGTGTGTAAACAGTTAAAAGGCACATAGAAAACAAATGAATTGGAATACGTTTGGATGCCAAAATAAAGCGGATATGCTGCCGGATAAGATGAATGTGTCTGTGTGTGTGTGTGTGCAGCACTTCTGTGTGGTGTGGCAAGTACGTGTCTATTTGTGTGAGTTAGTGTTTTAGAAATTCAACTCGGATGTGGAGTTCAAACGCTTATCAAGTGTGTAGATCTTACTTATGAGTTTAACGGCCAGGCCAGAACTGAAAGCCGGAAAGAACAGAAGAAAACGAATCGAAAGGCAACCGACACAATGGCAAAATCGAGGAAAAGCCAAATTTGTTGGTAGGTCCGGATAATTTAATTTATTGTTTTCTCTGTTAAATGATGCTCAAGAGTATAATTCAAGGCAGAACAGAAAACACACTACGCGACTATTGTGCGCACAAATTGCCCAAGAAGTCAAGAGGCAGAAAAAGACAAAATGAGACAAAAAGGGAGATAGAGAGAGATGCTGCATGAGGCTGATTCTATCGACCCGTCTATGACCGTTGATGCGTGCAAGGATGTTTTTGCACAACCGCATGCCAAACAACTTGGCCAGCTGGCACACGTTGAATTGCGCTGGCCTGTGCCTGGCCTGGCTCGATGACAGCAAGTGGTTGCACTTGCTGCCGCATAAAGTACTCAAGCTGAGCGGCATTAAGCAAACACACACACAAACCCACACACAGGCTCAAAATATGTTAATGCTGTTTTGAAAACTCTTCGTGTGAGAGCGAGCGCGCCTTGGTCGCAAAACAATGCACATTTTAATTTTAGCCTAGTTTGTTGCCACAAAACAACAAGATCAACACAAACAAGCAACGGCAGCGGCAACGGCAACGGCCAGAGCTGCAGGATATGTGCCAATAAAAAGTTTGGCAAACAAAGTTGGCGTCACAAAACTGTAACTGCAGCGCACACTGCAACACCGCAGCGTTACAAGCATGCCCCGCTACTTACCCCTTTGAAAAATTAGTGGCCTCGTATCTTGCAAACAAACAGACCTTGCCACACGTTT
The DNA here is from genome assembly GCA_035044725.1 of Scaptomyza caliginosa. Taxonomy (NCBI): domain Eukaryota; kingdom Metazoa; phylum Arthropoda; class Insecta; order Diptera; family Drosophilidae; genus Scaptomyza; species Scaptomyza caliginosa. Next base: position 3,669,245 of record JAWNNR010000686.1, read on the forward strand.
TTGCAGCACGACAACGGGCACAAGAGTCGAGCTTTTTGTGATTTTCCTTTTATTTTCACTCGGTTTTGGCTCTGAAGTAAACCCGATTTTCGCGTTGCAGACTTAATTAAACTTCATTTGCGTAGCAAGCAAGCTTTAAAGTTTGTACCCGCCAAATATATACAACCACTGAATTGGCCCAAAAAAAAACAAAAAAAAATTGTTCAACTGTCACAGACAGCATGCGGCGCAGGAGACCGAGGTAAGGAAGTCACATAAACGTTATATAAATAATGCAATTTATGTGCACCGCATAAAGAAATTTCGCTGTGCCAGACACTAAGGCACTTGTATTATGCATGTCTAGTTTTTATTCACTTCAACTCTTTTAGCCGGCTGCAGTTACCAAGGACTCGCGAAACAAACACACACTGCACTCAAGTCTCGAGGCTGCGATATGGCAACGCTCTATCTTTCTTCCTTCCTGCGTTAAGCGAAAATCTATGCCCCAAAAAGACGACAATGGCAAAAGTTAAAGACCAAAATTGTTGCCCCGAGCAACTCACGTGGGACACAGGAGGTCAAGTGGTGCGGTGGTGGCACATCATTTGAGTGGCAACACGTGCGTCGCTTATCCCCACATTGATATTTGCTACTATTCAACCTTCGACAACAATACCAGCAGTGAGAGGAGTAAACAGATGAAGAAATGCCAACGACTAAAAACGGGTCAGAAGGCAAGCGAGCAAAGAGCTAGATTTAAGCTTATGACAAGCCCAGATTAACAAATGTTTGATCATACTTTTCTGGTTTGAGTATTAAGTCTTTTAAAAAAACACTGTAAAAGTGTTAAGCACAGCCATTTGGGAGCTTAACAAGTCCATTTACATAAACATATTTAAAGTCTTCTTACATTCTGTGCAATAACTGACACTATAGAAAATTAACCTGCAAAAGGCATATAATCATTGGTCGGTGCGAACATAACTATTTATTTTCTTTACTGGTTATATAAATTTTAATTTTCTTTTTTTTTTGCGCATTCGCTTCTTTGATGATGTTAAAGAACAGAGCCGTTTGGTTGACTGGTTAGCTTGGTTGGTTTGGTTTGGTTTGGTTGGCCTGGCCTGGCTTGAAGTTGGCTTGTGTTTGGGCTTGGCTGGTCGTTGGATTTTATGCCGACATGCCCGCGCATTTTAATTAAGAAATTAAATTAAATACAAACTGATGCGTAACAGATTCCTCGTTACTAATTAAAATTCAATTTCTTGCCATTAAAATGAGCAGCGACAACAACATTACACAGAAGTTGCGGCAACAACAGCGTCAATTACAAGCGAAAACCCTTCGCACCGGAAATCAACGACAGCAACAACAGCAAATGGGGCATAGCCACGCCTCTTTCAGCCCCTCACACAAACACACACACATATACGCACACAGAGAGAGTGAGAGAGAGAGAAAGCTGCGGCAAATTAAGCACGCAAAATTAATACGCAATAAAAAAGCAATAATAAAAGCCAACGTTAAGGCTGAGTTCGACCCCAATACTCCCCCCCCCCCCCTTCCAAATAACTGAAAACAATTTGTAGTCTTCGCTGAGGCTCTTAACTTTTATGGTGCATGTTTTTCTCATTCTCTATCTTGCTGCTATTTTTATTTTGTTTTTTTTTTTTTTGCTCTTCTGTTTTTCTATTTAAAAAATTGAAAGCTAAACGCAGAAAAGAATCAAATAATGTCCATAATGAGCAGCAAAATTGATAATGTGCCCCAAAGGAAGAAAAACTTCATCTTCATTTTCTTTCTACTAAGTTTAAGTTTTTGTTGTTGCTTTACTAATTAAAAAATTTTGGTTATTGAAGCAGACGTTTGATTGATTCACTTCAAATTAAACACTAAAAACGAAAACAAGTTGCGGTTAAGTGGGGCGTGGCAAACAGAAGGGCGGCTGGCTCGCGGTTGGGCGAGCAAGCAAGCTTAAGGCAAAAATACTCGCCGCCAGCTGGAAAAAGCTAAACAAAAGCTACACAAAATACTTGAAGCAACTATGCCGAGCATGTTTTGAACGAGCCTCCCACTTCCACTTCCACATCCCATTCCATTTTTCTCTTCTTCAAACCATGGCCAGCTCTTTGGGGCAACATTGTTCGCCATTTACCAGACTAAACGGCATAACAAAGCACAGCAAAAGCATTGCGTATAGATGGACTGGCGTGGAAGGCAATGTGGATTGTTTGGGGTGCAACGTGCAAAAAAAAGGGGTTGCAAATTACTTAAGAAAACTGTTGTTGGCTTATTGGATTAGATATAGGTTATGGGCAAGAGAGGGCAGCAGAAACCGAAAAGCGTTTCAGATCTTTCAACGCACAATTACCAGCGGCTCTTTTATAATTTCTTTAGCATCCTGGCCTGCGGCACACAACCAACAATCAACAGAAATGTCTTTAAAGCGAGCTGGATAAGTTTTAAATACCGCTGTGAGTGTAGAATTTTTAAATAACTTTGTTAGCATATTTAAGGGCATAAAGCTATGACGTCATACCCATATCAGCGCAGGTAAGCAGAGTAACCTTTGACCTTAAAACGTATCAACGTAACAGCTGCATTTTAGAAAATATTCAATCTTTGACACTTGAGCTAGTGTCCTTTAGGCAGTAAGTAAATTGGATTTTATACTTACTTACTTTTTCAAGAATAAATCATTTAGTTTGCACGTTATTATTATGTTATTTTAATCCATATTATACGGAAACTATTTGCTTTGATTTTAAGCAAGACAGCTTGTTGTAAAGTACGTAAAAATAAAATAAATATCAAAATCTCTGCAGTTGAACTGTTAGCCGCAAGGGTATGTTAACTTCGGCCCCTCCTAAGATAGATTGTTCTGGCCATGTCAAGTTGTTGCTAGTACAAGTATTTGTGTTTTTTTTTAGCCAAGCAAAAGATTAATAAACGGTCGCATTCATCCCTGAGGCCTGTGTTTTGGCGTATTGTTACACAATTTTGTGGAAATTTATTTACAGAGTATATGCCACACAGAATCAACATTGAAGTTGCCAACAATGGCAAGTGGCAAGTGGCACATGGCAACTCGAAGCACCAGCAGCATGCGCCACAATACCAACAATTGTATAGAGAGCCAAAAGCCAGGAACAATATCGGGCCAAAAATAACATTGAGCCAAGTTATGCTACTAAATTTCTATCCCCAGTGCATGGAAACTTGCCTTCGGTGGAGGAGATCCCTTCGTGCTCTGCATGCTAAACAGCAGCTGGCACGATAGGTCGTTACGGGGTCAAACGGAAGAGGGAGGGCGGCTTACAAGAGGGGCGTGGCAAAAAGCACAAACAAGATAATAAGTTCATAAGTATTATTTGCTACATAATCTAGCTGCTTACCCAACGTCCCAATCCACTCTGACCAAAGATTTGATTTTAAACTTGAAATTGTGTCAAAGTTTTTGTGTGACTTGCCAGAAATATTGGCACAGGACATTGGCAAAAGGACATGCCAAGTTAATTGCATAGATTTGAGCTGCTTTCAAAAATTGACTTAGTTGGATAAATACAGCTACTTGAAGCGCTGATTACTTATCTTCATAACTCAAAGCTGCCAGCACATTATGAGAGCCAAAAAGAACGTGAATACAATGCACAAGGTCAAAAGAGTTTTGCCACTTTATTATGAAGACTGAAGTAATTTGCTTTGCTTTAGCAGCGCTGCTTTGCTTAATTAATCACAGCTAAGTAAACAGCAGCTGGCTGTTTAGTGCAACTACAGCTAATAGCGTTTCATCCTTACGCTTGGCCAACTTAGCCTCCACTCTACCCCCTCTCACACACACACACACACACACACACACACCCATCGTCTCCGTTCTCTGGTTTTGAGTGGGCTCGCAAACTTTGGCTAAGTGCAATTTATGAGTGCAATGCGCAACACGGCGGCAACTGTGCAAAATTTGTTTACAACTTGGGCGTTAATTGACACAACCAACAGGAGCAGAAGCGGCATTGGAAGCAGCAGCTGCAACAGCAGTGGCAACAAAGCCCAACAGAGCACAACAGGGTCAAAAGCAAACCAAACCAAACCAAAAGTTGGCTCAACAATTGGCTACACACAAAATGCTGCTGCGAACAACAACAATTTTTTGAGCTTAACCAACGAAACTTTTCAAATGTAATTCAACACCTTTTGCCCTCAAGGTTGCTTTTATACTACTACTTTTTAAATACTTTTCATAAGCTACGAAGCTTTTCAAACATCCCAAACAGCTTCCTACAGCTACCAACAGCGAATCCACAACTAGACCCTGAACTGTTGTGTCATACCATAATAATGTCTCTATGAATATTGAGCATATAAGTCTAATCTATACTTGAAGAGTATCTAGTTCTGACTTTAGACAGTCGCTAAGATTCTCCACAACTCTGCAAACACACGAATTAATGAGACGTTGCACAAGCCTTTTACAGTTTTCACTTCCAATTAGTTGGCATGGCAGCCAAATCGACTGCAGCTGCCACACAATCTCCACACAATAACGTAATAAAAAAAATCTAAGGGAAAAAGTAGCAATAAAAAAACGAAGGCAAAAGATAGAGGAAGAGGGAAGAAAAAGTAAATCCTCCAAGCATAGTAAATCAATGTCGCCGTAATCCTCACATAAGGCACTTTATCAATCAATGCAGAAAGGATTTCCTATGTGTTTTCTTTTATGTCAACGCCTCATTGGACAAGGGATCTGGGGATGGAGACTACTATGACAAAGCACACTCACAAACACACACACACACATACACACACACACACTCCAAAACGGCGTTAAGTAATAAGCGGTAAAACAAAGTAAGACTAAATAATACAGTAAATCACAAGCTAATGCGAGACTCACACCAGCTCGCGCACACACATATACCGAGTTGGCAGGCATTGAAGCAATCAAATTAAATCCCAATCGCACACTTAGACAGACATAGACGGGGCAACTTGGGTAACGGCAAAACGGCGATAAAGCGTTATGGTTCATTAGGCCCATCGAGTGTGTGCAAGGAGAAACGGAACCAGAGACAAAGCCGTTGCTGGTTATATAACAACATCCACAACAGCGAAAACGTTGACAATGACAATGACAATAGCGTTGAGCCGAGAATTTACAATCTATCGATGCGTCGCATATATATCATGCCTCCTGAGTCCTGCCACATTCACCTACACTCAAGGGGTAGGTAGGCAACTCGGCTTAGGGGTAGGTTACTTAGTTGGCAACATCGGCAATAGCAGCAACGACAGCACTTAATGTCAATATCATTAAGTGTGTGCCCATATGGTAAGATGTCGCACCACCAAACAACGCACCACTGCAACCACTTGAGCTGGCTGCAATTGTCACCCAATTGCATACAATATTGTTTAGTTTGACACTTGGCAAATATTTGTTGCAGCAATTTGCTAAGCTAAACACGTTTTAAGGGTTCACAATCTATTAAATAAATAGCAGTCGAAAAATCTGGCCTAACAAGGTCTTGATCCTGAACTCGAAAGCTGAACCCCTGCTACGTTTCATTTAACTTGCAGTCGCGCTTCATTTGAGTCTGGAAAATGGACACCTGCGCTGCTGAGTTGCCTTGCCTCGGATTAATGCAATGAAAATTTTACCAAACTTTTATGAACGAGTTAAAGACAAGTTAAGAACGCGATGGCCATCAGGCGGGAAAACCGAGCGGGCAGGCAGGCAGGGCAGCCAGGCGGCTCGGAAAAAACTAATAATGAGCTTTCAATGTTAATAAGCCGAGGGGAAAAACTTTTGCGGCGCTGACAACGCTCGAAAGGCGACAGCTGCACTCTGAAAAATGCTGAGTAGTAGGGGATTTCTTCGCTTGGACGCTGTCTTAAAATCCCCCTTTATAAATAATTTCATTTTCGCCGTTTTTGCCCACTCAAGAAGTAATTTAAAAACTTTGTTAGGCATTTTTAAAGTCATTTATGGTGACAAAAAAAGAAGAAAAAAATTGAGAAACACGAGGCTAAAAAATGAAAAAGCTAAGAAACAAAAAAAAAATAAAGTGGATAGAAATTGAGACGCCTTCGTTGATGAGCTACTGATGAGGCGTCCGCCTGAATGTCAGTTGAAGTACAAGATTAAGGGGGGAAATATTGGGGATGGAAGGAAGTTTTTGGCGAGTGATGTCAGTACATCAGCATCAGCGCTGAAAAACTTTGCACTTGCCTTTTGTTTTGCACAACTTCCAAAGTAATATTAAGCAATACAACAACAACAAATACGAAAAAAACGATGAAAAATTTTGGGAAAGTAAGGTACTCTTTATAAGCTCAAAAGTTTCTTAGATCTATTAAATAGAAACACAAAGACTTTACTCCAACAGTCAGATTTATCCTACTTACGCTATTTATAGACATCCAAATGCAAACAAATCCATGCATAAATGTCAAAAAGAATACGCAAAATGATTTCTAGCATTTTCATAGAGTTCCACAGCAATGTGTTGATGACCACAAAAATTAAATATATTCTCTTGAATATGAAATGAAGCACAGCTGGGCAAATGTTGCCCTACTACCCGACCACTCTTGTCTAGGTCCATTGGTCCATTGCCACTTTTGCGCCAAGGATAATAATAATAATAAAGTCCGCCGCGCCTTAGCTTACACTAAGCAGGACTTTCTTGCCTCCTCCTTTTCCACGGGACTTTGGGCTGGCAACGCCTCCATCATTTACGCCCATTGTGTGCGACAGCTGGCGTTGAACTTAAATTAGCCTGTGTATACACACACACACGCAAACAATCCGCTTTGCCGCCATCCACCCACAGTCAAAGTTCTGGGCTTATCGGCGAATTTATCTTTCATATGGCACAAGGCGAAAAGTTCTGTTCTGTTGAATGGTGAAGGACTTGTTGTTGCATTGGCAATTTATTGCAGCCACAAACAAGCGGTGCTTAAGTCTTGTGTGTTGAGTGGTTGAGCCAAGTGTCGCCCAAAATAAACATTTTTATCATAAAGAGATTAAACGCCGATAACGCCAAAGGACTTCGGCTGTTGTCTCGTTTTGGTGCTTTGATTTACGATTTGCTTCTGCTGCTGCTTCAGCTACTTCAATTGCATGCCCCACTGAAAACAATGCGCAGCAAATCGCCGCATGCGGTGAAATTAATTTGAAGCCTTGGTCAGGTGCCCAGATGCCCGCTTTCTTGCCATTGCTGCTGCCACTGGCGCACACAAATGGGAGTTGTTATACCTGATGATCCAGCAGCTGAAGCTTCAGGGGCCTTCTCTATCTATCCCTACTCTCTGCTCTATGCTCCTATCTGGCCAATGCAAGCTGTCTATCTCCCAGCTGTGTATGCTGTGGATGCTGCTTTCAACTGCAAACTTCTGGGTTGCCCGCAAAATGGCCACATCCCAGGGGCTTCTCCGACTCAAACACTCGAGCTAGCAAAAATGAAGGTAATCTATTTGCCTGCCCAGTGGGTTCAGTGGACCAGGACTAACCCAGGACCCAGCTCTCAATGTCAGTTTTAAAATCCCGACGTTGCTTTACGACAACCACCTACCCGCCTGCTCGTGCTCGCTCATCTCTCGTCTAAATGTCTAAAGATAAAGCTGCAAAAATATTTTAACATCCTTTGGCAACATGCCGGTGCATGCCACACCCCACTACCAGTGCAGTGCGGCGTGGCTGGGATTGGGGTAAGTGGGTCCGGCAGCCGCAGCTCAACCAGCACTATACAAAGTCTTTTGTGTGAGAAATTTTCATATTTTATGTACGAGATGAGAGCAAAAAAACATACAAAAGGAAAAATAACAACATATTAAAGGAGGGCACAAAAAAAAACAACAGCAACAACAAATTAGCTACAAAACTGTTGCAGTTCTTTGCAGTTGTTGTTGTCACTGTGCATGTCAATTTAGCCTTGGACAGGGTGTACCCTGACAAATCCAATGCTAATACGCTGCAAATTAAAATTACGATGCCTTTGGCCGGAATTAAGAGCCGTTACCAGTTACTTAGTTAGGGCTGCATTGAAGCCAAAGCTTTAGCTGCAATTCGTAATGAAATGGCATTTTATGCTTCCTTCTTTTTTTTGTTTTTTGTGCCTAAGCGCAGGCAACACAAGCAACAAGCAACAGTAAAACAAAATGAAAGTACTTCAACGCACAAAAATTCTAAATGAAGTGCTGCAGTCAGTCTGTCAGTCTCTCCGTTCGTCAGTCATTCCATCAGCCAGCTCTTCAGTTTGTCAGTCAGACAGAGCCAAATGGGGTTCTAAGAGTCACTTTATTTTATTACCAACTTGTTTGCATTGCCTTTGTGCACACACACAGAAAACTAAATATGATTCTTTGCGGCTGTGCTGCTGCTGCTGATGATGATTTTAAATTCAATTAGCCCAGTTAACAGCCAAGTCGAGTCAGGCCTTTACGTTAATCGTGCTAACACAATTTTCGCATTTGTGGCCCTAAATTATGCAATCAACAGCGCATTGAACTAAAAAAAAAACTCTTGACTTAACGTAACGATTTAGAAATGTGGATACGAAGCGAATTTCTATAGAAGGTTAAATAATGAATGAGAATTAATATCATTACTTCCTTCCTGGTACGGATCTTCAGTTTTCTATTAGTAAAAAGCAAGCCCTTTTAACTATTAAAATTAGGAATGTTTCTTGGTTCTATATGTAACCAAAACCAACAACATTGAGTCTATGAGAAATGAAGAAAAGTTCTTTGGAACTAAAACAAAAGTCAAATGGCATAGTTGCCACAATCATGTGATACCCAGCATCAAAACAACTATCAACAACAATCTTACTAACAAAAAGAAACCGTTAACAAAAGTGGACTATGGCAAAGTCGATATATTTTGATAAGCATTGTAATCGATAGATTTAAGTTATAACTTCAATTAAATGATCAAGGGCCCTAAAAATGCAAAGACGCAACAAATTGAAATGCTTGTGCATCAATCTAATAAAGGAAACTTGATGGACGTGGCTCGTCATTAAGGCTGAAAGGATTTGCCAGTGGCAGACTGACTGAGGCCTAGGATAGGGGAAACCAACAAGAGTGGGCACATCAAAGCTTGTGGTCAGTGTAAAAGGACCAAAAGGACTACTTAGCAAGGGTACGGCGTTGCCAGGGCAGCCGCAAAGCAGCTTTCAGCACAGAGTTGCAAATAACGCATGAGTTTTTATCTGGCCAAAGGCAGAGTGAAAGACAAGAATGCAAAGACGAAGTAAAAGAGAGATAGCAAGAATGAGACATGAGCCACAGCATTGTCTGGTGTCAAGTGCGGCAATAAACTTGAATTGCTGACAGCAACCTGAATTCGTAGATAGACATTTTCTGAACTCTGTAGATTGACATTACTAATGTCAAGACTTTATCAGACATATATATATGGCAATAAAAATATTTATAGCTTTAAGCGTGTCATATTTTTGACTGTTCGCTAGATTTGTATGGCTTCGTTTTATGCTCATCTCTTAATTGTCAATAAAATAATCATCTGCCAAAGACTTATCTTTGCCACATGCAACCGCAGCACGTGCCGAAAAATACACGACTTAAGTATGTAAAGCGTCAAAATTTTTATCAATAACCGATTGAGCACTGAATCAGAAGTAGGGGAGGGAGTCGAAACCACAGCAGGCAACTGGCGGAGGGGGAGGGAAACGGGGAATGAGAAAAGGAGAGCTGGCAACAGATACGAACGAACGAAACTACTTTGTATATATACATCTTGAGTGGGCCGCACTTCAAGTTATTGACGAGATAAAGTTGAAGATTTTTGTGTGCATTTTGTGAAGTGGCAGACGACGGCAGCCCATAATGATTGAGGTCCTAGAAAGCGTTCCCCCCGAGGAGAACAAGGAGAAGTTTTAGCCAGAAGATGATGACGTTGAGTTGTTGACGCTGAGCATGGCACCATCATCATCACAGCATATAGCAAACAGCAGCAAGGATGTTGAGTTGAGTTTTGATGGCCTCAGCAACGATGGCAGTCAAGCAACCACAGGATGCCAGGAGCTTAAGATTTTACCCAAACCCATTGTTATTGTCCATGTATGTGTTTGTGTGCGTTTGCATGTGTGTTGGCAGGTCTAGTTTATTTGCTCAAATGCTGCTCGTTTGCTCATGACACCAGCGACCAGCAACAGCAGCAGCAACGGAAAAAAAAATTCCATACAGAGAGAAAAGCAATAAAAAGCCATGCGAAGCGGAAAAAAAGAAAACATTGTGGCCAAACAACAATGCCAACAGCGTAACGCATACTTCACACACACACGCACACATACTGATGCACACACACATTGCTCATCGATTTTCACTTGAATGAGAGGGGAAAAAACGCTGTCAAGCAATTCTCTGGAGTCGTACAAACAAATGCGCGTAAATTTTGCTTAGCTCAAGTCCAAATACTTGACACAACCGCACCTACAACAAGTGCCAATGCCATGCAACACAAACTGATAAGCGTAAAGATACCCTGCATGATGGGCACACAAATAACACAAGAAGCTACAGATAATGGTTCGCAAAAAACCAGTAGAAACTTGTTAGTTGTTCACATGTTCTTGACATTTAGATACCCTATTAAGCATATATTAAACTAGTCGAGTCAAAAACACCCTGTTCTTCTTTTGCTACCTCACAACAATTTTAAAGTACCCCTTCTGATATGAAATTGTTTTTGATAACTCCTTAGCCCCACCTTAACCTGTTTTGTGAGCGTTTTGCATTTACATTTGTTGGCATTTTAGTCATATGTCAATATATTCACTCCTCTTAGAGGCATTTTGTGGGCGTTACTTTAACGCTTGACTTGGCTTATCGCCGAGTCCTTGCTCAAACACGCCTTACCCGCAAACTTTCGAGTTTATCATTTTGTTTTTTATTTTTTCTTTTCGTTTCTTTGCTGATTTATTTGCATGTGCTTGTGCAGCAGTTAATAAATTTCAGTTACATTGAACTCTTATCTGGGGACAGCTATGGGAAACTTCTTAACAAAAAATCTAAAGTTTTGTAGCAAAAACTTTTAACAGGTAAAAAGTAGTTGCCAGTAAACCTATGTCAATTTGATTAGTTGGGCCTGGGCCCAGCCTTAGGGAATGCAGATAGCAAATAAAGTCAATCGTGTGAGTTCTGTCAAAAAATATGAAAACAGAACAAAACAAAAACTGTTGCTCTTTTTTTCCCCTCTCTCTCTCTCTATTTATCAGCAATAGTTTCATAAAACGATTTGCACTTCATCATCAGGCTAAATGATAAGCTCTGGTTTTTGAATTTGAATTTGAAGCGTGAGAGGAGGAAAACAGAGGCAACCACAAATGCAAATATTTGAAGCAACAGCCAAAAGCAGCGGGTAAAAATTAACAACAAAAAATAAAAAATTTAAATGGAAAAAGAGAACCCCTAAAACTAAAAACCAAACCAAACCAAACCCAAACTCGACTCAACTCGACTAACTACAAACCGAAATAATTGTTACCGACACTGACACAACTTCTGTTGCAACAGTTGTTGTTGCTGGTGTTGCAATTGCTGCTGGCTGATAGCGCAGACAAACGTCCCGCAGCAATTGAAACAACAGCGAATGAGAGACGGGGTAGATAGGATTTGGATTTGGTTAGAAAACGGATGCAATCCTGATGGGTTGGGTTCGGTTTGGTTTGGTTGTTCTGCTGTTGCCTCTGTGTAAACTTGGCAACACAAAGTAAAGTTATTTGCGGTTCATTATTCACTTTTGGATTTTATTTCCTTGCGCTGCACACAGAGAAAGCGAGACAGGCGACTATAGCGATGGCGACGTCATCACGATCGAAGCCAAGTGATGGACAGCAGATTGAAGAAGCGTTTTTCGAGCCATGTCGAAGCACGTCGACGTTTGTTAACTTGCCCAAAGCACAACTGCATGCAAAATGACTTGGCAATAGCCCCGGTGAGGGGAATAAGATGGGTGGTGGGGGATTGCATAGCGACATTTAAATAGAAAATTTGTGCTTGGGAAAAAGCAGAGTTGTCGTAGTAGTAGTAATTCGCTTGAGAAGAATTTTTGCTCTTTGCTTATTCATCTTGCAAGTTGAAAAATAAATTAATAATGCGTTCTTGCCACTGACAGCAGCTGCAACCGCATACGAAAGCGATTGCCACAGCGACAGAGAGAGAGAGAGAGAGTGCAATAGCAAAAAAGGACTCGAATATTCCATGCGCAGCATAGCAGTCCTTGTCCTAAAATTTAATTGCATCTTTTTCAGCAATTCTAGCACGAAATGAAAATGCATGCAAAACGCTCACAGGAGAGGGTCCTAAAAATAAAAAAAAAGTAGGAACGCTAACCTTGCCCCTGCCCCATCTATATATGCCATTGAGGCAGCGGCAAGCAGTTTAAGCTTTCAGTTTAGTTCAGTCAAGATATGAATACTAATAGCCACTGGAATGTTTGAGTAGCCAAAGGACATTGCACTGTCTGTGAACCCAGGCAAACAGCTCCCAAGACGCTCCTTCGTTTCATTCGGTTCCTTGATTCTCGTTAGTTCCATCGTTGGGGGTCGTTGGGGGCGAACATTGCAGTTGCCTTTCCCTTTTGCAATGTCATTACTCTTATTTGATACCGTGGACATTCGCATAAATGTCAGATTGAGTTTTGTGCGGCGCCAAAGTTGAGTCCTTGAAATGCATTCGAATGCAAAACTCGACGACCCAGCTGCCCAGGCCCAGCCACCGCCCACAAATAACCTAGCACACCCTCAGTCAGTTGGCATGTTGAAACAAAAACGTTGCGAAGAAAAGCAATTAGCGAAATTAATTGCTTAAGTTTCGCTTTTGAAATATTTATCTGCTCGAATGAGATTAATTCAACAAGGATATTGCCAAGGATACTCTACAGTGGCCAGCACAATTTGTAGCCTTGTCAATTGAATGGCTTAGCGGTTGCTCATCTCAACTTCAACTTTTACTGATTGACTTGCCACAAAGGTAGCTTTACTTCTGCTTGAGCTTTAAGCCGAGATAAACGTAACAAGTATTCGAAGTGGCAAAAACAAAAGAGGCTTGTAAATACAGCGAATGTATTCATCATGATAATTGTTGATAAATTCACTCAACTATTTTAAAGAAGTCAAACCATTGGCTTTAAAAAGCTTTGCGTGGCAATAAAAACACAACAGCAAATAGCAAAAAGGGAAAATGGAATACTCTCAATTTATATCCGGATAATATCAGCTGGGACTTTGTCACACTTTTTTGCATTACAAATGGATATTTTATATGTAAGCTTTAGTTTCCATTGAATCGGAAAATAATATTCTTTTAACCCGACTTATTTTCAATAATTTGCATATCTCATATATCACCCATCTATATTCGATTGTAAGTATTTAAAAGCATGTAACTTACCCATTTCCCAATGCTGTGATAGCAACATTGCCACAATGGTAACAATGGGCAGTGTGCGACGCAGGATCTCAGGCAGATGTGTCCTGCTGCTGAAGGTGGTTGTGGTGCGGATATGTCTTCGCTTGTCCTTGCATGGGCTAATTGTTGCCGCTTGTGTTGGCCTGTGTGCCGCCATTTTATAGCTGCCTAAAAGTTGCTCACTTATTCAAGTTTTTTTTGGTTCGTTTGTCTGTTTATTTCTTTGTTGTTCTTGTTGTTGTTGCTGTTGCTTGTGGTTTTGGGCTCTCTTGCGGCTGTTGCACTCAATTGGATTTGAAAGAGTTTCGTGAGTAAGCTGGCGTATTCAGGTGCATTGAATTAATTATATCATTGTTATTGTTGGCCACGTTGCCGCAGATTTAAGCTAAATTTGCCCGTTGCCACGTTGCCGTTTTCTTCAATTGCAGCAACTGCAGCCAGGCAAGTAGCAAGCAAGCAGCAACACTTACGGAATTTTAATTATTCAAAAAAGGTTTTTAGCACTACAGCAACAACAGCGAGCAGTCCGAGTAGCAGCCGATGCGACAGTCGTCAGGACACACAGGACTTGCAACGGAGACCAGCATACACTCAAACTCACTCTCCCTTTCTCACTCTAATACTTTGTTTGTATATCGGTCTCAGTTTCACTTTGTAAGTGTCTGTGTGTTTTAATTGCTTGTTCTGCTGCAATGCATTTTCCTCGGGGCGTTTGCAAATTTATAGCTGCAAAATAGAAAGCAAAAACAATATATATATTTTATATGTACTATGTATGCATATATGCGTTAGTTTTCTGCACAACCACAATGTCCTTTTGCCGTGCGTATTTGTTTATTTGTAGTTGTATTTGTGTGTGTGTTGTGTAATGCTGCTAAGCCGTTGTGCCCAAATACATAATTCCTATGCAAATAAGCGTAGACCAAACACTGAAATTTATGTGCACGCTGCGTTTTGCATATCTGCAGCAAACTGGGCGCCACATAGGAAAGGATAGCTAGGCAGGCGTCGCTGCCGTTCATACTGTTTGCTGTTTTTATTTTCACTGACTGAATTTGTGGCCCGAATAAAACTCAAGTAAAGCGTAAAAAAATCTAAACGATCCGATGGCAGAGCAAAAAAAAAAACAAAAACTAAAGCACAGGGAACAAGCTGCCAAATTAACAAAAATCTTCATAGCACAAATTTTTTGTTGTTTGTGTCACTAAAGCGTAGTGAAGGCCTCTCTCTGCCCCTACCCCGTCGCTTGTTTATGTGTGCAGTCAACGGCAAGCCAACTGAAATAATCCTGAAAAATATTGTTGGCTTTGATTTGGCGCGGCTTTTTTGCTACTCGCTTTTTGGCATGCTCTTTTGATATGTGCCCTGCATATTTTTTTTCTTCTTGCGTTTATTCCAGCAGCAGCCTCTCCATTTAATATGACATGACAGTTTTGTATGCATGACACACAAAATAAGCTGAAGTAAAAAAATATGGCAATACCAAAAAAGAAAAAGAAAACTCTAAATGCACATCGTTTGCTAGGTGCGCATGTAACGCACACATACGCCCCCTGTTTCACATGCGGGCCATAAACAATTCTATTAAAATTAATGTTGCATATTTTTAAGGGCAACGCATGGAAAAGAAACTTAAATGCTTTACAAATTGATTCGAATTTATTAGATGCTTGCGTAATGGTGCAAAAATAAAAACGCAAATGCACAACAAAAGCGACCATCAAATACTCTACACAAACATTAATATTAAGCATATTGTTGAATTTGTCTTAAAGACAGTAAAGTTCACAATAAGACAATAAAAAAAAAACTAAAGCTACACCAAGACAAAAAAATCGGAAAGAAAAGACAAACGAAGCAACAAATTGGGGTGCAAGTAAACAAAAAATAAAGATAAAGACAAACTTAGGCGGTGAAGAACAATGAAAGAAAAGCACAAAAAACAAAAAGATGAAGAGGCAGATATCGAAAAAAAAAAAACACGAAAGACAGAAAATACCCAGCAAATATGATTGATTTTATGTGTTTGAGCTGTTCAGCAGAGTCGAGTGAGTGTTGCAGGGAGCTGAACTCCGTGGCAATGACAAGCAAGGCCTAAAGGATATAGTCGGAAGTATGCAAGAACACACAGGGATATTACTTATGTACATATACCGAGTTTTTTATGTGTGTAGGGAAATAAGCAGCAAAGAGCAAAAGGCGCCCAAAAAATAGGGAGCCAATTATTCGAGAAAATCGAAAACCAAACCACAACAACAAGAAAAACCACACACACAGTGAAGCAAGACATGCGTATGGGAAAATTTGTGTATTTGCCATAAAATAATTTATCAATTGGAAACATTTTTAGACAGCTATCGAAGGAGCTGGAAGGATAAAAACCGAAGAAAATATAGCACAAAGCGAAGAAAAATGCCCAAGCACTTTATATAAACATGTGTGCGTGTGTGTGTCTATGCGGCCGAGTGTGTGTGTATTTGAGGGTAAAATTATGACAAGAGGAAATAAAAAAGCATAAATTTATTACTGGGCAAACGATGACTACTAAAACTTGGCCACATGCCCGCTGGGAGTGTGTGTGCGCTGCGGTGCGGTGCGGTGCAGGCGAGCATCATAAATAATCGAAGGGGCGACAATATTGAACGACCAGGACAATGAACAAGGACGCAAGGACACAAGGACACAAGGCAGCAAGTAGCAGCAGCAAAGAGTGCAATGACGTTTCTTTCTCTTCTTCTCTCTCCCTGCCTTTCACACTGCCTCACAAACAGCATAAATAAACATAAATACAATTCGATTGGCAGCAAGAAACGAGCAGCCAACGAAGAGAGCTGAGACGAAGCGGGTTATGGGCACACGCAATGCCCCAGCGACGAGGCGGCAACGTGGCACCAAAAATAATTGTACCGAGTACATACAACAATTTGCCATAACAAGGATATCAAATTTGCGCACTGGCGGCATCAACAGCAGCAGAAGCAGCAGCAGCAGCAGCGCAAAATAAAAAGGATAACGAGGCACAATAAAAGAAATGAAATCGTAACCCAAACTGTTACTAATTGGACAAAGCAGCCAAACAAAACACAACAAAAAAGAAGCTTTTGAAAAACAACAAGAAAAATTCAAGAGAAAGTTGTGGAAACCAAGAGAACCGACAATACCAACAAGAGCTTACTTATGCATGTGTATGTTTGTGTGTTTGTGTGTGACCCACGTCTGAGTACTAGTCAAATTTCGCCAGAGTCCATACAAAACAAACCAAGAAAAAAAGGGCATCAACAAATGAAAATGGACATAAGTTGGATAGCGTCCAAACAAAGAGAATACTTCTTTGTTAAACGTAAGGATTGCATATATAAGTTCGAGATCAATAAACAATCAAAATATAACAATCAGCTATTAAATTAAATCGCTTGCCAAAAACTATAAACAAATAAGTATTGCTATTTAAGTTAAATCTCATAGCTGTTGTAAATTGTACTAATAAATAAATTTGGAATATTTTTTAGACTTCTTAAAATTTTAATGTAACAAATAAAGAAGAGGTACGAAATACATTGTGATATTCACTTTTAACTTTAGTTTATAACACCCTCTCTAAAAACTTGTAAGCTTACAGAGTATTAAACCCAAAAAGTAGAAAGTAAAATATAAAGGGAGTACTAAGCAAAAAAAAAAAAAGAGCGAGAGAAAAAATAGAGAAGATTGGCTTAGTTAAGTCTAATTTCGCAGGGAGACAGAGTGCTTAAAAAATAATTACGCGTTGGCAATCAAGAAGGCGTCGTTATCGTTGTCGCTACAGGAAACCGGATACGGATGTGCATGTGCGCGATGTCAGCATCCGGCAGACGTGTGGGCGTACCGTAATGGGCGTGACCATGGAATGCAGCAACTGCAGCTTCACTCGTGCCGAACTGACCGCAGTGTGGGGTATAAATTGAATTTGGTTGCAGCAGCAGCAGCAGCAGCAGCAGGAGCAGCAGCAACCGTTGCAGCAGAGTACAAAACTTGCCTTGCTACAAATTCGCCAACTTACAAGTAATTAGGCAGCCACCCACAAGGACACACAAAGGACACAAATACATACATACACGCATTGTCAGTCGCTTGGCGCCGTTTGCCTTTTTGGTTGATTGTCGACAGTGCGACTGCTGTTGGGGCTAATTGCACAATGTTGCAGCATCCACGATTTTCGTTGACGGTTTCTCGTTTCGGACTCGTGTGTTTTTTTTTTTTTTTTTGTTTTTTGTCGATTTCTTTTTACGTGTTTGAGTTGCACTTCAGCCCTGGTAATTACCAATTCGAGGCGCCAATTTGGCTCTTACTGCTGGCTAGCCAAAAATTTAATTAGTTTGACAACCAAATGTCAAATGGAATTGTATGTGTGGCCATACAAAAAAATGGCGAGCATAACATTATTTTTTTGATTTTGCCGCAAGCGCCAAGCAATTATGAGCAATCGCGGTTAACCCTTTGACCCTTTGTGTAATCTCTTTAACGACACAAATGCCACAAGCAACAAGCAAGATAAGGCAGCAGAAGCGGCGCATCATTCAGTCAATCTCAGCCGTTAAATCAGTCAGTCAGCCAGTCAGTCAGTCGGGCAATTTTAATTTACTTTACAAGTGTTTCATCAATTAATTTAATTTAAAACCCTTTCGCACTCGAGGCAAAGGATTACTTTGACACTTTGACAACAGCGGCGCACACTTAAAGGCCGGAAGGACATGCCACGAGTATACAGCACAACACCGTACAGCACTCGATTTAATTATTAAGTGCACCGACCAGTTTTTGTCGTTGCCTGTCGACCGGACAACTAATTAAAGTCAATGGCATTGAATGCTCAAGATATCAGCTTAGTCCAATAAATGTCTATAACTGGCTTCGAACTGAATTATTCACACTTTTTCAACTAGTCGAAGTGGTAGTACCAGCAGCGGAGGCAACAGACCAGCTGAGCCCGAGTGGATAAATGCTAAATGCACACACTAACACAAACATAAGCACATGCACACACACACACACACACTTACACTTAAAAATAAGTAGTAGTTTTAAGCTTGTTTTCTTAAAGATTCTCTTTTATTTAGACTTTTAATATCCTTGCATAATGATAAGCTTTAGAGCTTCAAAAATCGTTAAAAAAAAACTTATTTTATTTTGCATTTGACTTTTATTTGCAATTGTTTGTTAATTTTCTGCTAGTGTAGAGAGTAGAGCTGCATTGGCAGCTGTAGTCAATTTCAAGGACACTCAATGGGGCAGCTGCCTCAGCAGAGCTGCTGTTGCCCATGAAGCAGCCAGTGCTGCCGCTACCGTTGCTGCAGCCGGAAGAGCACTTCACAGTTTATAGCTTCAAGTGGCAGTTGGCAAGTGCAAGTGGGAAATTCCAGAGCTTGCAGTTTGTTTTCTATGCAAGCATACACACACACACACACACCTACACATAGACAGAGTATTGTGGGGCAGTTCCATTGATTAAGTTGACACTGACACTCATCGATTTAAGCACACACACACACACACACAGAGAGATGAACAAAATTTAATTGGCCAGCATCTAAGCTAATCAAATTTTTATTAAATTCAAGTGATTTGAATTAAAGTTTGCACACACACGCAGCATAGAAAATTCAAATAAGTTGCCGCTTTTGGGCATTTTTAATTTGATTAAATTCAAACAGCAGCTGCTGCTGCCGTTGCTGCTGCGTCGACTGCGCTAGCTAATTAAACTTGACAACAACTAACGGGAAGCCATTGAATGGACATGCCAAGCACTAATTAAGATTTTGTCAATTACTTATGGCAAGTGACACGCCCCCAGTTTCAACTAGTAGTAGAAGCCGGCCCTAGCTGACGCCGCGCAAAATGCACGCAATCTTAGCTCTTTAACTCTCTCTTTCTCTCTTGCTCTTGCTCGCCTCAATACTCATTTGGAAGAGAGTATCTGTGTGCAATCATTAAAATTAATTTATTGGTTTCATTAACTTGGCCGGCAAGTCTTTAGCAGCTACGGGAACATTAGTCGCAGTTGTTATTGCTTTTGCCGCTGCTATTGTCCTTGCCCCCAAAGTAAGCTGCAATTTTTTTTTTTTATATGTCGATGCCAAATGACACTACGACGACACATTTCGTAGCATTTCCTACTTTTTTTTACCCCACTATTTCTGTTGCTGTTACTAGGCTCGCCTGCTGTGGCCAAAATCCGTTGAAAGCATAAGCCAAAAAAACACAACTGGCCAAAGCCAAAGCCATTGCGCTTGGCTGCCCAACAATGAAAATGTATGCTTGTTGTTGTTTTTGTTGTTTGTTGTCTGTTTTACCCTTAGCGAACAAATAACAACAAGAACAAACGAGTATTGCGCTAAATGGGAATGAACTAGAAATAATCATCATTAGGCACAAACCAAGCTAAACTCTGCCAGACCTTAAGCAACAAGTTCTCAAATTTCATTCTACCTTTTCTGCCTGCAATTATGTACAGTTAATTTTACTTGAGCTTTAAATAGCCCAAACAAAAGTCGACGAAAACTTTTATGTTATTAGTCTGAATTCAATGTCTGTCAGACAAAAAGTTGCAAAAGTTTTTGACTTAAAGCAAAATCTGAACGCGTATCGCACTTTACAACTTATTTAATAAACTCAAAAAATAGGCTCAAGTCTGCAAAAAATGTATGCGTAAATCGAAAACAAACAAGAATTAAATAAAATCAATACATGCAAAAAATATATATAAATGTGTGTGTATGTAAAAAGTCTTGGGTCTAAATTCAACCAATTTTGCAAAAGTAAATAGAAAGAACAGAAAAGTTATCATTAAGTCTAGGCAAATGCAACAAAAAAAAAAAAAATTTTTTCAGAACAAAAACTTTTATGTTCGTATTGTGAAATTCAATTTGTTTTCGTACGTTTAAAATATAACAACAATTTAATAGCTTGACAGAAGTATTTGTTTTAGTCAAACGAAAAGAGTCAGTTAACTAGTTGTAAAAGTATTTTAGACCCATGCTTAATGAACTTTTAATATTTATAAATAAGTGCTGAAACCGAAAAGTTGTGTTCTTGATTAGCTAGTTGCATCAGTTTTGAGTTGCATTGAAAAATGCATTGCACTTGTCATAAATAAACGTCAGCTGCTGTCTATACCTAAGAAGTCAAACAGGAGCACACCTCTGAGTGCACCCAGAAATAGTAATGTGCCACCCGTTTGATGCATTGCTTTGCACTTTGCCGCATCGCTGCTGCTGACGTCACAGCGACTGAAGTGCATTTGGCAAATAAGAAAAATTGCATAAATTTCATTAAATTTCCAAATGTCAAGCAACTGTCGTGCACCCGCCGACCTGCCACCAAACCCCTTTTAACCTCCCACGATACTACTATGCATATTTTACAGTTCCTCTGTGTGTGTGTGTGTGTTTGTGTGTGTGGCTTTACATCAGGAATGACGTTGTCTGGCTGCGCGGCTGGGCTGATAGAGGGGGAAAATAAAAATAGGAAGAAAGAAACACATTGGAGTGTGTTCAGTGCTTGGCAATATTAAAAATTGTGCACCAAAATCCCCAAAGTAATTTATTAAGATGCCTCATGACTGTTTTACGCGCCGTTGACTTCACGCCATTAAAAGCCACGGCACAAACCAAGCAGGCAATACACAAACACACAAACACACTCACACAAATATATATGCATGTACATGTACATGAAAAGGCTGCATAAATTTTCACCACAACAGCAAACGAGAGCAACAATAACAACAACAATATTGCGACACTTTTGCTTTGGTGGCTGCCTCATTGGAATTGCGGCTTGTTTAGAACATGCGGAACCAAGCGGCAGGAGCAAAAGGCAGCAGCAGCAGCAGTTGCATTAGTTGTTGCTGCCAACGTCTTGAGAAGGGGGGAAGAGGTGATTGCCTGAAAGCATCTATCGTTAGAATGCTTGACATTTATATGGGATTGCTCTGGCTCTTGGCCTTAGCCATTTTGGTTTTGATTGCAGCAGCCGAACCCGAAGTTTTTGCGGCCAGCGCATTGTCATAAATTACTTGGCAATGCCTTACTTTACTTTACTATGAGTATGTGTGAGTGTGTGTGTGTGTGTGTGTGTGTGTGTGTGTGTGTGTGTGTGTGTGTGTGTGTGTGTGTGTGTGTGTGTGTGTGTGTATGTACATGTGTATATATGTATTTGAAAATCGTAAATCAACTTGGCACACATTTTGAGAGCTAGCTGTGACTTTGTCTGCGTACCACGTTGCGTATGTGTGATATATAGATTTTAAAGCACGTGCCATGAATTCTAATTACCTTTTTGACACACACACGCACACACATACACAATATATTTAACATTTTTGTTGCACATACCAATTCATAAATATATATGTTTTTAAATTGCATTTGACAAAGATTTTAAACATATTAAACCCTAACCAACACATTAAATGCACAAATCGAATAAACAATATTAATAACATTAAATCATCAAAATTGTTAATAATTAATTTGACAACACATAAATATGGTAATGTTACTGATACGCCAAGTTCGCTATGAAATGCATTAAAACATTACAATGCGCAAATTGTCTAACCACCTATAGATACAAATTAAATATATATCCAATGCAAATCATTTAATTGTAACTAGTTATTTTTATTGAAAAATTCCACAACAAATTACTTATTACAGATCACTTCAAAAGTCGAGCACGCCCTCTTCACACACATTCTCGATGGATGGGCTACTTGTTCTATAATACTACTATTTGCGCATGGCATTCATTTATGCATTTTTATGTAAATGTAATAATCAGCGTTATGCAGTTTAGCGTATCAATTACGACGCCATTCAGCCACATGCTGGAAAAGCAGCATAAAAAAAACTCTTTAAATAAATTATTATTTTACATATTTCAGAATATAACGAAACGGCGCGCACATATTACAAACCAAAATAAAAACATAAATTAAATGCTATACAACAAACAACAATTATTATGGAATTGCATTCATTCATACATAAAACTCATAGAAAAAACCCGTCAAATCAAAAATTGATTTGAATGGCGATGCGGTAACTAAAGTTGAGAATTAAATTATTTAAAGCGCTTTCCGGTACCCCAAAATGACGATGGCAATAAAAAATTTATAAAATGCGTCAGGCCACAAAAAAAAAAGAATATCACATACACACACACACACACACACATGTTAAAGTTTGAGTCTACGTATGTTTCTGAATGAAAATAAAATGTGAAAAACATTATTTTATTCGTAATTTTTCATGACATGACAATTTGCAGTTAATATTTGCCGATTACTTTTTCAACATAATTAGAACGAAGGCATATTGTGGAAAACACACACACAAACATACACACATATGTGTGTTTTAGAAAATTTTGGGTATATTTTCGTGTGATTTGTACACTTGACGATGGGGTAGCCATGTATGTTTGTGAGCCGCTGGTCAAAATATTTGCGTGCAGGCGCTTCACCATTGTTTGGTTTAGTTAATAAATTAGTAAAATTGCTTGTTGGCTAACACGAGATGCACGAACGACAACACAGGCAACAGGCAGCAGCAGCAACAGCTATGATAATATAATTTTTAATGCATTTTTGTCGCTGCTTTTTGGTGTTTGCAAGCGACAGCTGCAACAACAACCAAAGAACAATCAACACAACACAGCGACAACAAAATAATGTTATAGATCCATTAAAATTAGCAGCACGTTTGTTAAATATGCCGCTCAAATGTGTGTGCGTGTGTATGCACATATGGTTTTATTCTAAACACTTTTCAGCAGGCAAATATTAAGTACAAACAAACGTTGGTAAATAATATGTGAATATAATATTACGCACTGAACAAAAATTGAATATTTACATTGGCTCAGTCCGTATGAAACTAACAACAATAGTTACTTTAACTATTCTTACTAACATATTCTTCATATAGATTCAGTTATAGCAATATGCAATATACAATCCCAGTGTATGCATGCCAACACAATGGTATATTAAAATAGGGATCTACTCTACAACCCTTATAGGGTACGCCCACGCACGCAATCAAGAGGAATTTTTGCGCTCGGCCGCGATTGTTGTGTGTGTGTCTGTGTGTGTGTGTGTGGAGGGGACGGGAGGTAGACCCGTTTCTGGCTGTCGCTCGTTGACGTTGCAATAAATTTCTACGAATATTTATTATTTTGCGGCACGTCACTGATAATTAAAAATAAATCAATTTTTAATGGCGCTTTTGAAAGCGGGTACCAACCAACGGAAATGGTTCATGTGTGGTGTGTTTTGGGTTTTGGGCGGTTTGTTTCTGTGGGTTTTGCATTTAGGTTCGGTTTTCGGGCTGAAAGCAATTAGCGCCCAAATTAGTTGGCGTCAAAATGTTGCGTGTTGTTTTCGGTCGTCCGCCCTGCCCTGCCAAAACAAATTCAATAAGGCGGTCTATGCGCCAAATTCAATAACCAAACTGTTGCGAACTGTGTGGCATGCAAAACACGTCAACACAATTGTGCCAAGTGCCAGACGCGCCTTTACGGCTAAGCAAATCAGTTTATGATTCATAAACAATACTTCATCAAGCTGCCATCCCAAACATACAAACACAAACACAAACACACACACACACGCAATACCAACAAGGCACATGTTTGCCAAACGGCCAACAATAAAGATCAGCACAAATGCAATGCGCCAAACCGCAAAATGTAGAAAAAGAAAAACAAATACGAAAGCTGTAAGGCAAAGCTTAACTAAAATTTACTGTGTATTTGAAGTTCTTTAAGGTTGTGGCTTTAATATTTAAACTTGTAGAGTAATAAATCTTAGGTTATGTAAATTTACATCACAAAATATCTTAAAAGTTTCTTTAAATCAGTTTATAAAGTTTCCCATAGGACTTTTAAATCCTTACTTATGAAATGATAGATTAGGTTAGTTTTAGACAAGTGTTTGAAAGCAATGATATTGTCATTAAGATTCGGCTTAATCATACCTTGTTTCCACGTACAGGGTATACAAATGCCAATGCGGCACGTTGTTGCAATCATTAGGAAAAGAAAGAAACTCAGACAGATAGGCAAAGTAAAAGACTTGATATGTGTGTGTGTGTCTGTGTGTTTGGAATCATCATCAAATACAATTCTTGTACTCGTACATCTGCCACAGATTGAGCGCGCGTGCAATTGCCAGACTAGACGACCAAAGAGGGGAGAGGCATAAATATCTGTATATAAGGCAAATGCTTGGAAATTGATGCGCCCAGCAAATCGCCAGCAATTGTCCAGGCCAATTGTTAGACTTATGCATATGTGCATTTATATTTATGTGTTGGCCATTTTATGACAAACGCATGTTATGAACTTTCGGTTTAGATGGCTAACAAGTTGGCCCCATGGCTTGTATGATTGAAGGTCACAACGGCTCATTGCTTCAATTATGAAGTCAACTCTTTGGTGGCTGATATTTATAAATATGTTTGTGTGTATGTATATTTGGACATGTGGCAGCATAATGTTTATAGAGCAACATCAACGTAAATCTAATAATATAAAGCCCGCATGTAGAAACCCATGTTATTTATACGCACACATAAATATATCAACAACAAAAAGCAACAACATGTCCTGCCTGACCACAGTTAGCTTGGTAACCGCAGCAAATGGCATAAAAGTCAACATGTTGAACGGCCGCTGGAAAAAATATAGCTTCGGCTTTGTGCATGTGAATGTGGGTGTGCGTGTGTGTGTATGTGTATGTTGACTGTGTGACTTTTCATATCTTTGGTAGGCTATAAAGTATAAATTACGGCAAATATGTTACGCCGCAAACAGCGAAAGAGACACAAGCAAGCAGGCATACAGGCAAGCAAGCAAGCAGCAGCAGCAGCAATACAAAGCCGCACGCACCAACTAACTAACAACTATTAAGCCTCTATATCTCTGCCTCTTCGACTCTTTGCCTCTGTGTATCTCTTGTCTTGCAAAAGTAATCAACATGCGTGGCACTGCCATTGGGATACTATATTACTTTATACATATGTATGCACACACACATACTACAGATGTGGTGTAATACTCTGTGCAATTTTACACACACACACACGGAGAGCCGCCATGCCATTTTTCCGGTGATTAAGTGTTGATAAGTCTATAAATTAACTCCTCACATGAAGAACAGACAGCGCAATGTCTGCATAGAGGGTCCATATACAAACACAACCACACACACGTAATACTATGGCTGGCAAGCATATTAATCATGCTGCAAAGCGTTTACGAGTGTGGACAACAATTGCCTACTTATTGGGGCTGAACACTGAGCAGCAGCCACAACAACAGCAACAGCAGCAAAGACAACACGTTTCTACTAGCTAATGAGCTGGCCAAACATTTGAAAGGCATCTTTTGGTCGAACAATATGCTTGAAAATCGATTAACAACATGTATAACTCATGTTGTTTAAATGATATATTGTTAAGATTATTTCCGAAAGGCAGACTTGCGTTGAACGTATATAAATATGATCAAGTGTATAGCTTCTATTAAATCTTCTATGCAATTAAAATAGTTGTGAGCGCTCTCTTGAGATGTTATTATTCTGAAGCTTCTTCTTAAGCTGTATTAAATAAACACATGTTAAGAAACAATATCCGCACCATAATCAATTATCATTAAAGCTCTTGCTTAACTTTATTAATCATATTTATGTTGGCTTTTAGTTGCTGTCCAAGTAATTAATTGTTGATTTTCCCTTTACGTACGGTTCAGCTACGGCAAAAGGTCAATACGAATCTTTCCTGTGAAATTAATTTACAAATGGATTTGAATCAAACTTTTTCGTCTGAAAGCAAGGCACAAAATGTTAATAGCCTATTTCAAAAATTCATGGAAAATGTCTATAATCACAAATACCTGCTAACACTGAATTCGTAAAATCGTGGAACTTAATTGACCTTTTTTCACAGCCTAGTTAAATGGCATTTACACAACAAATTATTCAGATTGCTAGTTGTGGTAACACTTACTCGTCCTTATTGACAGCTTTCATCAATATTGCATATGGTAATAGTTGTTATTATGCAATGCTAATAACCATTTGATGGCCTCAACTACCAGACTATGTACGTTAAATAAATAGGTATTTATGGTTTGGCCTATCAAAGTCAAAGCAAGGTTACGTAGCTGTTGGAATTATATTCTAAACTTAAAGCAAACTTTACCGATAAGTTACATACACACAAGAGCGCTTTTATCGAATTTTCCTATGCTTATAAATTAAGCTGAGCATGAAAGCATTTTAACGAAAACGTTGAATACAATATAGTTTCAAAATAGGTCAGCCATATTCCTTCTTACTTAATTAACCATAATCATATCATTTCCCTACAATTTGTTCTTAAAAACAAGACTTGTTAAGGCTCTTTGAGCAATATATTTCCACCTCAACTTTGCTTACAAATTGTTTTTCCCGAAACTAGTTTCTATCTTTTTTCTCTTAATATAATTAACTACAAGTTATATTTCTAGAAACCACTCATCATCTGTATTCATTTGTTAACAAAGAACTTAAGCCTCTTGTAGCCATAGTTTCTATAAATACAATTTCAATAGATTTATCTCAGGGCTGAGAACATCTCAGTGAATTACTCATAACTGGTTTACCCCCTTAAATCGATATAAATAGACATTAAAGTAACCCAAACTGCAGGATTCGTTTATTTACTAAATTGTGTTACATTTTCCAAGACTTTACCTTAGTTTAAGGACACTTTGTGCCGACTTATGTTCACCAGTTCGATTGCGAAGAGCAAACAAAGACTAAGGCATGGAAATTCAATTTAAATTCGGATAAATTAATTGCTTAAACTACGCATACAATTGATTTACACAAATTTGCCAAAGACAACATCAACATCAACAAGAAATCTGTTTTAATTGCGGTTAAGCCAATAGCAAAGACGCTTCCCTCAGACAAGAAGACAACAACACAACGAAGAGACGACATAGCAAGTTCAAAGCATTGCCGCGGGGCACAAAAATCTTGCCAGCTTTGAAGTGCGACATCGGCAGGCAGGCGGCAGGCAGATTTGAATAGGGCCAAGACAAAATTAGCATAAAATACAAGCCAGCTTGAATAGAAGCCCAACAAAAAAAAAATGTTAATCAGCATTTTGGCCAACAGAAGAAACTGAAGTAACTGTGTGTTTAACCACAATTCTGGTTTGTGCTTAAAAATACAGTTTCTAGTTTTAGCCACACAGGTTTTCACTTGGGAAAACTGTTGCCTACTTCTGGGCGTTAAAAAAAATTAATTCACACCAATGGCCAAAAAGATGATGATGAAGACGAACAAAAAAAACGCCAACACGTTTATTACATTTACCCAAGGCACACACACACACACACAGACACATACAAAACGCCCCCCAGACAGCTAACACATGTAGCAAATGTATGCGTGTGTGTGCGAATGAGACAACAAATAGCACACAGTCGCTGATGCGGCACGCGTAGACACATTAAATCAAATTAAAAGTGCGCTAAGTGCAAACTGTGCAAAGTGAGAAAAACCCCAGGTAAATCCCATTTTAAATACAAATAGCAAAGGCCCCACACTCTTTGCCACAAAAACAGCCGTTGACACTCTACTGAATGCTGTACAGCGAAAGGGAGCCTAAGGGGGCGTGGCTAACGCTATGGTTTGCGCCTCTACGGTCCTGGCACACATTTTTTTCAGAGCTTAGCGCCGACGCTCATGTAATCTTAGTTTAAGTTGATTGTAGAACACTCAGACAGACAGGCCCGAAATGTTACAAAGAAAAAAACAACAACAGCAACAAAAAAAACAAGTGAGATGTACTAAAGTTTCGACGCCTAATGATAGACTAGAGCTTACCCAGCAACACAATAACTTTACCAAGAAACGATATGAATATTGTTGGTCACACGAATAGAAAATAAAAGCCAGATTGCTAAGTAAAAAACACACAAAAAAGTGCCGTCCCAAACCACTTCAAATAACAACAAAACGAGAAAAAGAGCGTTAGAAATGACTAACCTCAAAGCATTTATGGTTTTGTTCTAAATACATATTTAAGTCTATGGGGGATTTCAGGCAAACATACCCTTTATTTGCTTAAGTGTATATGTGTAAGTCTACCTGTTTCTATGTGGACGCTGTATTTGTATGATGGCGATGACTGTCCCGACAGCTCTTTGTGTTAAAGTAAAGACAGACACTGACTCAGTGCTTTTGAATTTTCCTCGTTGGCTCGCTTTTTTTTATTCGTTTCTTCAATTGCTTTTAGCGTAATTGCAGATAGAATTCCCACAGGTAGACCAAATATAACGTTAGCTTCGCAATGAAGTCGCGTTTTTAGGCCTAACCGCAGCAAAATTTGCCCCGTTTGCCTCTTTCAATTACGCTGCGTTGCATTTTGATTAGTTTTTAACATTTTTGGCCTATAGGCAACGATGTACAAACGCACACACACACACACACATACATACAGGCAAACACACGGGCACTCAGAGAGCACACTTGAAGTCAATCAATCAATTAATCAATGAAAAAAAATTCAATCAACTTCAATTGCTGGCTGTTAGCTAACATGAGTATAAACTTAAGAGGAGGCACAGAAAAAAAAAAAAAAGATCGAATGAACGAAAAAATAAAGGAGCGTACGGTTGAGCCAGGACAAACAGCTTCAATTCATTAACTCAAACGTTTTGCGCACAGCTGAATATTGCAAATTTGCAAAACGGGAACGAAGCTACACTAAAAGAAAAAGTTTGCAGTTAGCTAATGAATACAACAAACTTCAATTAACTTTTCTCTGTCTGTGTGTCGTTAGCTGTCAAATTGACAATTTAGATGACACACATACATAAGCTAGCATTTTTCTTCAGTGTAGAATAGCTGCACAGCATTTACAGTAGTGAAAGGTAAAAGCTGCCAACGCTTTTCAATCGATGCATAGAAATTTGTTTTGCTATCTTTGTTTGAAGTGCTTTACGTTGGCCGGCCACGTTTGGAGCTTTCACCGTGTTGTGAAAGTGTCGACGCGTTTATTTTTTTTATTCTATTGGTTGTGTGTGAACGTTGGGTTATTTTTATTTGGTGTTTTTTCTACGTTAAGCGTGTAAAAATCACATTTTAAAGCAGATTTTGGCCCAACAACGGCAACAACAACGACGACGGCGACGACAGTTGACGAGAGACAGAGAAGAGATACACGCATTGAAGCGTGCGCACTTTTGCGTTTTCCATTCAGGCAACAAACCAAGCGACCAACCAAACAAGCAACCAGTCCGGCAGACATTTGGTCCGACAGACAAAAACAAAATGACAGACAGAGAGGCAGCCAGCACATTTATTTTATTTCAGTTTGTTCTGGCAGTGCATAAAACTGTTTTTAACATGCTGTTTGTTGTTGCTGCTGCTTGTTTGTTTGTTGTTGTTGCTGTTGTTGTTGTTGTGTTTTTTTATATATATATACAGAACCAGTCCTTTTCATGCCAAATGTAAGCGATCTGCGCAGGCTGGCACAGACAAATACTATCAAGGCAAAAGAGACTAGGGCAACCGATGTGTAGAGTTGGGGGTCTGCCTGGACAAGCAGATTTAAACCGTTACGGTTTACCTGACACCAACCATATCTACATACATACATACGTATTTGTGTCTGTTTATGTTTATTTACGTACATGTGTTTAAATAAAATGTTCTTGCACCAAACAGGACATTGCCGCACTTTGTGAAATCACAAACAGACTGGCAGCAGCTGGGCAACACCGTGTTGGTTGAGTATGAGTGCTTGTTGGGGTAGAGATAAGGCGACAAGACTCCACTCGCAGCTTACATTGATTTCAACAGACTCTGTAGAAAAATGCACATAAAAGCTGTTTCAGTAAAAGCTTAAAATTATAAAAAGATAAATAAAGAAACGAGCGAACGAATGCAAGAAAAACAAGCTGGAAATGTTGTGAAGGGATTGTGAAAAAATTTAATACACTCACTGATGCAATGCAGTTGGCTTACGCTTTTATTTAGGACACTTAAACAAGGTTTAAGGTATATTTTAAAAAAGTTAAAACACATTAAAGAAAAATGCTTTTATTAATCTAATTGTAGTTATTCTCGCAAACAGCATGACAAAAGCATTTAACTTACTTTGTTAGGGCAAATATGATGAAAAACCTCAGCAAGTGTCGCCGTTTTGGCCGCTTCAAAGGCCAAAATACTCGCACTAAGTTACATAAAATGCTTTTGCATTCACAGCAAATGGCAGAGCTCTGCATTTTATTTACATCCAACGAATGAACGATCTAAGCGACACAAACACAAACGTACAAAAGAGAAATAACTGAAAGCATTAAGAAATTGCATAGCAATTGAAAATGGCACGCTGTCAAAGCGGGCACAGTGAAAAAAACTGTGTGAGGGAGGTCGTTGTAGAGGGGTAGTAGCTGAATGGGGGTGTGGACATGTCATACATTTAATTAAAATCGAGTGCAGCTTTGATGTCGACCGCTGTCCAGGATTGCCAGTGAATGAATGCTCAACAGGCATATAACATCCCGACAAAACCGTGAATCCCGACATTGATTTATGCGACGGCTCTAATGAAAATGGAGGGAGAGAATTGTTGGGTATGAGAGAGAGAGAGACAGAGCGAAAAGCTTTAGGGTAGCCAGGTAGCCTGAAAGTTAAGTTCGATTAAGCTAAGCGAAAATAAAGTACACAATATTACAGCTAAATGGCCGCTAAAACTCACTGCGTGCCGACAGGCAAAGCGGCAATTTGTTGCAAATGGGAATGGTTCTGCCACACACATATATATATATTTGGTCTCTGGAGAAAACGCGCAAAAGTTGCAAGGCGTAATCAATCATCAATTACGATTAAATCCATCAGGAATTATGCGTTAAATTGATTGAAAGTCAGTTCGCACATTTTAGCACTACTGGCGTTGCCTTGAGTTATGGCACAAAATCAATCCCCAACACAAAATCAATAAAACTGTTGCACGGACCAAAGGCAACAGCAGCAGTAGCAGCAGTCGAGTACCAAGTGAAGCATTAGCTTCCACGGCTGCCGCCGTCAGTCAAAGTCATGCTAATGCTCAGAACCTGAACTTAAATCCTACGAAGCGGCTCAATTGACGGCTAACAACTTCAGGCCAGAGCCAGAGCGGACCCTTGACAGACTTGGTGGGACAAACGACTTTTCTTATTACAGTCTCGATATTTTCCGTCAGTTGCTAAAGCAATACAAATATTTTCTGCATTTCGCTGTGAAGAAACAACAACAAATTGCAATTTTTAGCTTCAACATTCAGCTCTCGTCTTTGGCAGCGCGTTCAGGAGCTTCAATTGACTGCAATAATTCTAAAAATAGTGTAAAGTGCAAGTGCGAAAGCTGCTGCTGCTGTTGCTGCTTTTCCACTATCCTGCTATTCTCAATCTCATTCTCTGACCCTTCTCTATAACTCTCGCTGCCTCACGCTCTCTTCCACTCTCGCCGCTGTCTGTCAGGGGCTGGCAAGTAATTTATTTATCAAGTTTCAAGCTGCAGCTTGAAAACTTAATACCAGGCACCAAATTGAATGCAATGCCGCTACAGGCCCCCAAGATAGCACAAGCACAACGGTAAATGCAGCCAGCAAAGCGCTATTTACAAGACCATCCCCCGAGTTGGAAGCAAATGCACAAAGGCATACCTGAAGCCAAACTCAAATCAAGTCAACCAGATATCACTGCCATGGAATCGTACAATGACTTTGAACAACAACAACACTGATTATAGGCTTAAGCTTAAGTCGTTAAAGCATTCAAACTAAATGAGCTTAACTTACTTTTATGGCACATCTTAATACTAATTTTAAATGCCTTTACAATAAAGTCGAGTATTGGTTTGTTCTCTAAAATACATAAGCAAAGATGGTAAAGTAAATGCCCCTCGGCCTTCTACTTATATTAATGCTTTGACCTACTTGTTCAATTGTTCGAAAAGCCTCCCCACAGACAACTAAACCCACCCACCACTCACACACACATACATCACTCATCACTCAACTCATCTATTGAGTTTGGAGGTACAAGTAAATATTGGTTTTGACAGCTCAAAAAAACAGAAAACGATACTTTTATTATAACAATATTATTTTTTGTATTAACGCCACAAGCAAATTTTGCATGCACAGCAGAAAATATACAAACATACACACATACAGCTATCATATAGATGCTTATATGTAAAATATTTATAAATGTATGTGAATAAGAGTGTGTCTATCTGTGTGTGTGTGGCTTTTAGTATATCAAGCTGCGCTTAAACCGCAAAATGCAATTTCGCAGCGATTATACCAAAGAGCTGTTGCAATATCTTGACAACATGAGGAGCTGTTCACGCGTGAACCTGACAAGGATACGGCAAACAAGGACACAAAGACACAACAAGACACGCCTTGCACTGCACACTCCTCATCGTATAGCACATGGCTTTGTGCGTTGCAATAAAATTACATTTATGCAAAAAAGCATAAAACACGCACACACACACACACACACAAGTAGCAGAAAAAGGCGTCATCTCATGATGCAAAAACTGAACAACTTTACCCTTAGCTCTAAGGGTTCTTACTTGGGTGTGCGTTTGCCACAAAAGAGCCGCAGCAACGAGCAAAGCATTTGTTTGTTTGTTTGTTATGCCTGTGTCTCCATTCAATGTCATGCATTCACTTTTCCATTCAGCTTTTTTTCTGTTATGAATGTGAGTAGTCTAATCGAAAACAACAAACTGAATATAAATAATTGATGCGCACTTTTTTTTCTTTTCTTTTGGTGCAACACAAACAACAACGACGACGAGTGGCGACACACATTGCAATGTGGCAACAATTAAAGCAACAGCAAAAAACTCAACATTTCTAACAGGCTCACTCAACAAGCATGACTTTCAGCTTGAGCATCTATGTGTGTGTGTGTGATGTGGGCTTTGAACTACCATTGCCACATACAAATTGATTGATTTGGCATTTTTGCTGTTGCTGGATTTCTATTGAGTTTACGTCAATTGCTAAATTCAAGGTTGCATTTGCTTTTGCTGTTATAAAAAGGCATTGCCTACTTTTGAGGGCAGAAGCTCAATTAAAATTTTACGCCCATTTGCATCTGCAGCAAAAAGGGCACAAACACACACATATATATGTATATCAACTTGTGTGTGTGTGTGTGTACTTAGAGACCTACTAACACTTTGCAGCCAGCTATTGTGGTTGCTGTTGTTACCAGACGGCTGCTAGGCACAAGTTGTGCTGCCCGTTTTTGTGTTGAGCAACTTTAAGCGATTAAGTGCCATGGCCCAGGGGCATATACGAATATATATGTAAGTGTATATGTGTGTGGGTGTGTGTTTTGGTAAGTTGCAAGTGTGGAAAAGCAGATTTAATGAAACGGAACCAATTGCATAATTGAGTTAATGCTACCATAACAATACCGGCTAGGCTTAAATGCTGCCAAACGTAGTTGAAAGCTTAGTTTTGAATAAACAATAAAATCTTGTATATGTTAAAACCAGCAGTTAATGTTTCATATATAGATTTATTCTAGTTAATCCAAGGTTAAACTCATAGCGTAATAGATTTGTAAACAAGCTTTCAACGTTTACTAAACCACAGAAACAAAATAAAAACTATACATTGTTAT
The DNA here is from genome assembly GCA_035044725.1 of Scaptomyza caliginosa. Lineage (NCBI taxonomy): Eukaryota > Metazoa > Arthropoda > Insecta > Diptera > Drosophilidae > Scaptomyza > Scaptomyza caliginosa. The sequence goes on from JAWNNR010000686.1 coordinate 3,703,391, forward strand.
CCATGATTTTTGGCACATCCCATACAATATATTCTAAAGCGCTTTTCAGTTTCAACAGCTTGCAACAGTGTCAGAAACTGTAATTGCAACTTTTAGCTAAATTTCCGGTTTTTTTTCATTTTCTTTGCAATTTTTTTTTTTTTTTGAATTTCACATTGTTGTGTGTTGAGCAGTGCTGTGTGGACGCCCGCATGTGCAATTTATTTTTTATTAGCACTTTTGTTGCCGCTTTTGCAACACGCAAAAAAAAAGGCAAACTAAATCAGCATGCAAAATATGCTGCATATTTTACAGAGTGCCAAAAACAATTGTTACAGCTGCAGCTGCAGCTGCAGCAGCAACAACAATGGCAATAGCTCAAAGGCGCCAAATGAAATATGCAACAAAAGAGCGTAAAACATGAAAATAAATTGAAAAACAACGCGCTTAAAAAGAATAGAATAGAAAAAACGAAAAACAAAGAATATAGAAAATATCAAATAACAAAATATATTCTCGGTTAACAAATTGCAACAGATATTAAAGGCGAAGTCTAATGCAACAGCAACAGCAATTGCAACAACAGACAGAGAGACAGACAGGCAATGCCACTGGATTTCTGACAACGAATTAAACAAAATCCAACTGGATAAAGCCAAGCAAAGAACACACACAATCATATATAAAATATATACAAACAACTATAAATAGAAAGGGTATGTAGTGCTTTTCACTCTGCTTACAACAAGTGCAATGAAGTGCAACTAAACCCACAAAAAGAATAACACAATAATAAAAGCACAGAAAAACAAACAATTTTAAACGTCGCTGCCGGATATGCTCGACTAAAATATAGCCTACAAATAGTTGAAGGTGTATATAATAAACTTACTTCTTAGAATTATGTTCTACAAAATTGAAGGTTTTACCTTCTATTGAACAAGAAAATCAATTTAAATATTTTAGGAAAAGCGTTTTCTTATTTATACGATTTTTACTCTAACGATTGACATGAAAAACCGAAAATTTAACTATTAATACCCAACAACTTCTTGGCTGTTGTTTGTTTAGAGGGTATTGTTGCGAAGACACTTGCCACATGCATCGATTTTGTACAGTGCCGAAAAAGAAGATGTTGATGATGTGCAGCAGCCAAAGAATCTGTGAGTGAGTGTAGCAGCTATATACATATGTATGTTTGCATGTGTATGTGTGTGTGTGCGTGTGTTGTAGTAAAGCGTAGTGGAGCGTGTTGCAGTGCAATGCTGCATGGAATAGTGGCAGGGTATGTGGGGCGGCATGGATAAGGGCACGGCGGGGTCTTTCATATTTCCGGCTGCCTCCTGAGCTAGGACAATTTTTAAAAATTCAATTTTGTTGAACATCGAAGCGGTTGACTCCGACTCTGTCTGTCCTTGTGTATATTTTTGTCTATATATATGTATCAAAGTGTGTGTATGTGTGTGTGTGCGTTGTCTAATATAAAAGATGCAACTACGAAAATTGCCTTTTTGCGGCGCTCGTTCAGCACCCCTCGCAATCCCGCGTCTGATCCACAAGATTGTGAAGAGTTCAGATGACAACAACATAAAACAAAATAAACCTAAGAAATACACACATTTCTGCCATAGCATATATACATAAGTTCATACATATATGCGCACATATATATGAAATAAAAATATGGCCTAAGTACAGAGCCTTTGGGGCTCGTCTTCTACTATGCAATTTAAGCTGCGAGCGTTAAAGTTGAAAAGAAAATTGAAAAGAAAATGCAATCGAAAGTTGCAAGATTGTGAAACATTTGGACCACAATTTGTGATGAGAGATATAAGCTGTGGAAAAATATAACAGAGAATTTATTACTAAAGAACACGCCCCTTTGTTATGCGCCCACAAGACACATAAAAAATAAATAAAGGTAAGGGGCTGAATAAGGATGCGCAGCTGCGATGATTTCTAATCCTTAATATCAAATCTATACAATCAATTTGTGGGCAGATAACAGGGTAACAAGCTGGGTCGCACACACACACACACACACACACACGCAGAGAACACGTGACAGCGCATTATTATTGCGAAAAACACTGACAATAGAATTCTATACGCACTCACACAAAAGAGAAATCTCATCGTGTATCGCACATATGGAATTCAATTTTCTGCATAACTAAGTCTGACGCATGTTAAAAACTGCAACGAACAATATGAAAGTCACCTTTTTCGCAGAGGGCACACCACTGTAATACATCATTGTGTATGCGTGCGTGTGTGTGTGTGTGTGTGTGTGTAACGTTATATCAAATGAAATGTGCATAGTCATGCCAACAAGCCGAATCCAACAGAATGCAGTTAACAGGACCCCAAAGGCACACACCAAATGCCTACACTTTTGTCAAGTGGGTGTTGGGCGGAAAGGTCGGGGGCTGAACTAAACAAATAACGCAGTATTTTTGACATCAGCGTCATGTCCATGACTGTAATCTGCGTACACACACACACACAGAAGCTGAGGGCAGCTATCCAGCTGTCGACTAACGTATGAGTTGGGCCCAGGTCAACAGTTTAGGGGCGAACTGAGCGAAAGAGAGAAAAATGAGCATTGAAAACGCTTGGGCCATATGTCAGCGCATTGAATAAATAACATAAATTGCAGCTAAGCAAATAGGGCGTGGCACCCTTGACCCTTGAATCCTGCCCCTTGTTACGTCTCAAGTGCCTGGGTCAGTGTTAGGGTATACAGCTATTCGACTTGCTGCGCAAAACAAAGCATTTCCTGCTTACTGCCCTTAACGAAGCATTTGAATAAATGTGGACAGACTTAACGACCCAGCGAGTGTGAGAGATAGCAGACAGTGGCGTTAAAAAGGATTTACGCAAGCCTGTTTAAGGAAGCAGCAGATAATGTCAATATTAGTCGCCTGCATAATGTACAATAAATGACAAAATAATACAAAAGAAACGCGCGTAGTTAAAGGCAACAAAAAAGAGAAAAAGCGAAGGCCTGTACGACCAGGACAAAGGACAATGGCATGAGAAATCAATAGCATTCAAGCCCAAAGGCAGCAGCACCAGCGAAACACAATGAAAAGCATATCCTTATACACACACATACACACACACACAGCTCCCTTTTTGGGAAGTGTAAGGCGAAATATTTCGACATTAAGCCGGATGTCAAATAAAATATAAATTTGTCAGTTATGGCTTCGACGCCTTTGTGTATGTGCGTGTGCGTGTGTTTGTTGTGCGTGTTTGTAATTGTGATTGTGCATTAAAAGCAACCAAAGCAACCACCTTATGGTTTATTGACCTTCTTAACGATATTGTAAAGTGATCTAAAGGGACAAACAAATCTTGCTATGTGACAGATAAATTGAGTTTTAAATTATTGCTTAGATGTTGTCAAGCGAAAAATATAAAACACATGTTTAAGGCTCTAACCTGGAACATAATACACATAAAAAAAAGTATTTTTTTTTATCTTATTGTGCAGCTTTAAGGTTCTATTGTCATTTATTTCATTTCTTTCATACAACTCGTCACAAGATAACCCTAAATCAATAATCTTTATAGCTTATGCTAAGCCACAACTCAAAGGCTGATTTTTTATTATAATTCATTCCCTCGCATTTTCAGCTAACATTTTTTTACGACAAAATCAAAAGCCCAACCGCATAACCAAATGACAAAGCGCATTTTTGACTCACAAATTAATCAGTTTTGTTAATGCGACAGCTACCATTATATTTATTTTCTCTGTTTTTTTTGTCAGACATTTTATGAAAATTAAAAAGGCAACAAAGAGCAGAAAAAAAAACCAGCAGCAACAACAACAGCAACAAAAAGTATTACATTTAAAAATGTATCAAAATGTGTGCGCACGTCATAAATTTTGGCAAAAGTGTAATAAATAAAATGAAATAAAAACATTTTTATTGCACTCGCATCAATGTGAGGTACGCACAACAGCCCCTCTTCCTCTCTCTCTCTTTCTCTCTTAGGCAGAGCTTTCAATACTTTTGAATGGCCAAAGTTTGCTTTTGCGTTTCCTTTACATTTTTACTTTAATGGATGCCATCATAAATTATTAGATTGCCATTTGGTTTTCTTTTTATTGTTTCACCCGCGATTGAGCAGCTTGCCTAAAAAGGTTTTTTTTTGTTGGTGTTCTTTTGCTTTGTGCTTTGTTGTAGCAAACGAGCCTAAACGCAATTATTATTACTTTTAAAGCATTTTTTATGCGCACTTATTTCCTGGCCACACGAATACGCTATTACGAAATCCAAAGAACACAACAAGCAAACCAAACTTCTTTTGAGCTGTGTGCAAGTTGATTATGATTTTCTTCTCTCATTTTGGGTTTTTATGAATATTACATAAAGCGGCGACACTGTGCCATGTGCCGCAGTGCCACAGTGCCACGTGCTACACACTTGAAGGTAGGTTGAGGTAGCAACAGCTTTAACTGAATTGCGAGTCGCCAGCCATCACCTGTGTGCTGCCCCAAATTCGCGTTTCTGATGCCTCAGCACACATTTCTGTTTCGAAGGCAAGGGGGTGTGGCAGCAAGTGAAGTGGGTGGTCGGAAATTGTTAAAACTGTAATTGCTAAACGAATTTTAATGAGCTCATTAATTTGATAAAGGGATTTACACCGTGTTGCGGTCTTCGAGCGTGTTGCGTCTCCGACCAAATGTTGCTGCCACTGTTGCTGGTTGTTGTTATTGCTGCCGTGCGGTTGCACGACTGTCTCTCTGACTGTCTGTCCGTTTTGAGGGGTGAAGTTTACGGCTTGCCTTAATTAAAATTCGCTTTTGAAATAATTTTTGGTATTTTTTCTTTTTATAAACCATTTTTTGTTGTAATATTTTGTTTTTTGCGCCAGTTGGTTAATCAAATTGTTCGACGTTTGTGCCCTGCAGCCTAGATTGCCAAATACAACATCAATGCATAAATAACATACTTCACACACACGCACACACAGTCAAAGCAGTTGTGTGTTGGGTAAAAAATATGCGCAAAATTAAATAAACGAAGCGTATGAGATACTCGCAATGGGCAAAACAGCAAACAGGATGCAGCTGCGTTACTTTTACAGTTACAGTTACAGATATGGTCACACCGATAGGCCAGCACACATAAACAATGAACACAAACAGACAGAAGATACATTCGCCTGTAAACTGAGAATGATAGCACAAGTTGCAATTTTTTTGTTGGTTTTTTTTACTGTTTTTTGGCTGACTGACAGACACGTTTACATTTCGAGTGGCCTTTCGAACCCGAAATGGGCTCATATGTTCTCGTTTTGCTTCTTTTTTTTGTTGTTCTTTCCAGTTCATCCTGTGTTGGCCAGTTGGCAAGAAACTGCCGACCAAACAGCAACAGCAACAGTGAGAGCAGAACAAAAAAAATGAAGACTAACAACAACAGGAACAATAACTGGTATAAAACGCTTTTGGGGCAAGACAATCAAATGTCAGCTAGCATTTCGGCAATTCAGCTTGTTGTGAGCCCATCGCTATTCTGTCACTCCCCTCCCCCGACCTCTCCAGCACTCCAGAGGCAACTGTAAACGCGTTGATAAGCGCACAAAAAGCTAATTGGATTCCATTGAATCGTAGGCTGTTCCTTGTTTCTATATATATATATATATATAGACCATATGTAGGTATGTGACGCTATGCGCTCATGTGGCAGAGATTGTGGGTCACAAAAGTTTGTTCAGTTGCCTGCTGGGCTTAAAATATTAGCGAACAAAATTTGAAGAACATTTTTAAAGAATTTATTGTAGAAATTTGGCAAATGATGAGAGCATTTGGGCATTAAGACAACAACAGTAAGTTTATTAGAACGAAGTATATATTCCCCAAGAGCTTATTTATTTATGTTAAAGTAAGTCGATACTGGCTCTCACTGATTTGGCAAACACAAATACAATAACAACCGAAATAGCCAAGGTATTAAATATCCTTTGAGAATGTTCCTAATTAATATGGCACATAATTATTTAGTCAGTTCGATTTAAATCAATAAATGTGTATTATAGCAAAGGGTTTTGTCGCAGATTAAATCTCCTTAGATATTAATTAATACTACACAAATTTGACAAACATCAAATGCGAAATTGCATGCCTTAAACTAGCCTTAAGATATTTGATTTAATCGAATTTACGCATTACGTCAATAATTGGCTTTTCACTTTAATGTCTTCTGCTTCTAGACTTGCAAAGTCTGCAACAAACTAACGATAGTTTCATTGCTATTACAGACACATTTTCTAACAATTTATTAATAATAAAAGCATTTGCTGCTCGAGTGCCTTAATTTTCCATTCAAGACAACTACAACGAACGAGAGCAGCAGCAATGGTGACATTCTTACACGTTCAAACCCACGATGCCTCGATGCCAACAGGCAACAGCAGATATTCCAAGTAAATACAACTGGGCTATCAAGCCGCAAAGACGAGCACAATTCGCACTCGTCGACGGGGTCGTAAAACCATTTAAATTCATACAGCTGCAGATAGAAGAAGATACTTTTATGGTAAAACTGGTTTGGGTTGGCAGGGCGGTGGCGAAATATGCCATGGAGAACGACAATAGTGTGCAAATTGTTGGCGCTGTTTAAGCAAATGTTGCCCCCAAGAAAATAAGTAACGTAAATAAAATGCAAAACAAAAGAACCAAACGGAAAACAAACAGCAGAGGGAGAGAGAGAAGAGGAAAACAACAACAAAAACAAATACAACTCTCAAACAACAATTGTCAACGTGTCGCAGTGTAAAAAACTTTAAGGCACGCGACACAGGTGTGTCAACAATAACAAAAACAAAACAAAAATACAATAATAAAAGCATAAAGAGTGAAGGGAAAACAAGTAAGGATAATATTTACCGGGGTGGGGCAGTTGTATTTTAATTTTCATTAATGATTGTACTGTAAAATTTCTTCGCAATGGCATATATATTTTACAATACAAATTGTTGCTTGGCAACAGACAAACTATATAACAATAAAAATTGCAATTGCAGTGGGCAAACAGCAATATTTAATGGGCAACAACTGTACCTACAGAGGGTTAAGCAACAAAAAAAAAGGGGTCCTGAGTCTGCTTTGGCGAGATGACGAAAAAGGATTTTGTCAGAGCAAAATTACGCAGCCAAATGTTGCCCAGGCGCCAAGTCAAACGATAAAATATTCAACAAGCGCCCGGCAAAAACAATAATACAAAACATTACTAACATTTGTTTGAATTAAAATGAAAACGTTGACAATCTTTGTGACTTTGAAACCCAAAAAGGCAGCCAGCAGCCAACAACAGCAGCTTGCTTTATGTATCTGTGTATCTGTGTGTGTGTGTTTAAATAGAATTAACATTCGTCTTGGCAGCAACGACAACAAAAACAACCAGCTAGAAGGTCCTGTGAACCTTTTGCCAACACAGCACAACAAAAACATGACAGCAGATTTGCTTGGCAGCTCATTCATTTTGCGCTGCCTGTCAGGATGTTGCCAAACCCGCCTCACCTTCAGCCATCCCCCGTTTTTCGACCACGCCCCGGCATTTCATTTGTATTCGAAACATTGTGTCCTGCTGAACATTCTTAATTAGGTTAAATCTACTGTGTCGCACGTTCCTTCATACACAAAATGGGGATACATATCCTGCCCAATCGGCTAGCTTCTTCTAACATTAATAATGTGTGTGTGTGTGTGTGCGTGTGTGTATGCCATTCAGCATAATTTAGCAACGAGTCATATTTGCAATTTAAATCCCGGAAATGAAACAATTACAAAACTTTATCAGCCGCAATCAGGCGCACAGTGAGCCAGCCAAAGTGTCTCGAGTCCAAACGCCCGCATCCTTGTTGACTGCAACAGGGCAAAGCAGGACAAAAGGACTACACTTAATGGCAACATGTGCCTCAAAAACAAAAGGACATTTTACAGCAAACGAACACATGTGCGGCAATGGGTTTGAATATGTTATGGCTGCAACAAGTTTCCAAGCTAGAGGAAAAAAAATAAATAAACAGCGAAATATAGCAAATGGCATTGCGGGAGACCAACTTCAACGAGAAATGAACGCGCAATGTGGTAAGGAAATTATGAAACTCATTTAAGTGTAGGTTAGTTTGGCGTAGATAAAAAACATATATAACTAGTAAAATGTATAAATAACAGCAACGTGTTAAAATCAACTAAATAAGTGATAAATCGAGAAGTCAGTGAGATAACAAATTTTAATTAGCATTTTGTATTTATCCTTTCTCAGTTACTAGCACAATACACTAAACATCTTAATAAATCATCAGCTCGAGCATTTTCGTTTCGTGTTCAAAATAACACACCTACACACACACACACACAAAACCGTCTGGAGCATTGTTTTGTGCCTTTTTTTTGTTGTGGAGGGAGAACCTGTTTTATAAATGAACTGAAATTTAATTAAGCGCCTCTCTCTCATATTTCATTTGGGCAAACAAACTTCAGACTGTCCACGCACACGTCTCATCCTCATCATAATCATCATTATCATTATCATTATCTTCATCAACATCATCATCACGCACCATTCTGTGCCACATCACGAACAACATTAACGTCACGACTCTGAAGCTGCTGCTGCTCAGTTTCAGACTTTATATACAGCAGCCTTCCCATTTTGTAAACTAAACTTTTTTACGCATAACAACATACACTACAAGACCATTGAGCTGGCTCTGGGTCTGGCTACGGCTCGTGCTGAGTCTGAGTTCAAATTTTGGACGGCAAGCCACAATAAGTGGCACTTGTGGCATAAACAAGCAGCGACTCACGCGATGCTGCTTCTTCTACTGCTGCTGCTGCTGCTGCTGCTGCTGTTGCCAAAAAATGTGCACCCCCAGCAAGTTTGAACAACCCCCGCTCTCTGTATCTCCCTTCTCTTCATTTAGGTTGTTAGCTCATTTTGCTTGTCGTCGCATCAGTCCCCTACTATACTCTATATTCCCGGGGGAAGAATAAAGCATATTGGAATTTGCAAAGTTTGCTATTGTTGTGGGAGAAAAAAAGCAATTTCACTTGCAAATCAGTAAAAACATACGTGAGTTTATTGCACGACTATCAATTTAAAAGTACAACCATAAAAATGTTGTAAGTTTTTACTATTGAAACGCAGACTAAATCTTATGAAAGTCAAGGATAATCAATATATTGTCAGTTCTTTAAAAATAAAGTAAGACAGTTAGTCAATAATTTCAGTATAAATTATATTTTACAGTGCAACGCATAGTCGTTGCCAGTCGGCTAGAAAATACCAAATATTATTAAATATTTTTGAAGATATGCTTGTGGACGAAATTGAATTAAATATTTGGTCGTTCGGCTGCTGAGCACCACAGAAGTGATAAGCTCAAGAACTCAAACAGCGCCAACAAGAAGCCGAGAACCAAAAACTGCAAAACTCAACACTGCGTATCTATGGCTAAGGGAGAAAGAAACAGAGGCCACTTGACAAGGCTAAATATAATTTTATATTTTATCTTCTGGTCATATTTCAGTGCATGTCCTGTGTCCGGGACGAAAACACACACACACACACACACACACAGCGAGCTGTTGAAAAATTTGCCTTGACATATTTTGCTGGCCCTTTAGCAGTGGCTGAAAGTATCTCTATATCTCTTATGGGACACACGTGCAATATTCGCTTGTCAACGAAAAATAAAATAAAATTAAAAAAAAATGTCGCTTAAATCGAATTAAAAAGTCATTTTAGCTCAATTTAGCTTACGTCCAAGTTGTTATTGTTTGTGTTGTTGCTGTGATCCAGTTAAACTCGAACAGCTACTGGCTGTCGATTCGTTCACATTTTTTATTGCTTTACTAGCAGAAAATCTGTTTTATTCGTTCGACTTTATTGTTGTTGCTTTTGCTATTGCTATTGCTGTTACTGCTACTGGCACGAGTAATTTAATGTCTATTGCATTTAAGCTAATATTTGAGTTGTTGTTATTGTAGCTGTTACATCGGCCTCTGCCGTTTGTACTGCTCGACTGTTTTAATGCCATTTTTGTATGACTTTTACGAGCTTTTTATTGCCCTTTTTAATGCCTGGGCCAAGCGTTGTTGCCTGGTCACTTATAGGACTACATTACCCCTCCCCAAACCAATTTAGTTGCCCCGTTCTCCAAGTGGACAGACCAACTGTTGTATGGACATTATTAAGAGTTGTTGCTCTACCAATTTTTAGCCATTAACTAACGTGGCGCATACGCAACGGAAAAGCACTACCATTTTAATTATTTGTATAGCATAATTTTTAGGGTGCGTAAATTGCTTTATGTGCATAAAAACACAACCATGATTATATATCTTATATTAACTCTTTGAGTTAGTTTTGTGCGTTAGACACACTTGACTGCTTTTTTTGTGCTGTTTACTTTTCTTGTTTTTTTCTTCTGCTTTTTATATTGTTTGGTTTCGTTTCTTGGCTCATTGGTTTTTGTTAATCTCAGAAGTTGTTGGTTGGTTGTGATCGGGTTTTGATAGAGGAAATGTTAGTAGTTTGGACTGGTCAAGGGAAGGTCAAAGCGCCAAACTAATTTGACACTGACGTTGGCCACAAAACTGACGCACAGACTGTGCATAATGCTTATTACCCAAGTAATTTACAGCCAAAGAGGAGGCGTGGCTTGCTGGCCTCAATGGACGATGGCTGCTCTTTCATTTTGTTGCATGCAATTTGCAATCAGCAGTAACAGCAACAGTAACAGCAGCAAAAAGCAAAACGAACAGTGTTGGAAAATAAACAATGCGAACTTGGCTGAGTGACAGACAGCCAGACAGTCAAGTCACAGAGCAAGAGTGGAAGGAAGGAGTGGGTGTGATAGAAAGCTAATGCCTGACTGCGTTAAGTATGCAACACACACTCTGAGCTTGCAACAAACACACGCTAAATACTTAACACTTGCAATCAGTGTGTTTGCCAGTATGTGTGTGTGTGTGTGTGTTAGTGTCATGTTGCCTATTATGAATTGTGCAATTGTCGTCAACGCCAACGCGCGACGTCAACTCACTTTCTCCATCTCGCTTTCTCTGCTTTGTGTGTTGTCCAACTGACTGCACTCACTGTACTATATGTATGTGCTAGCTCTGACTTACTCGACTCTACTACGACTCTGTCTCTTTGACTGGCAGCTTTTGCCGACGCTGCCTGCGTTTATCTCTAGCGCTATTCCTTTCACTATTTGTTGTATGCTACACCAAGCACTCTGCCTCGCACTGTCCCTCTACTCTATTCTCTCATCTCATGTGCTTTGTTTGCACCGATGACGTACGCTGTCTGCTCCGTTTGCCCGGCATTATTCGCCATTTTTCACCCACACGCGCTTGACTTGCAACCAGTTTTTCTTCATGTTGTTATTGTTGTTGTTTCAGCTGCTGCACTTCTTGTAAATGACTCTTCAACGTTTGTCGTATTTGTCTGGCAGCACTTTAAGTGCCAAATATTTTTACATTTGTTTACTGGCATTGCTATTCCGACTGTTGCTGCTGTTGCTACTGTTACTGTTAATGTTGCTACTGTTGCCAGTTGCCAGTTGCCATTTGCATGGAGTGCGCACATTTTGACAAATGAGCCATGTTTCTAGGAAGCTTTCCAGCTAGATTTTGTTAACTATGCCTTCGGTTTCGGCTTGGGGCTAGAGTGCCTGCTATCAAATTTATGACACGGCACTAGCACTAATTAGACCAAGTGCCCAAATCAGAAATAGCCCCAGTTAATCAAGCGTACAAGTATTTAATTAAGTGTCCAAATGGCCATAGCACGGCAACTTTCCAATTATAGAAGCACGGTTAGAGATGTAAGCGTGCTAGGTTCATAAAAAAGATAAGATATTAATATCGATAACGATAACTTGAAAACGCTACATTTAAGCTTTAAAAAGAACATTAATTCGATATTTATTGTTAACGATAGCTTGCATTTACAAGAAAAGTTTCTATTACAGCATAAAAGCGCAGCGTATTTAAGTATGTAAGGTTACAATCGAATATTTATGAGCTTTAATGGTATCGCATGTCAAGTCATTATATTGAGATATGTAGAAATGCCACAGATAAAACTAGCTAAACTCAAAACCAGTCAGATATTTATACATATATGTATATAGTAAAAGTGTATGATGTGTGCTACAAGTTTGCATTCATCATCAGAAAACGGCAATTGAGTGACAGCAACATCAACAACAACAACAACAGCATCAACATCAGCCTCAGATTTACATGTACCAGTTGCAGTTTTGTGCTATTTGACTCATTCGCATTCATTTGATTCGCTTGCAGCTGATTGCATATATTAGTGACTGTCAGTATGTGTGTGTTGGTGTGGGTGTGAGAGTATCTATCCACATACAAATGTAGTATATGATTGCCAGTCTGCCAGTCTATCCTGTCTGTCAGTCAGACTTTTCTTTTCTTCCTCTATGCGATTGTCTGTTTGATTGCCAGCTAGCTCGTTGTAAGGAAATCTTTTATGCTTATGAATATGTGCGCGTTTAGAAATTGAATCGCATGATTGTCAATCTAACAATTGATTGAAAGGGCTGTCTCTTAGCGTGACGACTTGACGCACAAAGGATGCATACAAATAAAAACATAACACGTACTTTACTCACACACCTAACTATCTGACAGTGCAAACGCAAACACAAAGAGCTTGGCACGATGTGTATATGTTGATTAAAAAAAAAGGAAAATCAGAATGGTGACAATGAACAAGAAAAAACTTAGTTTTCTTCGTATTACTGTTATCTTTCTTAAAGTACTCATTTGAATTTCCTGTTTAAAATGACTAATAGTTTATAATACATGCTTTAAGACAGTTTCACTTAATTCTTAGCCTTTTGTCAATACATTTACTTACTTATCCCACTGTACTTTCAATCATAGTTAGTACTTTAATGCCAACTGACAATTTGATGAAAATACCAAACAATTATGACGCACGCTCCGCACCATTAAGTCCATAAGACTCTACCAGGCCCCAATAATGATTGGCAAAAAGCAATTTATTGATTGCCAGCTAAGTAAATGATATGCGATAAGAACTTTCCACAACACTTCAGCTGAGTTCAGTTTAGTTAAGTTTTGTACGGTTCCGTTCTGTTTCGTTTACTTTCAATTTAGACTAAGCTGTCGACACTACTTGCTGGTTTAGTTTGGGCATTTGAGCCATTAAGTAACACGCAAAGGTCGCAAAAATATACTAAATATTGATTATTGCCCCTGGCTAGACGCCCAACAATAACAAATACCAAATAACAATAACCGAGCAGTGAAGCGGCCCAAAAAGAAATTGTAGGGTGTCTGTCTGTGGGTTGATGTTGATTTGACTGGGTTGGGTTGGTTGAGAGGGTGTACGCCCTTTCTAAACAGTTCAATAAAAGTGGAACAAAAGGGTTCGACTGAAATATTTAAGTGAAATTGTTAAGCTGCAAGCGAAATGAAGCAGCTCGAAAATATTTGTGGCTTTCTGCTGCTCATGAATAAAATAAATAAAAAATGTAAATAAAAAAGGGGAATTTAATCAAACTATGGATAACTTTAGTTTAATCAATTTAAGTGAAGAAAAGTCATGTGAAAAATGTTAAGTACAAATAGGTCTTAAGCTAACAGATCTTTCTTGCAAAGTAATAAAGACATACGACCCCATTTTGGACATATACTTTATTAAAAATAAGACTTTTCACACATAAAGACTTTTTGAAAAGTGCTCTTTAGGACACGTCTTTCTTTTTTAATTTGCACTTGGGTTTCAAATAGGCGCTGAAAAAGAATGTAAAGAAAATACGCATTTAATATACAAGCATGCATTTGCATGAATACATACGCCTCTTCCTGGGGCATGAAACTGAGGCACATGATGCCATTGACCAAATGTAGTGTACCAGCAAACAATCCACAGCCGCCCGACACAAAGAACATGTCGCTTGAATCGTTGCCACAGTGATGCAACATGGCAAAAAGCATAGTAAGCGTAAAGATAACGCATAAAATGCCGCTGGTCAAATTATATACGGTTGCCTATAAAGTGCACTGTACAAAATGACGAGCTTTTGGCGCATTTACAAGCAATAACTACATACAATTGGATCCAGGCCAACAGTGCGACAGCACATACGACACAATGCCAGGATAATGGTCTGACAGGTAAAGGTTGGTAAAAAATATACATAGGGCCACACCGATATGCCATACTCTCCGCCTAGCACACAATGCGAGTATAGCAACTCAATCAGATAGTATAAGGCCACCACTTCGAAAATCTTATAGAAATGTACATACAGATCAGTCCTTTGGGCTTGAGATTAGGCCAAACTTACCGCCGAGATTAATAACAACAACCAATTGAATGTACGAAAACTCAAACTCATACTGGGAATTTTTGTGTGTACTCGTTGACACGATAAGCAAATCAGTTGCGAACCAAAAAAAAAAAAAAAAAGTTAAAACTCAAAACATGGGTTCTTGGGTCAACCTACAAAAAAAACAAAAAGGTTCACTTGCCGACGTCTTTTTCACCAATCCTTTCTACCTCGGATTGACCTCAATAGTATGAGACACGCATTGTGTGCAGGCGAAGGAGGCAAGTGCTATCGCTAATTTCATTACTTGCGGAATGCGGCGATGATTTCATGCAATTTAAAGCCACATTTTTCAGTCGCCAAGCATTTAGCATAGTCGTTGTAGTAATTGTAGACGGGCGAGTTCACACACATACATACATACAAACGCATACCTGAATGGCCCAAGCACTTCACGAATAACACAAACACAACACAACAACAGCAACAGCCGGGCAACAGTTGGGGGAAGAAAAAAAGAATAAACTCCCTTTGGTAACTCAGTCCCAGGCTTTTATAATAATTGCCTGTTGACACGGGACGGCTGGCTATGGGGCTCCGCGTTAAGAGTCAACGATGTTTTCTACTTTTTCGAAGAGCATGAGTGGGGTACTGGATGAGGAGCGGGGCAGCCATGCTAAGTAACGGTTTATGGCGCTGATAAATGAAATTTCAAAACGAAACCAAAACAAAACAAAAAAGGCCAATAAAACATAAAACATAACTTGCCCTCAAATAGTTCTCTTGCTCTCCCTCTTTTCTTTCTATTTTAACTGATTGTTAGCTTTATTTTGTGCATATATATTTATGGATTTTTCTTGTTGACAGTCACTTTGAGTTCATTAAGTAGCATATTATTTAAAGCCTGTTCACAAATGTGCTCTAGTCACAACTCTTATTGCGTTGCATATTATTTTATTTTTTTTGTGGTATTTTGAGACCACATGACATGCGAAGACGTGGAAAATGTATAGAACATTTCAGTCAGAAAGTTTTGCGCAGACTGAAAGTAGTATGTGTGCTCCCTGGCGTTTTCAAAAATGGGTGAAAAGACAAAAACAAAAACACACAACAAATAAAAACGAGAACGAGAAAAGACTTGCATTTGGCTTGTTAAAACAAGAACGGAAATGTAGGCTATGATTTGCTTACTACTACTTGCCAGCACATTTTGCTCTGGCAAATGTGTTGAAATATGCATGTATTGGAACACACACACTCACACACACATGTGCACAGTGCATTGTGACAGGTCGCAGTGGTGTTGCTTGAGAGTTAAGAGCGAACATAAATCAAATACATGTACAATTTTACGTACTTTCCGCACACATATCCTGTGCTAGGGCATTGGGCATACACGCAGGACATCATGCTTGCTCCTTTGTTTGTTTGTAATTTTGTGTATGAGTGTGTATGAGTGTTGTGTGTGTGTGGCTTTCTGTGCAGTGTGTTTTGTGCGCATCCGTTAACTTTGTCATTTTTGCTCATTTCCTTCCGGTTTGTGCAAGGAAAACTGCAACAAAGCCAATGACAACAACAACAAATAAGCAAACCGGCAAACGATATAATTCCCAGCACTGCACCACTGTGCCGCTGAGCCACTGAGCCACTGACAAGCCGTAAGAAAGCAAACAACAACAACTAAATGCACAGCGGGAAAGCAGCAATAAGCTAAGGGCATAACTTTCAGCTACAAGCACACACACACTCACACACACACGCACACACACCCAGAACCCTTTCACATGAAATTACAAAGACATTTGCAAGGCAAAAGTCTTGAGCATAAAGTTGGCGCTGGAATTTAATTATTTTGCAGTTGAGATGGCAACTTGGGCCCAATTTTTTGCACATTACACAATGCATACACCCCTCAAGAAGCATGTGCAACATTGCCGGAGAGGTTTTCGGTTGGCATTTATTGTGTCACACGCTGCGATTACTTGATGCAACAACATACCAAATTTATTTTTCTGAAGTATCAAACAACTTTTGATCATGTTGCAAACACACAAACAAATAACAAACCGCAAAATATATAAACGTTATGTCTGATGTATTTCAAAGCCGAGTCAGTATGTAAATAAAATATACAAAAAGTTTTTCTGTTTGCATTTGTTCGCAAAAAAAAAGGAGAAAAACAAACGCTTGGTACGATTGAAAAGTTTGGTGCGGATTAAGTAACTAGCCCAACTTCCATATGGCATAAACCACAATTATTGCCACCATAGGCAGCACCAGGCCGCACCACCTGTTAAGTTAAGTATGTGGCACATTCAAAGGCAAAGCATGTTGCATGTAACTAATTAGCATGGCTTGTTGAACTTTTTCAAAAACCAATTAAATCTCTAAAACCAACACACAGATACACACACGTACGTATTTATGCATGTATGTATTGTGGCCTTTGAACACAAAGTTCACTTCTAACGTGTAACAAAAAACATAAAAACCACCAAAAGCATCAAACATTTTTATATATTTTTCTTTCATTTTTTTTAATGTAATTTTTATAATAAAAATAAATACATATTAACTTTATAAGTGTGTGAGTGAGTGCAACGACCAACGTCTAACTTTGTCATGAAAGCAACGAAATTAATATAAATACATATAAACAAAACAACATCAACAACAACTGTTAAATAACATTATTAACGTGAAATTAAACTTTGTAAATTTGTTTGCAAATTGCTGCCAGACATTAAGTAAAAAACTGAAAAAAAAAAATATTTTACCCACAAAGGTTAAAAGGAAATTAACAGAAGGTGGCATTAACAGCGTGTTTACATCAGCTACAAATAAGTGACATCTACGAGGGCTGTTCAATCAATAAAAAAAAAAAAATCTATGCTAACAAAGTAAAACAATATAAATCAGTCAAGTGCATTAATTATATATGTGTAATAATATTATAAATAAATAAACAAGTAAAGCTACCCTCGTTTAGTTTGCAGTATGTCTCTGGAAGAGAATATTATAATTGAGTGTTATGGTTTACAGGATAGGGCCATTCATACCCATGCAACTTTCCGATGAAGCAACTTTTTTTTTGCATACCTTGCCAGTTGCTATTTGTCAAGTGGGCAAAAGTTGAAGCATATGCATAACACGTACTATATGGAATGCTAAGCTCTCTGTGTGTTTGTGTGTGTGTGTGTGTGTGTAGAGAGAGAGTGAAAATGCAGCTCGAGTATTGGGCTTAGTGTCAGAGTTTAAAGTGCAACCTTGTTGAATGCATATAAATTAAAGTTCAGCAATTTTTCAGACATACTCAGTTTTTAACAAGTGTTTGGTTTTGGAGTGTGTTTGTGTCTAAATGTGTTTACTTTTGCAATTTCCTTATATTTGCTCAAAGTTTTTGGGCAAACAGTGAGCTCTCACAGCTCAGCGCTGTAGCCTCTGTTAGCTGCTATATGTTGACGTTAAGTTCGCTGCTCCAAAGTTTTGAGTAGTAATCTTTTAATTTAGTGCCCAAACGATGCGGCAAAATAAAAAAAATAAATATATTATGAGGGATGATGCAACAAGAATAGTGTTAAACAACAAGCATTGTTATAGCCATGCCACAAAAACAGTACAAAAATAAGATTTGATTAATGGCCGCAAAATGTTGTGCTTAATTAGCAAAACACAAAAGCAGAAGCAATACAAATAAACGGAAATGGCTGCTATATCAACGTAACAAAATATTATTAAGAAAATAAATATATATATAAATTAAACAAAAAACTAATTGTAAAGCAAACGAACCAAATGAAAATCACCAATGAAATGGAAAAAGCAAATAAATAGGAACCAAAAGGCGTACGAAAAGAAAAGCGTATCCTGCAAAATTGTTACAACTTATACAAAACATTGCTGCAGTCAAGTAAATCAAGTGAGAAGGAAAAATAATACAACTGCTGCGCAAAAGGAAATGTAAGAAGCAAGGTAAGAGAATAAATACAACTCCATCTTTAATGTAGACAATGGGAGAACAAAACATTAGAAAACGGAAGAAAACACAGCAAACACAGAAAGAGCTGAAAGCAATATTATGGTGGAATTTCTAATTTGCACTTTTAAAAACAGCTTACAAATATGATTCACTACAAAACGGAATTATTTGGTATATTATTATATCTTAAAATGAAATAAATTTCAGACTTGCAATGGGATAATAAAACCATATTATATATCTCAATATAAAGTTTTCTACTCTACCCTGAGAATTATTTAAGGTTAACTTAAACTGGAATGCAGAGCACTAGTGAGAAGCTATCCAAAAGTGTTGAGCAAAGTTAAGAGCAAGTAGTTCAAGGTAATTGATATAAGTGCGAGAAGTGGTTTAAAGTTGACTGACGTCATGTTTGTTGGCTTAAGTGTATAATAAATACTCAAGTTCTGCATGCATATGCCATGCAAATTAGTTATTGATTGTAATAACAAATTGTTTTAGATAGCCTGATTGATTGATGGCTTTGTAACTAATTGGCATTTCATAAATACCGTTCTATATATATATTTATGCACATAAGCATATAAGTATATTTGCATTGATTAAACTAATCGTCAATGGTTGTTAAATGAGTGTCAAAGCACTTTTTGGGTTTAGGGGCAACAACGTTGCATTTGACACCGTAAGTGCATTTAGCTTGTTAAATATTTGCTTTGGCCATTTATGTGCAATTGTCAATGAACATGTCCAAAAATGTCTTTGTTTTCTTCCAACTATCAGCTACGTGACAATATGGCCAAAATTATAATTACAACAAACACTATTAGAGCAGCTAGCTTAAGAATAAGCCAAATATCTTTTTGAGCTAAACACAAACAAACAACAAATAAAACACATGCAAACCGAAAATGTGAGAAAACTTTTAGTAGCTAAAGGCTGGCAACGAGGAACACAAACAACAACAACTACAGACAATTAAGTTTTATTATAAACGTTTCAATTAGCCAACATGACAAAAGCAGCAATAGGCAGGAAGGATGAAGAGCGTTGAGGAGAAAATTTAATTTGATTTTTCGCACTGAAAAACTTGGTCAAAAGTTCAAGCATTACCAAGGCTACAACAGCTGAGACTAATTAAAGCCAACCAATTTTTAAGCATAGCAATTTCCCCATTTTCTTTCACCATTCCTCATTTTCAAGACAAACGACAGTTTTGTTCAAAATTTATTTGATCTGTGAAGTAACCCTTGTCCTGGGGGAAGACGGATAGGGGCACCTAAAGCAAACTAACGACCTTCTGGTCCGAAGCCCATTGACAATCGTATTGGTCAAGTGTAAACATGGCTTAGACCAAATTTTAAACTCTCTCCCTGTCTGTCTTTCAGGCTCTCCGACAGATTACCAAAGACGTTTGTGGACAAGTTTTGTGGCTGGCTAATTGAGTTAATTGCTAAAGGATTAAGGCTAAGCTGCAGCTAAATGATAACGATTATGATAACGTTAGCAATCACAGCAGACATTCAATTTGTCCTCTTGCAAAATACATTTTTGGTCATCATTTAATATTTACTTTGATCAAGCTTGGTCATGATGAGAAGGAAAAGAAGCCAAGTATCAAATGCTCTGTAATAATAATAATTGAAAAGGTAGAAAATAATCTGAAATCGTTTTAGGCTTTAACGATCAACAAATTTAAATAAAAGTTGAAATTGTGAAATTTCATAAAAAGAACACTAAACGTTATTCTATATTTATGATTTTATTGACATTTGGAATTTATATCCGACATTTTCCATTACTCAATTAAGTAGTCAATCAATTGACAGTTAAGCGCTCGAAATGATATTTTCTTGTTAGCTGTCATCTCCGCATATGAGCGATATGTGAACTAAAATGAATTCGAATAGCCACCGCACAAGGCACTTATGATTTTACACACACACATGCATCCCTCGCTGTCAGTTGTCGCATTAATGAAACATTTGATGACATGAAATTGTAATTAATACAGCTCTCAGCCAATTTAAAATACACATATATACGAGTATGTATATGTTCGCATGTAAGTGAGTGTCAATTTTCGGTCAGGTCAATGCCAATAAGTGAATGGTTTTGTAACGTATATTTAATTACCTGTTCTTTCTGTTGTTGTATTTTTTTTTTTCCTGATGATGTCTGTATTAATTGCATTTGATGTAGAATAGCCTAAAAATGAAGAGAATCAAATATTATTCACATATTTAATACGATTTTAAGTAAGTGTGCTATTGTTTATTACAAAAGCCGCAAAATGCATTAATACGTATACGTAATAAAATATGAATTCAGATGTATAAATAAGTTATTTTTTTTTAAACATATGCGCACCAAAAGAATTTACAATTCAATTGCGGCCTTACCAATATGCGGTGTCAAACCGCCGCTGACCAAAACGGGTCGGAAATTATGCGTTGGTTAACAGCCAAGAGGAGGCGTGGCTGATGCGGTGGGAGGCTGTAGGCTAGGGGTGTGGCAGCACCATTGAACCGCATCCGCAATCACTAAAAATTAATTTCAATTTTATTGCATAAAGGATACACAGCCCTGCAACACACGCCCCCATTCTCTGGCAGCGTGCCTCAAAAATGGCGCATAAACTGCAAGTTTTGTATGTGAGGCATGGGGCTTTTGTGTGAAATAAAACTCAAGCCATGGGTCGAGTGCAACACAGAGGCTAAATTATGCAGTCGGTTATACCTCAGACAGCAATGTGGGCCAGCTTGTTCAGGGGCAGCGGTAGGTATGAAGGAAGGGTCGATTTCAGTGGGAAAAAACGAAAAATTTATGAAAATGCAAAAGCGTTTTTCCAGGTTTACCCAAGGTAAGCTGTGGTGCAACCAACAGCAGCTGCCACCACCAATTTTAATATGAATAGCAGCAGCAGAAGCAAGCGGCAAAAAGCAAAACTGGCGAAAACTCAGCCAACGAACCGAATAAAAAAGACGAACATGAATTGCGGTTTAAACATTGAATTATGAATATTTGCCATCACGTCTCGCACCCTCCGCTAGCCTTGTGCCTTTTGCCTTGTGCTGGCAGCACATTTATCATCGCTTGTGCTGAGATTTTGATTAAAAGCATAAAACGTTATGTAATAATCATGCTTAGCTAAATAGGTAAATAAAGTATGAAAGATGGGTAAACGAAGTTGTTTATTTTTTTCCCATCAAGATTGTTCTGTGTCCTGTTTTAATGTCCGGTAAGCAGGTTTTATTTTATTCCCAAATTCTATGAAAACTACCTACGTATACTTAATATGAACACTTTACCGTTGTGAAAGAGTATACAGCAAGCGGATATACAACAGAGCGCATTAGCTCAACGTCAAAAATATAGCCTACATTATATGCACAATGCCCAAAAAATGAAATGAAAATTTTGTATGACCGCTGGCAGTTTTGTGAATGCTGAATGCAAATTATCAATGTTGGGAAATGGTGAAAATGTATAGACAAAATGCTTTAATTTATAGTAATTACGAAACATAAAGGGAAGTTCATTTCAAAAGGGTTCAGTGGAAAAACACTTTGAAATGTCTATGCCAATAGAAAGAGTATTCTCTATTTTTCCCCCTAATTGGAACAGCTTTACTGCACGCAAACTCATTCATTAAGACGCCATACATTCATTCACACCCACACACACACACATTCCTCTTCATTCCTCGGTCTTTAGCAGGCGCCCAAATCTAGAGTAAAAGCAACCGGATTACAGCAATTAGCTGGGCCAACTGATTGGATAACTGCTGCAGAGGCAGACAGGATTGCATTATATAATATGATTGGACACACTCTGATGATATGATTTAATGAAGAGAAGATATTTTATCTAATATTTATTTCAGCTTTAAGGAAATTTAATGTGTTGATTTAAGAAAACCCACTTGAAAAGCAATAATCATACAAATAGTTTGCAACTCTAAAAAAATAATAAATCATGAGTTTAAATTGCCAATTAAAATCAATACAATGTTCAAAGTCTATTAAACGAATCAAAAGCTGTTAGTCTTAGCACAATCGAATACGTAATTGCTATACAAACACGTGACAAAACAACATTTTCAAACAATATTATGCTTTAAAACTATGCGACAAACTCTTTGTGTCTATTCGAACTTCAATTATGTTAATTTATTGATTATATTTCTTTACTAACAAATTCTCGCTATCTCGCTCGCTCTCACTCTCTGTCTCTCTCTATCACTGGCAAAACTCATTTACGTCACAAATTAGAGTCCGGTCATTAATTTTGTTTGTGGTCGAAAATGCAAAAACAAACACATACACATATATTTATATACACTGATTTTTTGTGCCTTTTGTATTAAGCTTAAATTTGCTGTTTTGTCATTTAATTAAAGGAAGCAAACTGGATAATAATTTTTGTAGCAATTTATGCGCGACACTAATTTGCATAATGCAGCAAAAACAAATCGCACGCACACACACACACAAAATGTTTATTAATGCTTTCCCTAATGGAAATCAATTGCAATCGTAACAAAAAGGCTAAAAAAACAACAACCCAGACACAGACACAGTGGCCATAAATTATGTGCAACAACTCAATCCAAAATTCAAAATACATATGCAAATAAATGCCAAATATGTCTGACAAAACAAAACACAAGAAAAAAAAAACAAAAAGAAGAGCAGTAAACAGTGACAACAAATGAATTAGCTATATCTATGTTTATATTATGGCTCATAAGTGAATGAACTACGGCGTGATAACGGCATTATTATGCTATAAAAATCATTAGTTTAGGCAACACTAATGCCGCAAATATGTAAATTCCAGGCGTTGTCCTGTTGATAATAAAAGATATATGCTATATATATATATGAATACACATACTCAACACACACTCTAATGCTCATATGTATGCATATTTGTTTTAGAATAAGTATGTGTGTGTGTGTGTCTGTGTTTGTCACGCAAACCGCGTATAAAGCGCGAAATTGCGGCATTAGCTCCAGCTGCGAGTTAGCTAGCGAGTCCTTTGACAACGCCTACATAAGGGAAGAGATAGAGCGGGGGAGAGAGAGAGAGAGAGAGAGAGGAGGAGGGGAGAGGTTGGGGTTCCATTACCAAACACTTTGCGCACAACACATTCACGACTCAACCGAATGACTGTCTAACAGTCAAGCAGGCAGTCAGGCAACAAATTCTATTAGTTTGTCAAGGCTTCACACAGGCATTTTCGTAAATTTGATATGCGCAATTTGTTGTCAAACGACGTCAAGCACGATCTATAACAAGAGCACAACACATACGCGGGCAACAGGTTGGCCTTTCTTTATTTTTTTTTTTGTGTCTTACCTCTTACATGCTACGCACTTTCCACTAACTGTCATGACAACAGCAACGGCAACCAGAGGCCAACATCAAGCTGGATGGCGCATCATAAAAGCTAATACGAGTTCACCTAAAAACTCGGTTTTAAGGCATACTCGCCTGCTTATATAACATAATCAGCAGGTAATGCATACCCTTCATATTTTCAACTAGCTAGCAAATTGCTAAGCACACACACACACACACACACACACATTTGTTTTATGTTGGTTTATTCGTTTGTCTTGCATACTAAAAAGTTTAAACAAAAAGTGTTGCCTATTGCCAGGCGCATGTCATTAGAGCTAGACATGTGCGTGCGTTTTGATTGACACACTTGTAGTATGTGTCAATTATTTATGCATACGGCCATAAAAGTTATGTTGAAGTCTTACAAAATAAATTGTATAGGAAAGTCCAATATTTAAAAGGCATAGTAAAATATTAATTAGCCTTCAACCTGTATTTATAACATTTTTAAAAATCAATTTTCATTTCTATGTAAATACAATGAATGTTAGCATTATTTTCACACTACAAAATTCAAACTCTTTTTAGATTAAGGCCCATTCGTGCGTGCTTAAAACCAAAAAAATAAACTACAACATGGCCAACTTCAATTTGCATGTTGTTATGTGGTGGAATGGTTAGCTTTTGCTCCTTGTATACCGTTAACCTCTGGGGCAGGCTGTAACTGATAGCGCAACTCGTTGCAACACAATCTCGACATAAGACAAAAGAACCAACTCAAGTTTGAAGCTAAACTTTCTTGGCATTCTTCGTACTTTCGTAGACTTTTTTTGCGTTCTAGACGATTGCATTGGCGCATTAGGGCTGCAACAGCAGCAGCAACAACAACAAGAATCACAGCAGCAATTGAATTTTATAACAAACAATTTTACGCTTTAAGCACGCAACTGCCACTAGACTTGACTTTTGTTGCTGTTGTGACTGCCAGTACTGCAGTGAAGTGGCCCAAACATCATTGACTTTGCCTCTGGCCAAGCAGTTTTGAAGCAACTTTTTCCTATTTATCGTTATTTACCATTTGCTGGTCCGTACGCCGTGCAGTTCTCCTGGCCACTACCCCTTAACGACCACAACGTTAGCTCCACAATAAGCATTTGAACCTAGAAAGAGCTGCAATTTTTTTTTAGCTTTTATCGTATATTTTTTTGTTGCTACTTTCTGGCCGCATTAAGTGCAACGCTTGAGAGCACAAACAGCACTAAGCCAAAAAAAAAAAACTTAAAAAACAACAACAACAGCAAGAAATAGAAGAAAGGGGTCAAAATCAATTTACCTATCCCAAACAATTGCAATCGAGTTGGTTGCATAAGCCCCAACTTTTCAAGCCGCATAGTTCTTAATTAATTTGAAAGTTTAGCAAAGAGCCCCTCAACATTAGAGACCCACTTGATTGAAGCAATGCAAAGTGAACGAAAAACATTCAATGCGCTTATCAAAACTAGTTTTCTTATGCTTAGCATTTTTATTTCGTAATTTATTTAGCAAAAGTCAAAGCCTATATACTCTGCAGCATTTTAATGTGTTGCATAAATATTTCATCAATTTATTTACTGATTAATGCAAATTATCTAATGGTGACATAATTCCAAACATTTGTTTACCCAACAAATCAGCGGATTGCTAAATACGTTGAAATATTTTAATGTTATCCAAGCAATTTTATTCGTAAATAGTTTACAAAAATTCAATATGAATTTGCACTTTACATATTATCCAATTAGTAAGTATATTTTGCTATTTTGCTGCAAATAATTTACTGCACAAACACAGCAATAACTATTTAATGCTGTTGATTAACTTATTTCAATATGCGGTTGTGAAAGTTCTTTCAATATGAATTGTAAACACATAAAATCTGCCTTTAACTTACGCTTTTTGCCTGCTCAATCCCTGGCCCCTGATTACGTTCCAATTATTTGGCACATTTTTTTTCACACACACACACACACACTCTGATAAACACCATTTGGTTTCGCGCAGTGCAATCTTTTGTACAAAGTTATTATGCGCATTTCCCTCCCGAGGGTGTGATTATTCAATCTGTCGCTTATGCATACTCATTATGCCAAAAACAGCTAAACACACATGCACTTGTTTTTGTTCTCAACGACTACCTTCGTATATTCATATTTGTACCAGATATAAATATGTATATGTTTGCATGTGTGTGTGTGTGTGTGTGTGGTTGCCTTCTTGCCGGCATCGCTACTATTGACTGGTTGCTTCATTAGCAACTTTGTGCGTATTCATTAGGCAAGGAAAATATATATGAAGCCCCAAAAACCAAAGCTCTTGGGGAGCCGCACCAGATACGGCACCAGCTGCGGCTGGTAGATAAAAGATTTATGCCAACGCTGATAACCCGAGAGAACGCCCACTCACACACATATAGATAGACAGATAAAGCAACAACAACAACAGCAGAAATACAGCCAAAGCTGAAGCATAACTTGGAGGCAGACACAAAACTGCCAACGAGAAAAAAAAATATAGTAGAGGCAGAGAAGTCAGCTGCTTGATTTGGCATTCAACATAAAAGCGACTCTGACAGCTGCGACTCAAAAATGCAGAAGAGCGGGATTTTTGGGGTTTTTGTGGCTTGCGTTACAAGGAAATGTTTGGCAACATGTTTGGCAGCTTGACGTGATGGCGCCTCTTTCCTGCCTTGTTTCACAATTCAGTTCATAAATTAAAATGCCGCAAATCAAATTCACATTCAGCTTTAAATCATGGCCCCAATACCTTCTCTCTCTCTTTCTCTTTCTCTCCCATTCTATCTGTCTATCTGTGCAACATTGTCTAAATGCGGGCCAGGCAAGAACTTGGCTGCATGTTAAATTATGTTCACACTTTTGGGCCACAGCCGGACCAAAGAGGCACACACACACAAAAACACCATGTGCCTGGTCGGTTGGGAGCAGGTTTTGGGGTAGGAGTAGCGGCGTTTGCATATGCGGTTTTATGCTGTGGGTAGCACTTAATCTCTTACGGTTTGTGCCTGCTGCCTTGCCTTTCTTTCTTTCGTTTTTCAACTTAAATTTATTATATTTTAATCACTCCCTGGGGTGTTATTGTTATTGTTGTTGCTGGCTGTTGCTAAGGCTGAAATCAGACGGCGGTGGCAGCGTTAAAGCATATTTTTAAGATGCGCCTTGCTGCCCCGAAAAATCAGCTTACTCACATACACATACACATTCACTCGCACACACACACACACACACACACTGTGGCACACTTGTTCGGTTTAAATTGTTTTAAGCGACGCAACGGTCATATTTCTTAGCCAGCCGCGTCCAGCATTTTGTGTGTTTATTGCCCGAATGCCACGCCACATTGCGTATACGCAGTTGCTCTTTTTTCTCTATTTTTTTAAATGTGTATATATATTCCTGCGGTGGAAGTAGTAAATTTGTCAGGCTATATTTTTATATACATATTTTTTAACGCCGAACTGTAAAGAGTTTAACGTTGTTCATAATAAATACAAAATGAGATTTTTGTGCCGTTAAAAAATACAATTTCGAATGTTAATTAAAAAATATTATAGACAAATGTTTTCTTAAATAAATATGATAATGAGATTGGATGATAATAAAACTAAAGCACATTTTCCTTTCACTTTTTGCTAACATTTAAGTAGAAACCACTATTTTTTAACAAAAAAAAACTTTATTTACAATTTATAACTCTTATTTACCTTTAAAAAAAAAGTGTATACAATATTCGGCAACCCAAACAAACTAATATTTGTTACTGGTTTATGTTATTTGGTTTTGTTGCTTGCTACCGGACACTCTTAATCATTTTGATTGTCGCAAATGGTGCTTTTAAGTGCGTTTGCTATTGTGGTCTCCTCTCGCCTCTCGGTCGAAAAAAAATGAGATTCAGCTCATTAATTTATACATTTTCTGCTAAATATATAATTAAGTTCCAAAATAGTGTTGCACTAATTTATTTTGTGAGCACATTAAACAATTTGCTGAAAACTCTTTGGCTGTTTTAAATTTGTTTTGCGTTAAAGCTCATTGATAATGCAATTTAAAAAAGTTTGTGTGAATAGAGGAAGAGGAGAGAGTTGTCTAACGTTTGACTTTGGCACGTCCAAAGAAGAGAGCTCAAGTGTCAAGTGCTTTAACATCGATTGACTTGGACATCTATTAGACATAATCATGACTTTCCCTACACACACACACAAACACACACACAATCGCATGGAAAGATGTGTGTCAGTGCTGCGTTGCATGCCTAAGCAAGCAGACAGTCAACTTCCGTTAGTCGGATAGTCGGCAGCTAGGAGACGTATTGATTTCGGTAAGAGTGCCCGACCCGCCCCGGCCACAGCAAGGACGACAATGAAGCGCAAGGAGACCAACAAAATCCAAGCCACATGCAAAACGCATTCAACTTGACGTTTTTTTTTCCTTTTTTTGCCTTTCTCTTTTTATTCGCTTCCTTTTTGAGCTTTGTTTGTTGTACTTGCTTCTTTTTTGGGCAACGCTAACGAGCAAAAGAAATGCGCGTCGGGAAAAAAGTTAAAATGGCAACATTTTCACTTTACATGGCTTTTCGTCGGCCACCGACCACAATTGGGCCTATTGAGGGCGGTTCTCAGGCAACGTTTTAAATTATTGCCAAAATATTTTTGCCTTGCTGGCTTCAATGCCTTGCTGGCCAACTGACGTTCCAACCATACATCAACGACACTTGTTGGCACCGACATTTTGGCCATTTTGAATACCCTTGAGAATGGGATAGCAAAAAAGCTATTATAATTGCACTAAGGTAGATAAAAAGTTTAGAGATCTTTATTGGATAGACCAAACTATTTGCAGTGAGGTAAAGTTAAACTCATTGAAAACAAAATTCGATTAATTGATGTAGAGTGGGTAAATAAATTGTTATACAATTAATTATACAAATCAAAGAGCATTTTTTGAGCTTAAAACGCAACCCTTTCTGCAGGCTAACTTACCCGTCAAGCACACCCCACACAAACCAGCATACTTGTTTTTCACAACAGCATTTTTTATTTGCACTGTGTGCTGTGTGCTTGTGGCAATGCTGATGCAAATGTTACCACGGCAAAGCGCAGTCACCAAGCGAAAAATAGCATTGCAGCACTTTAGGCGCACGCCACGTGATGCACGTTAACTTTGACGTTGCACGTAGCCACGCCCTATCGCCCCAATGCTCCACCCACCTTCCATAGCTTGCAATGCCAACAATGCAAGCACGCCTCTTGTAAAAAGCCTTTCTCTCTCTCTCTCAACACACACACGCACCACAAAAAACCTCACAATTCTATTGATTGACAGTTTGGCAAAACGCATAAAACAGCAGCACCAGAAGCGGCAAAAAAGGGCACGTGGCACAGGAAGAGGAACATCAGCAGACAGCAGCTCAGTCGTGTAGAGCTGCAGGCGTTACAGTTGCGGATGTGCGCTTCAGCAAAGAGCATAAAAAAAATGTAAAAATGGATATAAAAGAAAAAAAACGACAAAAAAAAAGAATATAAAGTTAGTGGCAAAGGGAACAAAATGTGCCGCAGCGCTAAGCGTGAGAAGAAAAAAAATTGTTTGCAACGTTCATTTGTAATGCAGAAAGGTGCAACCGCTGCCTGCGGTGCTGACGGCAGCGGTTGATGATGGGCTGACTGGTGGGTGGTAAATGGCTTGGGCTTGAGGTTGACTTAGAACAGAGTTGACACCGGGCATCCGAATGCTGAGCAGTTTGGCAGCCGCGGCTGATAGCGTTGTGGCCTCCAAAGTATGCCATAGACCGTAAATGTGCGCAAAAGAGGACAAACTAATTGGCTTTATTGGCGCTTCGTGATTTTCACAAACACCTTCAGTGTTTGGGGCTGAGGTTCGATTTTGAGGCAGAAAAAACTTCTTCAATCTTCTTAAAGGCTTTGAACTCATTCTCAAACGGAGCTGTTGTAGAGCTTTCAATTCAAAACTAAACAAAACAGAACCTTTTCAATTGAAACCCAAATTGAAATTGATACAATCTATAAGCTCTTAAGTGATAAAATGCTTTAGGCCTATTATTTGTGTGTCATTGCTGACTTTTACGAACTTGTCACATCATTTTTGTCAACTAGCCCGTCAATTTATCTTAATTAATCATTGTCAACTCGGTAACAGTTTATAAGCTGCACAACATGAGAAATGGCAAACATCACGAGTCCAATGGCTTTATTACAATGTGCCATGTTCACAGGCATGAATGAAAGCAAAAAAAAAACAACAATAGCAACGAGTACTTACAACTAATTCATTTTTTATTATGTAAATTAATTTCAGCAATTTGTAACAAGTGGCAAAAACAAACACACACACACACATACATGCCTATGAAAGTAGTCTCCCAAATTGGCTAGCTATTTGGGCGGGTTGTGGATGGGTTGCCTGTGTGACGTGCACCACCAAACACCACAAATTATCTGTGTCGGGCCAGTTGTGTGGCTGTCTCTGGAAAAATAAGTGCGTTTGAACAATAACTTATGTTAGTCAAGCGTAAATTGCTTTATTAAATAAAACGCAGCCAAAGTAAGCACACAATATATGCCCAAAAGGACACAGCAGGGGCACAAAAATCCCCAAAAGGAATAACAGCAAAAAAAAGGCAGAAACAACAACAACAACAGCAGCAACAAGGAAAGAATCACAGTCACCGAGTAAATTGTACAATGTGTACGATGTCACTATGGTCAGGGCATTCAGTCCTAATCATTGTGCACACACTCCAACTGTAGCCCCGGACAAACAGAATGAGAGACGACGACGACGACGCACAAACACAAAAGGCACAAAGGGGGAAGAGGACGTGGCAGCACATATGCCACACATACACAGACATGACATACATGTATGTATTTCTCTGTAGTAAGCTGAAGGACTAAAAGTATTTTTAGCTAATATCAATTTTTCATAGTTCAAAGATTTTCAACTAGAACACAAATACGTACAGCAATGGACAAAGAAAGAGACAGAGAGTAAGAACAACAACAACAACAACAAAAAATATAACGAAATGTAAGAATAGGGAGCAGAGAGCAAAGAGGAGCGAAAATTGAGTGTGAGAGTTGTACGTTAAGCCGTTGCCACATTTTTATTTTATTTTTTCTCTTTTTGCTTTTTATTTGGGGCCAGCCAACAACATGAAATTTTCTGGTTTTCTGATTATAAACGATTGCCTGCAGTGTCCTGGCTGTCTAACACACACATACACACACACGACCAGGACAAACACACACATACACACATAAAGCGTTGAAATTTATGTTGGCATTTAAAATGTGGCCCCGGCAGGAGACGCAAGTATGCAATGCTCTTCCCCTTTTTGCTTCCTAACCCCTTTCAACTATTTTACCATTTTATTTGTACATGCATACAGAAACACACACCGTTATGTATGTATACACATATTTATATATAGATTTAAGTGTGTGTATATTACGTATACGTATAGTGAGTGCATTGACAATGCCAAGATTCGCCAGCACACTGTTCTGGCTGCAACTGTAAGTGAAAATTTATAGTCAATACAAAAAAAGCCGGCAGCAGGCAGCATTTTCAATTTTTCCCTTATTCGATGAGATGCAGCAGCCAGGTGGTGCAGTTGCAGCATCCTTCGTCGAAGTGTGGCAATTTTCATTGTGTCTATATGTGGCTGTGTGTGTGTGTGTGTTTTGGCCATATCGTAAATTCTTGTTACTCGTTATTTCTTGCCAACGGCGCTTGAATGTCACTCAGCTAACTTGGCTAACTGGCAGCTACATTGTTTATGCGCCGCCTCACAAAAAGGCGTGTGCACATTCGCCCAGATCCTCTTCCTTTCTCTCTCTCTCTTTCTTCCCTGTGCCCCCATTTCTAATGGCAAATTTATTTGGCCTTGCAATACAGACACAGAAACTCACCTTCACTCACCCTCACTCACTTGGTTGCCTCTTTGGCTGTTTCGATTAGGGTTTCAGTTACGGCTTTGATTTTGATTTTGGCAAAAGAAAAATGAACGAAAATAGTTCGTTCAATACATCCGCCGGCTGCGGTGGGCGTTGTACAAGAGTTGTTGCATCAATCAATTAGAGACAGAGCTGCTGTTTTGTGTCTACCATAGGCCAAGTAACGCTGTGTACACAATTCAATTTGGGCATTTACCAAATTACCATTTATCCATTAAGTAAGCCAATCGAGTCTTTGCTTACAAATTAAACGCAAACCTATCCATAAGGATTCATATTTTTTCACTTAGTTTGCAAATTCACAAAAATTAAATCCTAAAGCATACTTGTTTGAATATCGAAGGAAAAATGCTAAATTTGTTGTAAATAATTCTTTAAATAAGCTTAGCTAAGCAGCAATAATATTGAGAGGTTTTTTATTTTAAAGGAAACTTATCAATTTGTTGTATTACAATAAACAAGTCTTTATTTTAATGTCAAAGAATAATCTGAAATTTAATTTCCGATCACTCTAGCAGCGACTTCAATTTTTGGTCTACAGTTAAGGTTGAGGTTATATAGTCAATACATGATTACCTTCACACATAACCAACTGGAACGATTTGCAGTTTGAAAATAAATCACAGGTTTGCAAATTGACTAACTAACTAACCAACTTAAACTCGAAACTGTCTCGTTTGCACTCAAAACGGTAAGCTGGCAGCTGTATCTGCTTTCCATCACAGCAACAGACAGTTTTTGGCTTGTTTTGTTATTCTTTGTTGCTTTTGTGTGTGTGTGTGTGTGTGTGTGTTTGGTTTTAGTTGTTGCTGGTTAGCCGCTGCCTTTATACGGTTTTTGGGTTTATTAAATTTCCCTGTGTGTGTTTGTGTGTGCGCTTCTTGTTTTCTGTATAATTGCGCAGAGCGCACATAACATTACGTATACGCACGGCTGGCAGCATTTGCATTGTTTGCAAATGAAATTGTAAACTGGCTCTAGTACAAAGCGAAAATAGGGCCAACAGCAAAATTAATTTTTCCTTAGCCGCAAAATTGAAACCAAGCGACGAGCAACGACAGATATATAGAAAGAGAGTGAGAGCTGAACTGAGCGCGTGGCAAATTTACACACCATTTAGTAGTTTACACACCAACACACACACACGCGCGTACACTGAGCGAAAAATGCAAGGTGGGGCAATAAAAGTGTGCCACGTAGTAATTTGATATTTTCCTACGAGTGTGTGTGTGTGTTTATGTTTGTGCGCGTTGCCTGATGGCGCACATAACAATGGCATAAAATGCAAAAAAAAAAACCTGTTAAAGGAAACTCTAATATAATAAAACGCAAATGTGTATATGTGTGTGTGTGTTTGTGTGTATTGAGCATGCAAAAAGCGAACTATTCAATCCGCTCATTTCATTAAGTTACACAACAACAACACTTGATGCTGCAACGTGGCGTATGCGCAATGTGTGCCCGCCACAGCTTTATCAGCCAGCATAATGAAGTGACACTGGTGCGTGTGTGTACATGTGTGCGTGTATATGTATTGATATGCTAATCGAGCAACGTGTTGCCCAGGCAATGCCCAACAGCCGTGGCAACACGTGACTGCTGCTGCTACAGTTTTTTTTTTTTGATTTTGTTGCTTAATGGCCAAGACAAAGCACAGCAGCAGATGGCAAAAACGCGCCTGCCGTTGCTCTGGCCCTGTTTTGTTGTCATTGGGCCGTTGTTTGCTATGATTGTTGTTGTTCTTGTTGTTGCTGTTGTAGGTGGGCTGCACTATTAAGCGCATTATTTAGTTTCGCCCCAAACAACAACAACAAGAGCAACGGTAACGAAATCGAGCAGATAAGCACATTGTGCTCTGTGTATGTGTGTGTGTGTAATGGGTCGCCAGTTTGACCAGCTTCGTTTTTGCTCTCTTTATCGCCGTATGTATTTGGGCGTGTGTGTGTGTGTGTGTGTTTAGCACACGTCTAAAGTGGCCTTAAGTGCCCTAGGGATCTGTGTATGGCATTACATTCTGCGGCAGCCAGTGGCATTGACAAAGCCACATAAACGCCAACACCTACAAAACACGCAAACAACAAACGACTTCAGCAAAGACAGAGACAAAGCACGAGTAGGTAAGAGTGAGAGAGAGAGAGAGACAAAGAGTAGGTTGAAAGTACTCTCAATTGTTGCTATTGTACCTTGTGCTACCTGAACATTAGCGTGCGCTTTCATTCAATCGATTAAAAGACAAGCGTTGCCCAGCTAAGCTCAGTAAACATCAACTCACCGCTCCAACGACCTGACCAACAATATCGGACTACGATTTGCTTCGACTATTTTGTGGCTGGTTTGTTAATGTTTTAAACAATGTCCGTTCCCCCTAAAATACAAAACACACAAATAATGGTAGAAAAAACCTCGACACGCCTCATTGCCCGAGCAATTTGTTTGCATGCATCAATTGACAAGAGGATATCCTTTTTGTTAAGCACATTTAAATACTTGCACACAGAGCTTGTTTAACAAATAAATCGATTAGATTTAAGTGTTGCTCAAGTATAAACGACTTCAAAATGTATTCGAAGAGAAGTGGAACTGAAATATGTATAAATCATCATCATAAGCAAGCTAAGGCAAAAATGTAGTTGCTATGAATTATGTACATAGAGACATCTTTTCAAGACATTTCACTCTAGTTTACTTAGGCATATCCTTACATCTAATTAATTTGTTGTTGCCCACAGAAAGTATGGCTTTTAATAAAAGGCAGCTAGCTGCTAAGCCACGGAGGGGAGGTATAGGCATAAAAATAAAAGCAAACGACATACAGCGAATGCAATTTGGTCTTGTCTTTGTGTCTATGTGCAAAAGGACACGCGTATTACTCAAAAAGGAATTAACTGCGAAGCCCTTATGCCAAGGAACAGAAAATAGAGAAAAGCAAGATTTAAGCAATGGGCAAGCCAAATCAAAAAGTAGCCAGGACTTATGGCATTTGTTGTTGGCGTTGTTTTTGTTGTTGTTGTTGTCGTCGCTCGTTATTGGGCCGTGCACGTTAATCCTTAAATCTGCCCAAGTGCTGGCGAGTGTGCTGGCAATGGGAAAAAGAAAAGCAGATTGTTTGCTGGAGACAGAGGCAGGAGTTTCTGGTATTATGACTACCCATACGCACTAACACACACACACACATATATATATAGATTGAGTAAAAGGCATTGCGTATACGACGCATTGTACGTACTTTGTACATTGTGCCATGGCGTATACGCAATATGGCTCCACTTTCGTTTTAATATGAATGCTAATAGGCTAAGTCTGGATTTCAGCACACCCGCACACCCCGTAACTGTTCCCTTCCTCTCACCCACACACACACACACCCCTCTCTTAAGCCTAGACGCAATGCTCGAAATGTAATTTCCCACAATTTTTCCTCACTTTGCGTACAGCAACAGCAACATCAACATCAGCAACCAGACAAAAGGACCTGACGACAACAGGATAGTGTGGTGGGAATGGTAATGGGAGTAATGGGAGAATGCGACTCTTGGACAATATGGCACTGAAGGCTACCGAACAACGCACAATGCCAGGACCATTTTTATCGCTTTTCATGAATGCTGTATGACCGGCTTATGTTTTGCAGTTAACCAAAAGTTGGAGCATGGCAGGTCTGCTGCCTGAAGTGCTTGCTGCTTCAAGCGATTGCCTGCCTTCCGCTCGCTTGCTGCTCCCTTCGCCTTATGGCCCTCCATTGTGGTGTATATGTTTTTCGGCAACAGCAGGAATATTCCCATTGCCATTACTTGTATCGCTTGGCCTTCTTCTTCGGTTGTTGTGCTGTGCTGCCCATTTAATATGGCAAACAGTAACTAGAGATGGGCGCGTGTCAAAAAAAATACCAATTTGCAGAAGTGTCTTGGATTTTTGGATATTGCCAAGAATACTTTTACTTTGAATTAAATCTTTTCACCTTAAGATACGATGCGTATACAGTTAAAAGTAGCTCAAAATTATTTAATTAGTGTAATGAAGTAAACTTAAGCAAAAGCAATATCAACATAAATGTACTTTATTTTTGCAACTTTTCCCATAACTTTCTTAAACATTGCATCGTGCTGCAATGCAAAAACGTTTGCCACTCCAACCATCACGCTAACCTTCAAGACTTACAAACAAATAAAGCCACCACCCAAAAAACAAAAAAATCTGCTTTTGTTACATTATGCAAGCATCTGAAAGAGTGACCTACATGTACATAGTATGAATAAACTTATTGGACCCAACGTTGCTCCCATTTGAATGTCACTCAAATCTTGCTTGTATGAGCAATCTTTAGCCGTTAACAAGCTTGCACATTGTTGTTGTTGTTGTTGCTTTTGGTATTGTTGTGTTTTGCAGGTTATACGATGTGATGTTTATCGGTGGAATTTACGCCGTGTCGAATCAGCTGCTGTAATTGGCTATCTAGCAGTGCGTTTTCAGATTGTTTGTGCTACAATTTCAATTTGAGATAAGTGACATTTCGTTGCATTTTAATGAGGCTCATTTCATTAATGTTTTAGCTGCTATATCTGCTATAGCTGTTGGCTTTTGCCATTTGCCCCTGACTTTTGGCTTCTTGTGACTCTGGCGACTTATCGCCAACTCGTAATTGAGTGCTAAATTTTACGCTGCGTCTGCAGAAAACAAACACAAAACTAAGAGCAGGGGTGGCGATACAAAGGACACATCAATGTCCTGAACTGGAAAAATGTGTCTAAACAGCGTATTTTACGAATGCATGGAATAATTCGACATAAATATATTTATACGAAATGAAAGCAACTTAAATAATTTCGAGTGTTTGCAGGTTCAAAGGGGCGCAAAAAACTTTTGGCATTAAAAGCAGCCGCAGCCAACAACAACAGCAGCAAAAGACCGCATAAATGTTACATGGTAATTTTTTTTTTTTTATAATTTTCAAACAACTTTAAATAAAAATCTCTTTGCAAGGTAATGAAACTGCAAAAGGCAAGCAAGCAAGGACATCAAAAGTCAACCAAAAAAAAAAAAGAACAAGAAGGTAGTGGGGTGGGTTTTAGAGGGCGTAGCAGGAAGGCAACCTGCCACCTGCATGGACTACACCTGCTGACAAAGACATTTACTCAAAAACTTTGTCGGCACAAAATAGAAAGCAACACAAACAGCAACAAATGAAAAAATAACTTAGAAAGATATCCATGCCATGGCTCGACTAGCAGATATTCTACAAGTGTTCAAAGAACATATTATTTAGTAGTTAAAGTGGCTCTTAAAAAATTTTAAAAAATCATTGCTTCTTTTAAAAAGTAATTAATAACTTAAAGCAATTATTATCTGTGTCATTAAAGCTGCTTTATACTCAAGATCAAAATGATTTTGCCTTAAGTAACTACTACAAAAACCTAATACACTTTTTTATAATTTTTAATAAATACACCTTAAATAAACATCCTATCTTTTGTACATAAGATTCAAAAGACAAACTTTGCACTAATGTTGTAACAAAGCCACAGGGTATAATGATAACTATATACAACAAGAACTTTAAGCTAAAGTAAGCGTACCGGGATACCGTTACACCATGGCATGACAAACATTTCTGGCTAAACGCTCGCGCACTCCCACTTCAACCTCCCGCACCCAACGCACCATTTAAGGCAAGCGAACAAAGGGCGCGGATTTTTCATTACCATCTTGCAGGCGGCAGGTAGTTCAGAGTCTTTAAGTGAAAAAGTAACAAAAAGTCAAGGATACCGTCAAAAAAGAACGCCTGGTGCGCACTTTCTTTCACTTCTCATTTCACTCTCTTTTCTGCTTTGCTCTGTTTCTGTTTATGTCTTTGTTTTCACCAACAATTTTTGGGTTTTGGTTGCAGGTAAGCGAAAGTGTTGCCACATTTATTTGCCAGTTTTGTGGCCATATATTCGCTGGCATTGTTTTCCTTTTTTTTTT
Organism: Scaptomyza caliginosa; assembly: GCA_035044725.1. Lineage (NCBI taxonomy): Eukaryota > Metazoa > Arthropoda > Insecta > Diptera > Drosophilidae > Scaptomyza > Scaptomyza caliginosa. The sequence continues at coordinate 3,741,040 of JAWNNR010000686.1, forward strand.
GTTTTGCTCTACAAGCATATCATTAAATATTTAGTGCCAGTTGTGTGTGTGTTTGAGTGTGTGTGAGCACAAATAAATAGGTATTTATCACAAAACAAACCGCTCATTTAATTCAATGAAATTAATAAACCAATTTTGCATAGAACCTAAGCAAATAATCAACTTGAATACAATATAATACAAAAGGCCATTTTGTGTGTTTATAAATGATTTATTGTGTGTGACAATTGAATGTGAAACTGAAATTAACAAATATCTTCAATTTTGTGCAATATTTCAAACAAGAGGGTATTTGATTATAATTTGTTCAAAAATTCATAAGCAAATTGTATAATAATATTATTTAAGATTTTAATTGAAAAATTGCAAAGAAGAAGGCAGAAATTTCTATTTTTTTAAAAATGTTAAATATTTTTCTAAAACAGTTAAAGCAATGCTTTAGGTAAATTGAACCCAATAAAGATAAAAATATTCTTATAAATGCTTATATGTTGAAGCTTTTTTATTTTAAATACCAAGCTTATTATTATCTATAACCATTTTTGGGATCAAACTTGTACACACAACTTTTTAAGTGTAAAATCCGATTAAATAAATGCTTTAAATGTGCTTGCTAAATATAAATACTAATGCATGCTCCATTTATATTTAAATAAAGAAAATATTTAGTATAGACAAATGCTTTGAAATATTATTTGCCAAACAGAAAAAAAAATATTTAGAGTTTATAAAAATATCAGATGGCATGCACACTCAAAAAACCCAAAAATAAAATTAACATGTTAGACTTATAAAAGAATATTTAAAGCAAACACACACATACACAGATTTTTATAATGTGTGTGTGTTAGTGTGTGGTCATTAGCCATGGACACCAGCGTAATGAGACAAGTGAAATTCTATAACAGGGGGCTTACAACTTAAGCTAATTACGTGGTACACGTGAGGCTATGATTTAGCGTTTAGCATTACAATTAAAGGGCCCGTGCGTGTGAGGCGCCACCAAGGCAAGAGGCAGAGTCAAAGTGAAGGCTTATCATATCAAAAAGCCGGCACGCAACTGAAAGTGGAGTAAGCCATATTATAATGGCGACGAAATGCGACAAGTAAACTAAAACAAAAAAAACACAAGCAGGTAAACAAGAGTGTGACACAAGTTGTTGTGCTAAAGACTGATCGACGGGAAGATGACCTGTATAAAATTAACAAGCTTAAGAAGTTCGACGGTGTACAGGGTAACAAAATTATAGTCTAGAGATAATTAAAATGAGAAACTTAAAACACGAAGCAACTTTATAAGTAATTTAATATTTTCCAGGGTATTAAGAGCTACAAAAGGTTATGCAGCAAAAGGTTGCAAGGTTCTTGCGTGCATTAGGGGCGCGGCAAGTGGGGCAAGTGTTGCATTGCCAAGGAAGGGGGGGGGCAAACATAAGCCCAAGCTACGATGAGGTTATAACGCCCCAGCCGCAGTCTAACGAGGCGCTCAACGCTCGTGCTCCAAAAGTGCAACAATTAAATTTAATTACGAGTGTCATAAATATGCCAGACCACACCACAAACACACACACACACACACGCATACACACGCAGACACAAACGTGTGTGAAACATGAGAAACATATACACAAAACTAGAACTGCAACGACAAAATAATCAAATAACATGCAGTGCGGGTGAAGAAGTGGAGAGATAGGAAGGACAGTGTTTGGAGGGTATGAAAGGATGAGCATTGCAGCCTGCACAAATTGCAAGCGAAAGCCTCTCGGCCGAAACTCTAACCAAAAAGCCAGTGAACCGGCGTGTAAATTAGCAGGGCACAAATTAATTATTCAAAATGTGCGGCACTTGAATGACTAAACACACACAGAGAAACAGAGAGACACAGAGAGAGAGAGGTAAAAGCACATACGCATGCAGAGCATGAGCTTACGTGTGTGTGTGTGCGTGCAACTACAACTGCAACTGGTACGCCTAATTAGGCATAATTAAGCGGCTGAGCATAGATTTTGGTTGTGGGTCCAAAATTGGTAGCCCACACATTCGTTTGTAGATCTGCATTTCACTTTAGTTGCGTATACCGGCAGCTAGTACAAGCGTCGAATCAAATTGAAAGAGAATTGCCTAGTAGATTTTAGATGGCAGCAAAGTTGGGAATTCAGTATGATTTAGTGTTATGTAGGGCATATAAAATAATAAATGGATTGCTAGATAGCCAAGTTTGGATAAAAATGAAAATACTTTAATCTCATTTGTAGCATCTAAAACTGTTTTATTATAGTAATAATAATATATACATTTATTTGACAGTTTTTCAATGATAAAAATAGTTTTATATTCCACAAAAAGGTATTCCAAAAAAAAAAAAAAAAAGAAAGAAATTTATTTTATCATAATGAAAAATCAATTTTTATGATAAATTGAATTGATAAAAGAAAGAATTATAGCTCTTAACAGTTTTAATGAGTAAGTGTTTTACAACGCTCTTTGATGCAATAATGCTTAGGCAATTGTTAAATCTAAAAAGCATATGTAATTAAAATGTTGAACGCGTCCTTTTCCTGTTTTTGTGTTGCACAATACACAACTTAATCAACCACTTTAATATGACAAATGTTATGTGCCAAATGAACACACTGACATTAAATAATTCCCATTCCCATTCGTAAACTCATTCAAGCGTCTCACAAAATCCGTGCTCATTAGAAACTAACCAAATCTAGCTGCACGTAGTGCATAGTTAACCAAATCAACGGGGCGCAAATCAAGATTTCACTTTCTTTATTTTAGGGCAGCGCCAACACAACACCAAAAGTCGAAGTGAATCCTAGTCGAATTCATATTTGCACTACATAAGTATTTTCACGCTCATTATGCGCGCTGGTCTGCTCTCAAATGGCGCTTAGCTCAATTACCTGGCAGCAGTTAGGTTAGGTAGGTGTGGTCTAGTATGGTAGTTTTAGATGGGTTTTATTTGTGCTACGATTTGGGAAGCATTTATTTTTTTTGTTGCTCGTCCCTTTGGCAGCGCACAAGCAAAACAAAACGTTTCGTGGCTCAGCGTCATAATGAGAGCAAATTTATTGGGTCATTTACGAAAATACGAGTAGAAATCTACTTTAGCTTGGCGTTTTCTTTTGCTTTCTTTTCCGCTTTTTAGAAAAGTAGAAGTAGCGAAATGAAAAAACTGAGGCAGCAGTTGCTTATTATGCCATCTAGCCTCGAGTTCTGCTGTTTTTTAATTAGTCAATAGTCCCAAAAAAAAAAACGGAAAGCAACGATAAGAAACTGCCGAGTAGTTGGAAAATGTGCTCCTTTTCTGTATGTGTGTGTGTGTATCTGAAATAAAATGAAATTGGTCTGTAATGGAAGTGAAAAGTGCACGCGTCCAAAATGAATTGCTATGGCAATGGGTAACAGTTACTTATAAAAGTATTGTACCATAATTAATGAAATGCGGCAGCTGGCAATTTTAAGCGTTACGCATTTTGATGAATTATTTAACATTAACGCCGAATGTTAAATTGCAATTAAGCATTTGTGCTTTTATTATGCGAATTGTTTATTAATTGCCTAGCAATGCGCACAATGCACCCAAAATATTGCCCAATTGCCCAAAAATGCCAAATTTAACGGAAACTCAAACTAATGCTTCATGGCCTTAATACCCTTTAATTGGCTACGATGCACAACTTGTTGGAGCGAACGCATATCCTCCTAACTCTGATTGAAAAACCTCATATTTGCTTAGAGACAGCCATTCTCGACTACATACTGGCAACAAGCTTGCTTCGGGCTTGCCAAGTAATTAAAACTGGACAGCATTCTGCTTTAAATGAGCCATTGCTGCTGGCACTAACATCTTGTTAGTGCAACTGCAACTCCACAGGCAAATTTTTGTCTAAAATAACAAAGGTTATTTAAATAACTAAAAATGTTTTTATTTGGTTTAGTTTTTTTTGCTTTATTAAAAACTAGTTGATATAGCTTTTTGGATATACCTTAAAACAACTAAGAATTATCTAATAAAAACTAAAATTTTTTTTGACAAAAGCTACAAGGTTTTCCTTCAATTAGCTCTCATTTTACTGAGCATCTTCAAGTCGATCAGTTTCTTCTATTGTGTTGTTATTATCGATTGCGTTAGCCAATTTGCAAGCAAATATATTACTTCACGCATGCAACGTCTGTGTAGGTGTGTTTGTGCAAGTGTCCTTGTGGGTTTTGTTTGTATGTCTGTGGGTGTTTGGTTATTTGTTGGCCAATGGATCGCTGTTGGCCACAGTTGCCAGTTAGCTGCAATTATTTACGTTTTGTCATTATTTTGCCGAGAAAATCATTTGCGGGCATGTTTAATTAGCAAAATTCATGTTTGAATGCTTTAAAACAATTAGCCACAGTCGCTGCAACACACAAACACGCACACACACACATTTGTTTATACACATTCGATTGTGCATTCCAAGTTAATAAAGTTGCATGCCGTGAGTGCAATATGCATATCTATAAATGCATTTCATATACACATTCGTTGCTGTTGTTGACTTTTGGCCAACTAATGAATGCTTCAGAGCCGCCAGCTATTTGGCTCAATAAAATATAAATGATTGCAACTGTTATACCATATGATTGCTCTGCTCTGCTCTGCATATACGTACATATGTTGCACATAAGTATATGCAGAAAATTGAGTTATATGTTTTTCTTATTTTTTTTTCGTTTTATAACCGCTTGAACCAACCAACGACCCACTGTGGTGCTGTGGGTGGTGCAATGTTTATTTATTGATGTGACTTTCATTGAAAAGCGGGTGACCGCGGCATTTAAACGGAAATTAAGGGCTGCATATGTATAAGCATTTATAATGCAAGCTGCCACACACATGCGTGTGGCAAGCTGCAGAAAGTGCAAGATAATGCAAAAAGAGAGTGCAGTTTTGCAACAATTTTGGACTTGATTTATATAACATTCGACAGCTACAGAAGTGAAATAATGTTTGTTCATAATTTGTTGACTATTTACATAAATGCTGATCAAAACGTTTTTGTACGTTTTTCTCTCGTTTTCGCATGGGAATGCAGTTAAAGTTAAGTTACAGGCTTGTTTATGTTTATGATAATAGCAAAGTTAATTAAGACAATGGGTAAAAGAGAAAAGGGGTCAAATAAGAGAGAAAACAATTCCATTCCATTGAATGCTTTTTGCAATCAAGTAATTAACAGACTGGAAAATGTGAGAATGCGAATATGAAGCTGAGACATTCTCTCAATTAGACATATATATATATATATATTTTAGTTATATTGCACTAGGGTCAATTGACAATGTCATGAAACTGCACTTTAAAGAAGTCTCAAGCAAAAGTAATTAATATTTAAACAAGCTCAACAACAACTCAACGCAACAATACCAAAATTAAAGAATAGTTTAAAATGACATTTATTTAACACATTTTGTTATTAAGCAATTAACACAGTTAAAACTCATTTGCAAAATGCAATAATTCTTTGGTTTTATAGAGAATTTATTGCCTTTTCACGTTAAAAAATGTTCATATGGCAAATAAATCGAAAAATTAATAATAATAAGCCTGCAAATAACTGCAGCAGATATGAAAAATAAACAAATAAAAATAAAAGCAAAATATACATAAGTAAATATTTAAAGCACAAATCTGCAAGTGAAATCGAGATATAATAAAGACGCTTAAGCAACATTCAACTGATTGATATCGAGATATAAAATATTGTGTATTATATTTGATTGATTGTTTAATGCTTTTGCCCAATAAACATTATTAAATCATGTACAGGTAAAGTATAGCAAAACCGAATTTCACATAAATTCAATAACAATTTGTAGCTTATTGAAAATTGAAAATAAAGTTGCGTTTTTATTTTTTCATTTGATATATGTATGCGTTATAGATTAATATACTTATGTAACAATGACAGTTTTTTTTTTGTTATCCGGACTTGTTGGCTTAACACGCTCTTTTTTGTTGCCACATTAATGTATATATTTTATGTGTATTTGTATTTTACACCCTCGCTTTTCAATTTTCCGGAAAAGCTGCTCAGCAAACGGCAATTTGTGTGACAATTGCAACAATACAAAAACAAAGGATAAAAAAATTTATAAAAAATTGCGAAAAATGCATATCTATTATTAATTAATTGTTGCAAAAAAAAAATAATAATGAGAAAAGAACAACAAAAACAAAACAATTATTAAACACAAACCATAAAAATAAGTTGAAGTGATTGTGAAAAATCTCAGAGATTTATTCCATATTAATTATGCAGCTGAATGATTGCAATTCAAGCATTTAATTTGCACGTTCAAAATACACAAAAACAAATCAAAGAAAAACAATAAATTATAAATAAATTAATAAAGTATCAAATAAGGTATACTGATTATTTAATTCTTTAACTAAAAGTTTACATTATTTAGTACAATTTCTTTTTAAAATTTGCTTTAATGGGAATTGTGTTGCTCGTTTTGGATATCCGAAATATTTATGCCTGACTTGATGGCTAGAATTGCCCTTAAGATAGTGTGTTAATTAAAATGTGTGGAAAGCATTGGCGTAATGTTAACAAAAGGGTTTTTAACGGTTTTCGTAGACAAATCAGGTTTGAATTTCCTGAGAAAATGATTTTCGGGCAAGATGATGATTTAGAACAAAGTTAAGCTTGAGGTTTTATTAGATCTGCTTGATGTTTCTTTTAGCATATTTAATTTTCTTAAACTTACCGCTAGAAACAAACGCATGAATGTATTCAATTATTCTATTCATTTATGTATATATTTATTTATTAGACAGACAGAATATCAACAGGTGATTGACTGGCACACTTACCTATTGTTGTATTTTATGGAAAAACGAAACAAGAAACTTGTTTGTTGTTGTTATCGCTGTTGCTGTTGCATTTAGCCAAGTTTTCAACTGTCGACAGGAAGTTTGTTAGCCAGAAATGCAGTTTCAATTTCTGTTGTTGTTGGCTCTGGCAATATTTATGGAAATTTGCGCTTTATCGCCGCCACGCACTACAACTTGGCAGAGTCCTTATGCACAAACACACGCACTCACACACTTAGCCAGCGGCAGGCACAACGAAAGTGTGTAAGCGAGAGAGCGTTAGCAAAGACGGCACGCACACGCACGCATGCACACAAATACACATATACGCACTCACTTACAAGCACACGCACACGCGAATACGAATACGCGAAAAAGAAAACGACTTAAAAAATTGTGTTGTTGTTTTTCGTGTTGTTGTTGTTTTTGTTGTTGTGTGGCACAATTTAAAAACTTTTGTTTTATAGAATTAAATTTTTTTGGATTATTCTGTTTGCTGTTTGTTGATCTTATTTCGGAAATTTTCTAAGTATTTCGTTAAATTTCCGCAGCTTTAATATTGCGAGTGGCGCCAACAACGTTATTGGCAGTCGTGACCCAGTGTTGAGCTCGTTGGCGGCTTGGCACAACAACCAAATATACAAGTTTGCGCGATTTTCACAAATTTTCTATGTCACAAAAACTGGCCACAAATTGAGAGCGGCGCCAAGCCGAGAGCAACGCGAGAGGCAAATTCGAATCAGCAGCAAAATCTACAACGTTGCCGAAATCAACGAAACGCATTGGCACCTCCAAAATGAACACACTACTTTTAAGCAGCAGCAAGTAGCTAGCTAAATAGGCAGGCGTGTGTGTGTGTGTTAGTGTGTGTTAATCACGCCAAAAATTCACTTGTATAATTAAACTCAATTCGCTTAAGCCACTTGATGCACACCAGATTTTTAACTTTCCGTTATTTGATTTCCAACATATAACTGTAAAATTCCTTGATGCTTCGTCAAAAACTGTGCGCACAGAAGATGAAACAGTACCGCCTCGTTACGCGTTTGGGTAAAGACTGCGTTGCGTGCTCGTTGCGAACGACTGGGCCAATGTCTTCGGCAACCACTCGTTGATTCAACAGTTAGCATACACACGACGAGCAAAACACAAAATACACGAAGCGCTCGAAACAGGAGGAGGGTTGCTGCTGATGCTTCAGCTGCGTGTGTTTTTCAGTGCGGGGGGTGTTGGTGTATGTGTGTAGTGTTGGGTGGGTGGGTTGGTTGGTTGGTTAACACGAACCGCGAACTCTGAGACTAACCCAATGTAATTGCCATTACGATGCTGCCGCACGTTTGCTCTTTTCGTTGTGACATTCCGTTAAAGGTCGAATGCGTTCCACATAAGAGAAAATTTCCCAACTGCACGGGCGCTTAGCATGTGTAGTTTGTGGAACGTGCGTATGCGGCATTTAATAGATAGCATACAAAATTGGATATTTAATTGAATAAATATATTATCTTGTACATTATATTAAAAAAAAAACTATTAAGCCACTAATATTTATATTTTAAAAACTATTATTCTAAATAAGTCAAGTAAACTAATGCTATTTGTAGCCTTTAAGCTTAGAATTTTTCCCTTTTAAGAGAGATTGTTTGCTTCTAGGAACTTCCCCTCCTTGCAAAAAAAGGGAAATATTCTCTTAACTTTAATGCTGCTGGTCCAAGCAGATCGTTCTGTTTCAGATGACGGACGAAATAACTTCAAGGCCGTGGTACATTTTCTCCCCCTCCATCTTATGCTTTCCTTCGTACATAATAAATATTTTATTTAATATTTCTCATTATATGCCATGCTGTTGGTCAGTTTGTTGTTATTTTATTGTTGTTGTTGCTAGCAACTTCATGTAGAGGCCATCTGTAAAATTAAATTTAGTGACCTTCCCACGCACGCACACACACAAACACACACACCAGGCCTGTTTCCCCTTTACCCCTCGCCTTGTTTAGCCCTGCTGGCCACAGTCTAATGACCACATTGAAGAAATGGAATATTCACAGCTGCCCTTAAACTATTTGCCAAACAGTCGCCCAGCTCTTTCTCCCTCTCCTCCTCCTCTCTTTCTCTCCCTCTCTTTCTGACCCACTCACTCATAATGAATATTTATGAAGATTTAAAAAACATTTTCTTCGCCTCTGTTGTTTTATGATTTGCAAGTGTGCTGCTGCTGCCTTTCTCCTCCCCTTCCCCTCCCCCACAATCTTCTTATTTTCTTCATTTCCCTCTTTCCACTTTACTCCTCGGCAAGCGCCTCCAATACAATGGTGTGCAAAAACAAAAACAAAAAAAACTTCCACTGATGGACAATGTCCTCAAGAGCAAAAACAATTCAAATGTGTGTAAGTATGTGTGTGTGTGTCTTGCTACTGCTTCTGCTTCTTTCTCTTTTTCAGTTCGCAATGTTGTTGTTTTCATTTTGCAAATGATTTCATTAAATGTGCTGCAGACGCCAAACGTTCCAGTCTTTCATCTCTCTCTTTCTTTCTCGTTTACTTGATATTGCTTGTTTCGCCCAAACCAAACGACAAATTTGCGTCCGTGCGAACAGTTGTTGACCGCGCAAATGGACAGAGGGGAGGGGTAGGTAGTGCCAGTGAATTGTATTTTTTTTCTCGTATTTTTTTCCCCTACAGTTTTCTACGGTTTTCTACTGTTTGTCTCCGTGTAAATTTATTGATAATTTAATTTGACATTTGCGGTTACTGATTGTCATGATTGTTTTCATGTTAATCTTATTGTTTGACTTTTTTCGTTGGTATTTTATTTTCCCACTCTCTCTCTCTCTCTGCTTCATGTTTTTTTTTGGTGTTTTTTTTTTGCAGTTATTTTCTTATTGCACTTGTTTTAAAGGTAGCTTAAATTTGCTATAAATTGGATAACAGTTAACAGGGGAAGAGTATATAGTTGTAGTTGTTTCTGTTAATGTTAACTTTATTTTTGTATGTTAATGAAATGTAATGTTTTCTCAGAAAACAGTCTGGCAACGCCCTTTAAAACTAACTGTTGTTTTGATCAGTGAAAGTTTATTGATCTTGAAGAAGATCTATTTAACTTAAGCATTAGTTCGACAATAATTTCAATATTATTATGTATTAAAGTCATATAAAGTCTAAAGTCTAAGCTTTTTAAACTATTTTTTTAGTGCACTTCAACAAAGCAAAATAATTTTATATCTAATTGTTTCAAACATGTAAGCTCAAAATAGACCAGGAAAGGATATTTAATCGTCGGCTATTGAAAATTCCATAAGATATGAAACTGTTATTTCTTCGTTTGTATTTGAAGCAGCGAACAGTTATTTGCATTTAGTTTTTATGCGCTGCTTGTTGTTGTTGTTGCAGTTGTTGTTATTATTGTGTTATGTCTTTTTAGTTTTATTCGGCAAAACAACAACAACAAACAACGCTTAACAACATCATCCATGGGGCGTGTTGTAAAATTTGCATCTTTTATATGGCATTGGTGTTGTCTTTGTTTTTGTTGTTGTTGTTGCTATTATAATTATTATGTGTGTTGTGGCCTCTTTTTAAAGACTTCTTCATTCAACGCTCTTGAAGCACTTTTTTGCGCCATTTTTGTTGATTTTTTTTTCATATATATTTTTCTATTGTTTAGCTTTTTTTTAGCACTTTGAATTTGCATGCGAAAACAATGAAAATGGTCAGGCAAATACTCATTGAAATGGAAAATCCCTTAGACTCCACACCCCCGTCTGCCCCCCACTACCCCTCTACACCACACTTGAACGCCTGCATACCTTTTAAGGAAAATGTAATGTTCTTAATTACTATGCTAAGGTATTTTAATTAAACTATTTCCTGCCTTGGACGACATGCCATTAACATCATCATCATCATCATCATCATCATAATCGTTATTATTTTCAAAAGGGCTGTGTATGAGTGTGTGTGTGTGTTCCTCAAATGCCTTTTGGAGGCACGTTGCTAAGCAGCTTCAAATGTGCACAAATATTGAAATATTTATGCCACACACGCACATACAAAGAAAGAGAGCGAAAGAGAGAGAACGATATATAGATTGTAATGCAATTTTAATTTCTTAAGCACAGCAGGCGACAACTGGCATATAAATCTATATATATCGTCGAATATATACATATATATATATTGCATATAGCCATACGCCATCATCATCGCCTGGCAGCGGCTTCGTTTCCGCCTGCTGCGCCATCATTTCCGTTGCTCATTTTTTGACTGACTGACTGACAAGTGTTGTGTGTGTGTGTGTGTCACTCTCTCTCTCTCGCTCTTTGTGTTTATGTGTGTGCATTGCTTTGTTTGCCCATTTGATTGTCGTGTGTGTGTGTGTGTGTGTGAGCCGCCTTTGAAGTTGATCAGTTCCAATCAGCTCAATGGCGGAAACCTTTTCAAAGTCGAAGCCACCTTTAAATCTTGGAACTGGAGTAATTTATTTTTATTGTTTTTGTTATAACCAAGCATGGAGTAATAAAATATTTAAGTTCTTGAAGTTAAATAAATGATTTGGTAAATTAATTAAATTAATAATCCTTTTTATAAACTATTTTGCATTTTTAACCAACACAAAAATAAAGTTTAAATGATTTAGTTCAAACATTATTTGTTTTAATATTCGTTTAGAACTTAAAATGCTTTTTAGTGCAACTTTTGTAAGTTTAAGACCAAAAAGCTTTTCATTTTGTTAGCTCAACAAATGCTCAGCTCCAACCTATTGTACAGAGCATCCTTAAGTCGAGCATACCCGATTTGCAGCTATATTTAAAGCATATTGAGTGTTGCAGTTGTATTTGCTTCTGCCACAAGCAACATAAATTGTGGTTAGCTACGTGGAACAACGCCTCAAGTTTTGCAACTGGCAACTGGCAAAAGTTTGCATCAATATGCAGCCTCAACTTAGACCCCCAAAAAGCAAACCCCTAGCCCTACCCCACCCCCTACCAGAAAGAGAGCCGCCACAGATGCCCCCGGACTCTTCCATATGAAGTTGGAAAATGCAGCCATAAGGAAATTTCATTATTACCGCGCTTACACGCTAATGAAGCATGTAAAATGTCAATGTAGTTGTTTGTGTGTTTGTGTGTTGGTGTGTGTTAATATATGTATATATCTATTGAGTCGAGTTGGGGCTGCTAGTTTTATTGCAAATGTGTGTAATGAATGTAAATTAGTAAAAACTTTTCATGTTGCGCGCCGTTCTTGCAGCATGTGGCAAGTAAGCGCACCAGAGAACTAACCTGCGGCAAGCAAGGATAACTCTACACACACACACACACATACACTCGCGAGGATATGAATAGCGTTCGAATTAGAATATAGCAGGTACATATTCCTGTATGCGTATACGTAATAATTATGAACAATCTTCTTTAGAGCCAACAGCAATTGCCAACGTTCTTTGAGCAATGACCGACTTGGCCAATTATTAATATGCAAATGAGCTTTAATATTAATGTTGAATATTCGAATGCAAAGTTCTTAAGTATCTTAACTTTAAATGGCGCCTTTTAACGCTAACTAATAACATTTTATAGTCAAACCAACACAATTTCGCACTTTAACTTCAAGTCAAAAGCAACTTGAAGATTTCACTCCAACTGCTGACAGGTGACTTAATTTCAGCAAACTTTCAATTCAAAACACTAGCACAAAGATACCCTATAAAAAGGGGTTAATTAAGTTTTATAGCTTTTTTTCGGTTAGTTTGGAATGGAATTTGAAATAATCTAACTTAAGGAATGAGCTTTGAACTAACTAATAAGCAAATTCTTAACTAAATATATTCAAAACTTAACTTAAGTTGTAATAGGGTTTATGCCTGAGAACGTTTTTACTAACGTATCTAAAGTAAAAGAAAACTTAACTCAAGAGTTTTATTATAGTAAAAGAAAGATATTTTCACTTAACAAAGAATGTTCTAAGCTTCATAAACAAAATATAATAATTACTTGATAGCATTATCAGAGTAAGAGCGAAGCACAATCTCTATCGCGCTCTCTTTCTCTCTCGCATCTCTCTGTCTTTCTCTTGGCCAAGCAACAACAGCTGCAAGGGTGTAAGATATGCCAAACGGTATGCAAAACACTGGCCAAGACGACGGATAGACAGTCTTATGGACACACACACACAGAGAGAAATGATGGTGGTTAGATGCCACACACACACACACACACACGCAACATTGCACCCTTAGCATTAAAATAAGCAAACTAACAAAATTCGTTTATCAACGCCAAGCGTAAGGAAAGTTCAGTCAAGGTGCAAAATAATTTGTTGCAATCAGCTTAGCTGAAAGCTGCCCCCCCCCCCCCCCCAAAAAAGAGGGGGGAGAGGTAGGAAAGAGGAATAGCCGGTAGCTTGTGATACGGTTGCTGATGCTGCCGTGTTGCACACACACAGGCAATGCTGGGGCAAGTTTTCAATTTAGGTTGAATTATTATGACCTTAATTAACACGTCGTTTCATCATCAAATGCTGCACTACGTCTTATGCTTTTGCTGTACATTTTTGGCATAGAAATGCTCTCAAACACACACTGAGCACACTGAGCGAAATACCAAACAACGCATATCAAGCAGCTACAACTGTTTTCGCTCAGTGTCTTAACTTGGCCCTGGACCAGGCTGAGCTGCTGATTCGATTTTCTGCAGACATGCACTTTTGCACCGAAAGCACCTCCCAGCTCTAATCCCTGCCAAGTAACTGTTGCTCTTCCTTGCTCTCTCGCTCTGTCTGTCTGTCTGTTGCCTTGGAATTTGGTTATTCGGGTAGCCCGTTCTGGAGTTTATTTTTTATTTTTTTGTACTAATTTTGGGTTTTAATTAAATTCAAACTATGTTGACGCGCTGCTGGCGTTAAGGACATTTTGGCAGCAATGCCATCAGCACTAGTTCGCATATTACTTATGTAGCTGAATTTGATGCACCTGCTAATTGAAAAAAAATAAAAAGCCTGGCTTTAAGATTGAAGAATGTCACATCAGTCATTCAGTTTGTGATGGTTTATGTTATAAAACTAACGTATTTGCTTTATGATTTTCTTTTTTAATTTCCCCAAGGTATTTAGAAAAAATTTAATAATATCAAATGTGTCCAACACTCGCTGTGTGTGTGTGTGTGTGTGTGTGTGTGTCCTTTGGGTCTGGCCAGACCGCGCCCAGGACATGACGGACATGCGTACATGTAATTTCATATGTATTTGTTAGCAAACACACACACACACACACACACACACACACAGAGAGAGTGTAGTGTGTCTCGGTTTCCGCTTGGCCAAATTTGTTTACACTTCTTTTTCTTCTTCTTCTTTCTACAGTGTCCAGTGCGCTGCCCACTCATAATTTCATTTTGAAATGTTTGTTTACGCGAAAATACAACAGAAGAAAAAGACAACTTTTTTCTCTATTTTTTCTGGCCCTGACATATGGCGCTAAGCCTGTCACATTATTAAAACTTGCTTCAAGTGGCAGCTGGGGCAACTTCTTCTTCTTCTTCTTCTTCGGTTCGGCTCATTTAACAAGCTCGTAAATGAAACCAGCTACTAAAAGCAAAGCAAAAAGAAAAACCCTTGAACAACAAACGTGATTTGCATACCTAAAAATTATATATATATATATATATATATACTTACCTCACCCCCTGCCTTTGGCCTATCCAGGCCGGAAACTTAATTGCATGCCAAATGAAAAGTTTAACGAAAATAAAGAACCAAAAAATTAAATGTGCGTTAAATTGCCAATAAACATGAACAGCATTTTAATAGGCGCTAAAATATTCAACCATTACGCAAAAAAAAATTACAAAAAAAAGGGTTTTCGATAAACAAAAGAGTTTCAAGAATTCTACCCTAACCTTAAAAAAAACACAATTATTTACTTAAGCAAGCAACGATTTTATAGCCAAGATTATTTTTCTGTCAAAATGTGTTGAAACACATCATAATATCATATGTGCTACAACAGAGCACAACAAAATAATTTGTCAGTTTAAAAATATATATATATAGAATATTTGCGAAAAATTCTATACATCCCTTAAAAGCTTCTGCTTTATTTGAGAAGATTCACAAATGGAGAAATTAGTTAGTGCTACCGATAAGCTAAAGATCAGCGTACCGCCGCTTGATTCGGACAAGATGGTAAGCAAGAAATCAATCAAAAAGCTTTTACGTATCAAAAAAAAACCTTTTATTATATTAGGAATTCAGTGATGATGAGAAGAAAGTTATTGCTGATCTGAAAACTCTATATATGGACACGATTAATCTAGATGTTAAGATGCAACGTGAAATATATAATTTGGAAAAAACCTATGAAAAGCAACACAATGAGATCTTTGACAAGCGCCGCAAGATACTTGAGTAAGTGGGCAAAGCTTTTAAAAAAACTATTAAATATCTAATAGAACTTCAAACCTTATTAGCACGGTCAAGAAAGAAAATCATGGCGATGCCAGGCCTTTGGAGAATGTATCAAAGTTTTGGTTAAATGTTCTCAAAGCCTCCTACACCGAATTTATTGGCAAGGAAGATGAAAAGATTTTGGTGGTAAGTTATAAAACAATTTTCTTAAAACCAATTACTTTAAAGTTTCTCGATAGCATCTGGTGGATCTGCGAGCCAAGCATTATAATGATGATATTGTCAAGTTTGTGCTCGAGTTTACATTCGATAAGAATGAATACTTTAAGAATCGCATACTTACCAAAACTTATATATTAAATTGTGTGCCCGATAAGGATGATCCCATTTCGTATGATGGCGCTGAGATTGTTAAATGTGAGGGCTGCCACATCGATTGGATTCGTCCAGCGGAACGTGAGAAACTTTGTGGTAAGTTTGGCTTAAGTTATAACTTAAATCTGGTTTAAACTGTTCTTAACTATTAGATGAGCCCACGTTCTTTGATTTCTTTTCGCCACCCATTCTGCCGGATGATCCCGAGGATGCTAATTTTGCTGACATAAATGTAAGATTTGCCTTAGCTTAAAATACCTTTGTTATATTCTTGACGATCCTTTCAGTCCATACTGCAAAATGATTTCGAGTTGGGTTTCTATCTGAAGGAGCGTGTCATTCCCAAGGCTGTAATATTTTTTACTGGCGAAATTGCCGATTGCCAGAGCACCGATACGGAAACTGAATCAGATGGTAGCGATGATGAATCGGATGTGGAAGATGAGGAGGAGGGTTCCTCCAACAATGAGAAAGACAAGTAATGCATCAAGGAACCACTGAAACATATAACTAACTAACGAAACTGAACAATTGTTTAATATACAAGAACAAAAAAAAAATATTGCTACCAAATAAACATTTCATCAGTTTGATCAATTCCAAAAAAATGGTTTATCGTTTCTTTAATGCTTAACAATTAGTTCAAGCTAAGATACACATAATTATGTATACACACATACATATATAGTTGATATATATATATATAAATATATATTTAGTACACACAAAGAGTTCGAAACATAATACTAAATAACTCTGCGCCATAGCACATACACATATATATATATATATATATATATATATATTTGTTTTTTATATTATATAGAGAAGAATCCAATTCAGCTGGACATTCAAAATAGTTTCAAGAAGTAGCGATTAATTTATATCGATTGCTCCTCCTCATGCTGTGGCTGCTCCTGCTCCCCATTGTCATCAAGATTTGCATTAGGTTCGTCCATTGCAACTGCTTCTGCCTCTTCTACATTGTCTGCCGTTGCAGTTTCTTCATTAATCTCACCTTCAGCCTGCGTTTCCGTTTCCTTTTCGGTTTCTGTCTCCGTCTCCGTCTCTGTTTCCGTCTCCGTTTGTTGTTTAAGTGTTAAATGCGTTGCAACCACCTCGCACTGAGGCTTAAGGTTCTTAAAATTGTTTACACCCAATTGGGTAACACTCGTGCCACTCACATCGATATAGATTAGATTGGGAGAGCACTGCACCAGATGCTCCAACGTATAGTTTGTGATGTGTGTATAGTTGCATAGCTGGATACGTTCCAGCCGATTGTTGGGCGATCGATTCGAGTTGCGTATCCAGACAACCTCGGGCTGCACCGGATTGGGAGCACGTCCAAAACTGTAAATAGCCCTATCCGAGACATTGTACTGTGGCGGCAGAGGACTGGTTGCTGGGCGATTGCGCAAACGCCGCGCATGATCCCTGTCCAATGGATCAAGTATATTCCAGAACATGGGATGCTGCACCACCTGCTCAAAGTTGCCACGTGGCCGATTGCGATGACGACGCGAATGCATGACCAATGGCTCGGGCATGGCCTGTGGATTCATATAGATCACCTCATCGCGACGCGGTAGGAATCGGCTGTGTGCCGGCTGATTGCCGCGCAAATTTTGTATCTGATCGACCATCTCCAGTATGCAAGCCATTGCCTGTTGTGGCCTTTGACCATATGGTGGCACACCACTCTGCACATAGATGTAGGCACGTGGAGTGTGTCCTCCAGCCGCTATGCCCGCAGCTGCAGCAGGTTCTTGATTATCCGCATTCTCAGCATTGTTGGCATTCTCGCCAGCTGCCGGCGAACGAGCGCGTGGCAAACTGGGCAAACGTATAACCACTAGTGGCGATTGCATGCCACCATTGCCATCTGCATCTGAGCTATGCTCATTACTGTGCACAAGTACACCATCGGATTTATCTGAGGACGATGCCGAGGTTGAGGATGTGTCCTCATCCTCGGACTCGGATGAAACGCAACCGCCATGCCGAGCATGTCTCGAATCGCTGTTGTCCCTATCTCTTTGCCTTGCACTGCAACTGTCCGTGTTGTATGCATCACTGCCTCCGGCTCCAGTTGAGTCCTGGTTTCGCGCTTTCTGCGCACGAAACTGTTCCATAGCTGCACGCGAAGTGGATGGCTCATCATCGTTGAGCAATTTGGGTGAGTCTGTTTGCGTACCAGATGATTCATCATTGCCATTGCTGGTTTTTGCTGGGGACGGCGGCTTCTCTGGCACATGCGGAGGTGAGTCTAACAACAATTCTCGAAGTGTGTCAATGGCACTAAAGCATTGAAGATCCGAATTGTTGATGGGCGTCTGACGTAGATCAAGCACCTGTGCAAGAAATTTTCACATGAGTTAAGGTATTAAACAAGCTCTGTCATCTCAGACCTCCAACTTTTGAAAGCCAAAACGTGCCGCCATGCTGCCATATGGCACAAATTTACACATCATTTGGCAACCCTTTAAGCTGAGCCGACGCAGCATGGGCAACTTTGAAAGTGCCATTATATAGTAGGGCTCAAACCAGTGATTATCCTCAATACTGAGATCCTATAAGAAATTGGAATGCTGTTAGTGTTGTGGCTGTTTTGTGTCTTGTTGCATTGTTTCACCTACCTCTAGGACAACTAATTGTTTATCTATTGTGTGAAATATGCTTTTAACATGATCTCCTACTTTAACGCTGCAATCTTTGAGCACAAGACGTTTTAGTGAGGCAGGAAATTCCGAAATATGTACCTGCAACGAAATAATCATGGTTTACACTTAAGAAACATAGAATTGAAGTGAAGAGTGCGGCTTTTTTAACTCAAATAAGACATTTACATAAAGGAATAGTAATTTTATAATTAAAAAGGATGACTTATAATGCTTAGTACTCAAAAAGTATTGGAAATATTCAATTTCAATTATCCGCTTTATAACATATGTTATTGCAATTGAATAACCGTTACTTACATATTCAAAATCCAGGCTAACACCCTCCAATTCGAGGATCTGCAGCTGTCTGGCAACCCTGGGAAAAACGGAGGTCAGGGTGCATGTAAATTGTTTAAATTCACCAGCAACATGCTGCGATGAGGGTGGACCGCATATTTTAATAGTGTGCGTCTTATCCGTTGCACGACCAAGTATCTCCTCCAAAATGCCCAATGGCAGCGGTGCACTGCTGAGATCAATATTGTGCCAAAAGCGATGATCCAAAAGTAAGGTTTCAAACCGCGGTGAGCAGCTGATAAGCAAAAACAAAAAAAATGCCAATTTAGTGTACATATAAATTATGTATATATACAGCATTTTACTTACTGCATCAACGCCAATATGGAAGATGTATCCAAATACTTAAAAATCTCAAAGAGCAGTTCATCGCAAAAAGTTAGCAAATTGTGTTTTTGTTTTTTTTGCTTTTCTTGTTGCTGTTGCTCTGTTTTGCGTTGTTTGGGCTGCGGCTGCTCCTGCGGTGGAAGCTGCGGGAGAAGGGGCTCGTCCGCTGCTTTATGTTCGCTGTCGGACAAGCGTCTTTTTTGCGCAGCAGCACGATCTGTATGTACATTATTCATGCTTGTACATCAGATTGGCATAACACAATATCCTAAAAAGACGACTACTTTGCCACTGAATTAAAGTTAAAAAAAAACCCCGAGCACAGCAGAAAATGTAAAACCTGCGCAAATTCTTCTCCATTTGCTATTCCCAGGGACGCGCAAACAGCTGATGGTTACGCCGCAAGCGATGATTACGAATATCGATAGCTGACAGTGCTGAAGAATGGCAGAACTTTATCGCTGTACAGCACTGCAAGTAGAACAGGCTCTCAGCTCGTGTGTTTTGGTTATATTTTCGACGTATTTATTGTATTAAAATGTCCTTATTAAGGCATTTCCGCAAGCTGGGTGTAGACCAAGCCAGACGCACATTAGCAGGTACTGCCACACTACAATATGATAAAGATCCCCAGCCGCTTTTTACCGATGCCGAAACTCAGCGCCTTCTTCAGTCCATGACGCAACTTCAACTGGACAAAGTGTTCCGAAAGCGAACTGTGGCGGATAACAGAACTGAGACAAAATTCATGACCACCGCTGAGCTGGAAAAAGAGTTTGTCCAAACCATTGGAAAAGCAAACAAATTGCTGCAAATGCCACCAGTTGTCAAAGTCAAAGAAGACACAGTGCGTCCAATAGCCAAAGATGCGGCACTAAAAGACTTTGCCGATACAAAATATGTCTTTACTGACATCACCTTTGGTCTGCGTAACTCGGAACGTAAAATTGTTGTCCGGGAAATCGATGGCAGCTTGTCGCATGCCTCGTTAGACATCAGAAAACGTATGAATCAATTGTACTTCCCACTGGATGGACGCAAATCGTACACGCCAAGGATGTTCTCGCAGCCAGATCTTTTTAAACGTTGCCTTGAGGAGCACAAATACGAATTTGTCCTAGATCGCCTCACTGTACAATATGAGCCATATGAAGTTGAGTACCACCATATCTCAGCAAAAGTATTTGACCACTTGATGGAATCCAAACAGTTCGAATTGTTGCGCTCCACCCGACATTTCGGACCTATGGCATTCTTCTACGCTTGGCATCGCTGCATCGATGATCTGCTCTACGACATGATCCGTAGGGACTATCTGCACAATGCTGTTGAACTAGTTGCGCTTAGCTACAAGATTCACCAAGTGCCCGTGGATTACAAGCAGACACTTGACCAACTGGATGCACTGCTGCCGACGCCAGCTCAACGTGCGCTCACCGAGCTGCGTAGCGGTCTAAAGAAGCCAAAAGACCAGAATATCCAGGATGAAATCCAAACGGCAATTGGCAAAACGGAAAATGACTTTGCCGCCGATGACATTTGCCTAAAGTTTATCGAACAATATATTGGCAGCGAGCATGCGCTGAAGAAGGTGCAACTGGAATTGGCTGTGCAGACGTTGAAGGAGCTCAATCTTGAGAAACTGCAGCTGTATCAAGGATTGAAGAAGGCACATGGTGTACAGGCGTCCTAAACGTAAATCATTCTTTATTGTTATGCACTATTACAAATAAATTACAAAAATATTAGCTTAGTTTACTTCTTTCTATGCTTGTTTTAAAAATTCATTAAAAGTTTCTCCTGTCGCTTATAATGTTTGCGGATGCAGCGCCTCTTGTGGGATTCACAATGCTCTGGATTTATGAAACGCCTCATGCAAACAGTGCAACGTTGAATTAACGCTTTTTTCGACTCCAAGGGGTTATTGCTAAGATAAATGTGTTTTGCCTCACGACAAGAACTCTGCATCAGACGATGGACCAAGAAATGGGTGGATGATGTAAAGCTTTTCTGGCACTCCAAACAATAATACACCTTGGCACCCACGTGCTTCTTAATATGCTGCTCTAGCTGCTCCTTTGAGTTGACCATTAAATTGCAATGCAAGTGCGGGCACTGCAAATGCCATTGGGGCAGAGATCGAGAGCGATAGCGGGCCGGACAATTATAGCTGTGCTGCGAGAGCAAGTGTTCATGTTCGACTATTGTGCCACAGTTGGAGCACAAGGCAGTTGGTCCAAAGTGCAGTGTCATATGGCGGTGATGCTCTCGCATATACTTTGATATTTCGCCACAAATGCAACACTCTATCATTCCATTGGACATGGTGTCAGTGTGCTGGGAAACAAACACTAGGAATTCCATCTCTCTGTACATGCTATCTGCGAAATCCGATGATGACTTATCGGGCAAATTACTATCCCAACAATTTTCTAGATCATCTGGATCACATTGAATGCCCACATCCACCGCAAATGAACCATCCGTTTGCACTTCGCGAATTCGATGAGGTCCAGCTTTTACTGCCGACTTTTGAAGCTCTGTATTCATTGTGCCCCGCTCTGACCTTCTTGGTTTCTGTGTCGTAATGGCCGGCAAAGAAATGAATTCAGGTCCATTTTCCATTAACTCCAAAACAGCTCTGCTTACTTTTACAACATCTTCAATCTGGTTCTCTCTAGCATACTGCGGTGTAATGCAAACTGTCTTAACGCTGACGAACTGCGGCAATTCGTGTACAGCCACTACTACCTTAAGGTATAAATAAGCCTTTATCAACTTTTAATACAGAATAACAAACATTTACCTTTTCTTCTGCCTTTTTCATCGTGCGCGTAAATGTTTGGAAACTGACTGAAGCCAATAGCAGCGCAATGCTATCGATATCGATATATCTTAATAGGCGCAGCCCTGGTCTAGCAATGCAATCAAATCAAGTGTTGAGCGGCAATTTCAAAATATATACGAAATTTTTGTAATTTTAGTTGTTTATTAAAACGTTACAATTTAATTCTATTACACTTTTGCTTATAAACGAAAGAAACAAATCATCGTCAATTGTTACAATTCATCATATTTTTATACACCACTATCATAATTGAACTTCTTATCAAACAACAAACGCAAACACAAAAAAATTATTATTATTACAACTTACAAAAAGGGCGTACAGGTAAAAAATTAAAAAAAATGCGAGTTTGCACAAAAATAAATCATACATATGTGTTTGTGGACAGATTATAATGAAATATAAAATCAGTTGAATGTCTCTCATTTGGGGCATAAAATCGCCGCATATTATGTACAAAACGAATTGTCTCTTATATATGTATGTATGTATGTATGTGTGTTGTACGAAAGTTTTGTCGTTGAACGTGCGCGAATGTTTGTTGGTGGGCCTTAACGGTTTTTTTCTTTTATAGCCTGGTTATTGCGGAATCCCTTTTACTTAAAACATTTATCATATCGTTTATCATTTTATCATTATGTCAAGTTTATCAATTTTGTTGTTTTTGTGCTGTTCTGCTCCTGTTGTTCCATTTTATGGTAATTCTAACTAAATTTCATCCGTAAGAGTTTATCGCAAATGTAAAGAAAGTCAATTTTATACTCTTTAGGCGATTTCTAAAACACTTTCTCTCTCTACCACTTCTTCTTATGCTCATCCATGGAGACGCCACCGGGGCCTAATGACACAATCATGAGCAATCCGCCAATGACAGAAAGTGTCTATAAAATGCATAATTTAAATTGTAGAACAAAAAAATTATTGTTTGTAGTGAACTTACCTGGAAAAAGTCATATTTCAAAAAGTCCCTCAGCGGCTTGTACGATGGAATGGTCCACCAAGCATTATGATATAAATTGAGCACCGTCAGCAGCGCTACCAGAATTAACGCCGACAACTTTGTCTTATAGCCAAGCACAACCAGTACCATCAAGGTGGAGCCAATAATATCCTGAATCACATTCCACACGCTCAACTCAAAGCGAATCAGCGTTATGAACATGAAGGCCAACAGGATGCGTCCAGCCAGCTGCATAAAGTTCTTGGGCTTATTGTCGCCCAGCGAAGGCACGCCGGCAAATAAGCTGCGTCCCTCGATCCTAGCCTCGGCAAGCACCAGCAGCAGAGCACCGATCAAAGCAAAGTTACGTAGCAAGAACTGGAAATCCCACAGTATGGAGTAGGCTATTGTCTACAAAACGAACCAAAGTTAAGCTTAAACTCATCAAAACAATCAGATGGCTTACCTGTAGCACTACAATGAAGAAGAGTAGACCGACCGCAATGTCCACTTTGAATCTAGCCATAACCATGCCGCAGCCGCCTAGTTGGCCAAACAGATTTGTTAGTACAAAAACTGTTGCCATAAACTTGCCACAGCCCCAGCTCATGTCCATATACTCGCGCTGCTCGTTCCACTGAAAGTACATGCGAAGGCCATCCTCGAAGAATGTGGCAATGAGGCACAGACGTGCAACAGTTGGCAGCACATATTTGCCGCGCTTGATGACCTTAAGAAAGAATAAAATAACAAAAAAGTTATTGATAAGAAATTTCAAATGCATTATCTCTTAACTTGTTATGTTTCATTATCTACTCTTTACACTTAAAACAATTAAATTCTATAAGGTTGTTTTATACAAACAATCATTTGAGGTTATAGTCGCAGATTATCTTCATAACTTTCTCTAATCAATTTAATTTATACATATTTCTAATGGTTGAATTATTGTAAAGTGGATTCTGTAACATGACTGAGATCGACTCAAATATTGATAACTGCATGGGTGGGTAGGGGGTTATTGGCAAAAATGTTTGAATATCGATAAGGCGGGCGTCCGTCCGTCCACTCAAGTTGATTATGATAAGAGCACCCATATACAAAATTTACAATATGCTGTGGAGCGTGGCTTTTCTGACAAGACAGTGTTGATTTGGCAAGAAAGACAGCAACGGGCACTGCGTATGACGTGTCTCTCTCTTTCTCTCTCTGTCCCTCAGTTGCTCTTCCGCGTTATATTTACTATAACGGGTTTTAATGCCTAGTCGCCGATCGCTCGAATGCATAATTTGAATATTGATACAATTGTAACACATATACACAGACACACCAACGTTGTATGTATACAATTACATTTAAAAGTGTATGTATGCGTTTGTTAATCTCAAAAGCAATTTCGTTGCAAAGCTTTCATTTGACCAAATTTATTACGGAACTATGTTTGAGATGGACGACGCAACAACATTCATGCCGCTCACTCTCACCACTTTCACTAGTGCACGCACACTTTTGCACACACGCACACAAAGAGTAAGCGCATATGGCGTATTCTCCACAAATACCAATTAGATATGAATTTCTGAGCAGTCAAGTGCATTCTTGCCAAAATAATATGCTAGTTGGATATGTGCCGACACTGGGTTGACCAAGACGCCTCTGGCGATGTCAATTTTTTGAGATTGTACTGCAATTGAGCTTCGAACTTTGCCGCGTTTGGATGACGTTGGCAGTTTTCTATTGCGTTTGCTTTGGCTCGCATTTGACTTTTGCAGACATGGGTAGCCACAAATGGTGCTTGGACCAATTAAAAATTGACTTTCGAGTGTTTGGCAGCAACATATTTAATGCTACTTTCACAGTTTATGATTCTAAGAGAATTACCTGTTCGGCCACATCTTCCGTTTTTGCAATATATTCGTTGGGTATGCTCATTTTGGATGCCGCTTGTCTGTTAATACGTTATTTAAGACCTATGTCGTAGCTGGCAGCATACACGTTTTGGATCGGGACACTTGTAACGTTTTTCGTCACTCGGTGCACGAAATTAAAATTAACAAAAACCAGAAAAATCAAAAAACACACAACACGGGCACTCAAAAGGCTGGCAGAGAGAGCCAGGTAGTGAAATTGTTATCGATAACGGGATTGCCTGCTTTTCTTGCGAATGGCGATTACTTTCGTTGCTATCGTGCATCAGAGCAGCGTGCCAGATCTTTTTTCGTTTTAGGAAAAAAAATATATAAATAAGTTAATTTAATTTTTAATAGAAACGTACTTTAATATGGCAACTGTAGCTAAACGTCAAAAACTTAGAGATGAGAAACCAAGCACCTCAAAGAAAAGCCACAAAATCAGCCAGATACTGAATGACGCAGAAAACAGCGGTGAATTTTCCACAGAATGGGATGTGGATGACTATAGAACGGAATACGAGAGCGAGGAGCATTGGGAACTACGACGCAGTTTTATGATTGCTCACAAGGATCGTTTTGACGAGGAGCGCCTTGTATGCTTGGCACAAACCTTCATTAACATGGAATTCATGGGCTGCAAATACCCCTCAGACGTTATGCTCTTAGTGGCGGAATTATCGAAAGACATCGCTGAAGAGTTTCGTAAAAATCGTGAATTGCGCCTAAAGCGCACCTTTGTCTCTGCATCGGATGCAGCGGAGCAGCGTGCCAAAGGTAGACGGAACAACAATAAATAATAGTAATCTACTTGTCTCTGATGAAAGTTTAAAATATATATACATATAACTACTACTAAAATACATACTCGTGTTTATGAGCCTGAGACCACAAAAAAATCTTTATTACGTATTCCATAACTACTAGGGCGTAGAGGTGCTCCTGCTGCAGTTCCAGCTCCTGATAATAAACATAAAGCTTTCCAAAGGGAGCACACGGGTTTTGGAAGCGGCAAACCAATCGATCTCTTTGAAGACCTTTCCTTTGGCAAACTTGTCATTGTTCTTGCCGGTGGACGCAGTTGCCTTCGTAACTCCTGCAATACGGTCAACATGAAATATGATGAGCGGCAGTGTGAGGACAAATCAGTGGACATTTTTGTGAACGATACGCAGATAACGAGCGGCAAAGCAGATAATATAAAGGCTTCCAAACTTATTGCCTTTAAACAGGCGTTACTCCTGCTCCAATCTCATTGCTATAGCATTAAGGTAGGCATCTCTTCACAGTTTTTTTTTTGTAGTCTTTCTAATGTTTCTATATGTAACCAGATGAATGCGTCGCGTGCCACTATAAAGGTCGATAGGAAAGATGATGGTATGGACATTAAAGTGACCAAGCAGACGGCGGATAGCTCGGGAGAACCAAAATTGGATAAAAACAACAAGGGCTATCATATGATGCGACTTATGGGCTGGACCGGCGGTGGCTTGGGTCGCTTTAAACAGGGACGTGAAGAACCAGTGGGGTATGATACATGGATAAAGCTTATAAGCTGTCTTTTAATGTAATGCTCTAATTTCAGTTACCTGTTCAAAAGCAATCGCATGGGATTGGGATCCAACGATCCGGGTCCTAGTTTAGCGGATTATCGCAAACTTATTGAGAACTATGTGAATTCGGATGATATGCGCGACATGCAGTTTGAACCATCCTTCTCAAAAGAGGATCGCGCCTTTTTTCATCAGTAAGTTTGATATGACAAACATTAAATACCCATATATTTAATAAATAAAACTGTATTTATTTCAGGATTGCTGGCAAATATGGACTGCGTTCCAATAGTTATGGCCAGGGTGAACTGCGCCGTTTACTTATTACCAAGAAAATTGATAATGAAACCATACTCAGAGAAGTTCTTATAAAACGAAATCCAAAATTCTGCGAACGTTACTTTGTGCAAGTACCCATGAAAAAGGCTCATTTGTTTCCCGGTCATGTAGCTTCCTTAGACTTAGAAAACCTAACCGAGTAATCATTTATTTTGACAATCCCAATGGAGTAAACGAAGGACGTTGAACATTGGAAAATATTATTAAGTTAACAAAGACATTCCTTTGGAAAACATGAATGTCGACTAAGGCCTTTGTATGGCATATATATATATATATATATATATATTTATTTAAGTGAATATCGTTTTCTGATAATGTTAAGAACAATAAATTTATATATTTTTAAATCTTGCGCTGGTTGCATCAAATTTTAAACGTTTCAATGCGAATACAAACGTATCCTTTTGAATGGCAAGAAGAAGAAGAAGACACACACTGCATCAACAAATGCATTGCTGCAATAGTGTTTTTGTATCTGGGATAATCGATCTGTTTGTTTATCTGATAAGATGAACAGGTGTCCACGTTGCAGTTGTGAAGCAACTGGACAGAATCGACTTGTCACGGATAGCTGTGGTCACAACAAATGCCGCGAGTGCCTGTTGGCCGATGTTTCCGATTGTCTTGAATGCAAAGCAACAAAGGGAATTCCAGTAGCAGATGTCACCGATAAAGACAAAGTAAATGTCACAGAAAAATCAAGTGATAATCATATAATCAGCACAGCACAAGGCTATCACTGCAACGTCTGTAACAAGTCCTTGCGTAGCCGAACTCAACAATATTATCATCGCTTTTGTGGCAATGAGCTGCTCAAGAAATTCCACTGCAATCAATGCAGTCGTGTAAGTCTCTAGCCCTAAATGTTAACTAAGTACCATGATTTATCTCTTAACTTTTTAGCGCTTTGCCACCCGCTCGCATCTTAAGTACCACGAGAGCAGTCATGAACCGAATCCCTCGTATGGTTGCAGCGTTTGCAACAAATCCTTCAAGCATCGAATTGTCCTCCAGCGTCATATGCGCGCCCATAAGCCAGCTACATTTGCCTGCCCCGATTGTCCGCGATCATTTCCAATCCAGAGAGCACTTACAGCCCACACGGTGCTCCACAGTGGCGAGTGTTTGCCCTATAAATGCGAGATCTGTTCCAAGCACTATTTAACCAAAGCCAACTTAAAGCAGCATCAACTGAAACATGACTTAAATAGCACCCGATACAGCTGCAATGTGTGCAAAAAATCCTTTCTGCGACAATCTACACTTCGATTACATCAGAAGCGTCACACCAAGCGCGCCCGCCACAACTGCGCCCAGTGTCCCAAGACCTTCAACGATGTGGATGCCCTGGCGCGGCACGTAAAACAGCATTCAACCATGCAGCGTTACCGTTGCACACAGTGCGATGTTACCGTCAATAGACGTGATAACATGCTGCGACATTTGCGCTCCATGCATCCAGGAGTTCAGTTTAGTACGGGCGTTCAAATCATAGATGCAGAGACAAACAAACAATCGAATCCAACTCCAGCAGAGACATCGGTCCAAAGCGTGCGTTATAATAGCGTCATCAAGAGCGTGGGAAATGTGGAGCCAGTTAAGTTGCCCCAAACCCAGCCCGAGGTGCAGCGGGAGCAGCCAAAAGTTGCAGCCACATTGCCTCTGCCAGACAAGTTGGAAAATGAAAATGTTAAACTCTATCGGAAAATCATTTTAGATCTGGACAACGAAGAGTACTCCAATGAGCTTAGTAACGAGCTGGATATGGATGCATCGACCACAACGCCCAATGAGCAGCAGCAGCAGGATGTATCACTACAACCGCAACGTGTCCCAATCCATGGCAGCTCCAACTTCAGTGAGAGACATTGGCGTAAGAATTTCAAAAACTCTTACGTTAACGAACACACCAATTAAAGTGGTACCAAGAATAATAATAGTTTAAGCTTACCTTGTAGAGGTTATTCTAAGTGTAAGGTCAATTATAACCATCTTTGGTTTATAGTTAAATCAGTATTAAAAACCCAATCGATAATAACTAGTCTCAGTATGTAAACTTTCCTCCAAGTTTTGTTAATTTTATCTTCCGAATTTCTAATTACAACGAGCTGAACCCTTGTAGATCTTAATCAAGTTTTAGTTTTTAGATCGTCTCTAAGGTCAAAATGTAGACCAACTAAGCACTAACAAGATGTTAATTGAACAAACATAAGAACGCAATCGGTTCGCCACGCTTATTTAAATATAAATAATGCTGGCCGTTTGCCATATTTATGCAACGCCGACTACATACGTCAATGCCAAGGGTCTGCGTGCCCCGTGCGTTGAGCAAATACAATATAGTTATTAAATCAGTATTCAATATGTGGATCGAGCAGACGGAACTCGACTCAGTGCAGGAGATCTATTCTCTAACGCAAGGAGCTGCAGCCAAGAAGAACTGGCGTAAACTCTTAACGTTAGGTGATATATTGGATAAGCAGCTTAAGCGTAAGCTACTCTGGATTTGGCCCACAGCACTGGACTTGAGGAAATGCAATGAAATGCTGGTAGAGATTGGGATGCGCAATGTGTTGAGCATTGGTTGTGGCAGTGGTTTGCTCGAGTGGCTTCTGGAATCAGTTGGAGAGCAAGGCGGTTTACACATCTATGGCCTGGAAAGAGATCCCAATTGGTGGCGTAGCAAGTATGCCATGCGTAGTTTTATATCACTTAACTATGTGGAGGATGCTGGTTCCAAATTGGATGGCAGTTTCTTGAGGCGTTGCTGCTCTAACTCTTCACCTTGTGCTTTGCTCTTCTGTTACTTTAACAATCGCAGCGCCTTCGAGGACTATCTCGCTGTGTTTGAGGGCAAGTGGTTGATATTGATAGGTCCTCAACCCACTTTGGGTATCCACACAGATCCTAATCCGTTGCAGCCACAGCTTTCCACCCAAGACTGGGCATTGCGCAAGGTAATCCACTGGACTGAACAAAACCTTGTGGCATTCTATGAGAGATTAACATAATATAGCTATAAGATATACACGTTTAATTGTTACAGTATGAATTATAATAATAATACGATTAGGATTATTAGTCTAACTTCTATTGACCTCTATGTGAAACCTGCAGGCGGGAATTGTTTGCACCTCAGCGGTAACTGTGCTATTGATGCCCAAATTGCTGAGTGCTCCTCGTACTAAGCCACACGTAAAGGCCACAAATTTGGGCGCTTGCTCCAGCTGCTTGGCGCCCGGTGAGATGCGTGTAAGGAAACGGAATGCTTTGTCTTGGACCACATACATGCCATGATTGTTGGTACGCAAGTTGTCTACTTGTTTCTTGTATATCAGTGTCCAGAAATCGGTGCATATAAACTTCATTGTCTCCAGTTCGTCCTTAAAGCGATTAACGTCTCGCGTGAGACGCTCAATTAGGCGATAACCGGTGGTGAATCCAATATACTCCAAGGTGGCCAAATCATGTTGATCCTGCAAATCATTTTCTCTAGTTACTGAGATCGTTAGGTTTTGGATGCCTACCTTGCTGCTGTCCAGGCAGTAGTTAACTATTTCGGCGTGCAAGCAGTCAAAAACAATTTCTTCCGACATAATTGTACACGAATCTGTTTATTGTTTCGTTTTTTAAGTGCCACTAAACAGCTGACTTTGACTCTTACGTGTGAATGACAAACCCTGCGGGTTGCTGTTGGTGGTGGCAGTGCTGCCAGCTTAGCCTTTTCTTACGTGCAGAATGTAGTGTTAATTAATAACTTATTTAGCTATCTCAATAAATTTGCTTAAATGTTACTGTACGATTCTATTGATAACGAAAAGCGATTTTAAAAGTTACCCCAAACCAAGCGCTCAATTGCAAAGTGAAAATTTTAAAGTGTACCTATACTGCAACAATTTACCTTTGACAACACTGGTTATGTATACACCCACCGCCGCGAAAAATGCATACAAACTGCCAGACGAACAAAAATTTGCAGTGAAAACGGAGGTTAAAAAGTGCAGTGCGAAGATTAAGTAAAAAAATGGACGGTCTAGACGTCCGCCAAACCTCTAAACTGCACAATTTAGTGTGCCAATCTATTTTGGTGCTCATCTGCCTAATCTGCTATGGATACGGTGGCTTAAGCGGTGCCAATTTTGTCTTTGACGACACTGTGGCAATTGTGAAGAACAAGAATGTTAATTCGCTGCCCACAAATTGGACGGCCATCTTCAGCCATGACTTCTGGGGTGCACCTTTATTAAGCCCCGACTCCCACAAATCTTTTCGTCCATTAACCACACTGATGTTTCATTATGAATACGCCATGTTGGGTTTAGGTGCTGCTCACATGAAGTTTCTTAATCTGGTGCTGCACTGCATCAATACGCTGCTCATCTGGCGTTTGGTGCGTTCTTTGTACATTGACTTTGTGGATATCGAGCGTTGGGCAATGATATCGGCAGCAATGTTTGCCGCTCATCCAATCCACACGGAAGCTGTTTCTGGCGTGGTGGGCAGGGCGGAGTTAATGTTCGGACTGGTCCACTTGCTCTGCCTGCTGCTGACCGTTGCTACCATAGACACGCATGGTGAGATTGGCGTCACTCTCATTTTATTACTCACTGCGGTTGGCATGCTATTCAAGGAGACGGCGATTACAATACCATTATCCTGCGCCACATTGGATTACTTTCAAAATGGCACCTATCTACTGCCGGACCGATTGCAGCGTCGCGTCATACTCAGTCGCCGTCGCTACTTTGCATACTTAATGGGAACCCTGGTGCTGTTGGTGCTGCGTCTCTGGTGGCAGAATTTCGAAGCGCCGGAGTTCAAGGCTGTGGACAATCCAATCGCATACAGTGAATTCCTTATGACCCGCGGCATGTCGCAACAGTATCTGTTTGTGGTGAACTTCTGGCTGCTGTTGTGCCCGCAATGGCTGTGCTTCGATTGGGCACTGGGCTGCATAAGTCTGGTGAGAAGCATTTGGGATTTGCGCATGCAAGCAGTGATTGCATTCTACGCCTTCGTACTTGTGGCCATGTCAAACTTTCGACGTTTAGCTGGATTGCTGTTTGCTTTTTGCATGATGGTGATTCCATTTATTCCAGCCTCTGGAATTGTTCGCGTTGGATTTGTGATCGCTGAGCGTACGCTCTATGTGCCCTCCATTGGCTTCTGTTTGATGTCTGTCTATGGCTTCCTCTACTTGTATAATAAGTATAGAGTTAATCCCTATTTGCGTACTATGCTGCAGGGTATGCTTATGGTTCTCTTTGCTCTGTTCCTGGTGCGAACGCGTCAACGTGCCGCCGAGTGGTTGAACGAGGAGGAATTGTTCACGTCAGCGCTGTCAGTGTGTCCCAACAATGCCAAGGTACACTACAACATTGCCAGATTGGCAACGGATACGGGCAATAGTTCCAGAGCCTTTCAGCACTATCATAAGGCCATTGAACTATATCCGGACTACGAGTCGGCATTGATGAATCTTGGTAATCTTTATCGCGAGCATGGAAATCTTCAGACAGCTGAGAAGTACATACGTGAGGCAATTAAAGTGTATCCCGAATTTCCTGTCGCCTGGATGAATCTGGGCATTGTACAAGCCACGCAAAAGAAGTATGATGAGGCACTGGATAGCTACTGGCAGGCATTGAAGTACCGTCCCGATTATGCCGTCTGTCACTATAACATGGGTAATTTGTTCCTGGAACAGCAGCGCTATGCAGAGGCACTACGTCATTGGCAGCATGCCGTCGCTGTTAATCCTCGACAGCCAAAGGCCTGGGCTAATATACTGACCATGTTGGATAATCGTGGCATGCACGAGGATGCTTTACGTATTTCCGAGCAGGGTATGCAGCAGTTGCCCAACGAGCCGAGCATCATGTTCATCCGTGCCAACGTTCTAGGCAAGCTCAAGCAATACATGGAGGCTGAGTCGCTTTACAAAGGCGTCATTGAAATTGATCCTCGCAACATGTTGTATCACACCAATTTGGGTGTACTTTACCATCGCTGGGAAAAAATACCCGAAGCTATTGAATCCTATCAAACTGCCATTGGCATCAATTTCTCGCGCGCAACCACAGCTCGGGATAATCTCAACAAGCTAATGAAACGTTTGGGTCGTGGTTTAAAAAGTGGCTAAATCGTAAGGCCATAATAATTAAACTTTTATATCTGGTCATGGTCGTAAGAATTTTTTTCGACTGCATTTATAAATATATATTACGGATTCAATAGTCATATAGATAATAAGAGTATCAAGAAAGTGTTCTATGATAAAAAAATCGAGCTTCTGGAGTTTGCAAGCGTGATATTATTATTCCTAAGTATTCTATTTTTATATATTTTTACTAACTTATACACTAAAAAACAAACCGTTCAATAACAAGAGATAAACTTGTTTTCCAAAAAGTCTTTTCAAGCACTGATAATTGCAAATCAATTATGTACTCGAATCTATCATCTTCTAATCTCTAATTTGTGAGTTTTTACAAACATTTAATATATGTTTATTTTCGATGATATCACGCGTTCATATCAGCATAACGCAAATCTGCCAATATTTTTAGCAATAATAATAAATAAGTGTATTTTCTATACATGTTTGTGGTTGTGTATGTGTTGTCCACCTTTTATCAATATTATATCACTCAATAACTGTAAGTCAAGTGTATTCAATACTAAATATGTATGTCCTACAATATATCGAACCATTTAGACATTGGAAAGATACAATTAATACATTTTAGATAACAAACTTTCGTATTTAAGTTAAAATTATGGTTAGGTGAACCCGGTCTAAAGACAAAACAACTATTTGTATTATTTAATATATATTTATTTACTCAAGGGTATTTACAATTAATTTAAGAACTAAATAATGATTGAACAATTACATGTGAAACATAAATTAATTTTAAACTAAGACATTAAGACTACACAAAAAAATACTTTCGAGAAAAGTGAAACATATATTTTTTTTTTTTGTAATGCACTGTTTCAAGACTATTATTCAATTCCATACATTTTAGACATTATACAATAATAATACCGCGAATTACATAAACTATTTCTACAAGCTATATAGGAATATACAAATAAACACATTCAGACAGAACCACAAGGAAACAAACGATTTAAAATACAATGATATGAAACGCAAATCGTATACTCATCACTATATGATAAGCAAATATGCAAAATAAATAATATTTATGTGTGTTTTTTTGTAAACGTATAAAATAACAAAAAGTCTTTGATGTTGAGATGCACGTCGTGTTTAGTTTTGGGGCGAGCTAGCGAGCAAGCAACGGCAGAAACAACTTACTTAAAACACAAAAATTTGTACAATAAACCAAGGTGGCAAATGGGAGTTCGAGAGAGTTGGGCAATCAAGACATAAATATATGAATATATATATTAACTGCTGACTTAGAGCAGCACAAACTCTTCGCTTTCACTATCATCGGGATCCTGTTCATAGTTGTTAAGCGGCAGCCGAGAGGCACCTTCAAGCTCCTGCGTTAATGCTGCCACCTGCTTGATGAGTGGCTTATACAGCGAATCACTCATTTCATCTCGTGCATGATCCATGCAACGACCACGTGAAAATGTAAATAGTGGATAGTTCATTTCTATCAGATCAGTTTGCTGCATCTGCGGTGCTGTTGACTTATCCATGGTGGCACCGGAAGCGCAGCGCATGGGATGCAAATACTTAAAAGGAGAGTTAATTGTTAGTTATTTTCACAATAATATTGGGAGTTCCACATACCAGTTGCACACTTTCCATAAAGCTATCGAAATCCGTTTTGGTGGCACAATAGAAACCAATGCAACAGCTTGGATCCATTTTGCTGGATTTCATTTTGCGCGGCGATTTACAATGAAACGATTGCATTGAGAATGTCTCCTGATTAACATCAACCATTTCCTGGCAGTAATGCGGATCCAAATGTATAAGCTTATCCTCCTGGAATCCAACAAAGTATAACGAATGTTTTGGCTTACCGCCAATGATGCCCAAACAGTGTTCCGTGCTAAGCAACAGCTTTAAACAGTGTGCATAAACAGGATTTAGTTTATCTGTGCCCAGACGCAACGGTATGAGTACGATTAAGGATTTCCAATGCTGCTGCGGCTGTTGATCCAGCCTGGGCGCTTCGCTGGTTGATTTTTTCGTATGTTGCCAAGGCACGTGTTGCTTGGGTGCCGGCTCCGGTATGCTGCACTGCTCCTCAATGTCTTGCATGTAAACTATAATAAGAGCGAGATGAGTGTTAAGAATAGCATGTTACTAAGTATGCTTGGTTACTTACTGGTGCAATCCTTTGCTACATAAACGCTTATATTGTCAAAGTCGGCATTCTCCTGAGCGGCATGTTCTAAAGCGTGTCTGTTTAATGACAATAATCAAGATTAATAAGTTCCCAAACATCAAAAATGTTCACACACTCACTTTAATAAATATGATACGGATGCGGGGCCATACCAGTCACCTGGTTTCTTGCCCAACTGCTCGCCCAGACGCACCAGTGCGTGTATGGAAAAGGGGCTGCTCTTGGATGAGCTGTCGCCAAACCATTTTAAAATTTTCTTATGCATATTATCCTCAAAGGTAGAGTGTAATTGCGATTCTGAATCGTAGCGCCAGCCTAAAGCGAAAGAAAAGTAAATTAAAAACCAAACTGTGCATCGCTTACAGCTTAGTACTTACTGCGACCCAGAAAATGACAGATTAGGCCTTGGGCGAGCAGCATTTGGCCACTACGCAGCATGCAGCCCCAGCCGCAGTCTGATGTATAGTTGGAGCCATTCATTATAGGAAACTCACGACGATAGGTCATCCAGATGCGGCTGTAAAAGTCACGGCGAAAACCTTCGATGCCTTCCTCCCAGGGACTATCGGCCAGTTGGTTTTCGGCCGCATCCATGCCCAGCTCTTGGGGCACGACAATTTCATCGATTTGCTGCGGATTCAGTGCGGGATACATAGTGGAGCTGGCCATCAGTTGCGTTGTGGCTTGTATACTATCGTACGCTGATGTGGCATTATCTGGCGTAGTGTCTGACCCACTGGGTAGCTCCGTTGTCGAGTTCTCCATGCTGACGGGCGGCGTGTAGCGTCGATGGTAGCAGCGTCCTAGCAGCCACACTGGCTGCTCCTTGGAGAAACTAGCCTGACGCATTTTACCGCTCCAGCCGTACTTGACATTATGCCACATGGCCACCAGTTTAGACTCCATGCCCTTGGTCGGTGTTCGATTCGCTGCCAGATCTGAATCCTCATTATGCTGATGTTGTTGTTGTTCCCCGTGAGCACAGGTGTTATTGCTAGTGCTGTTGTTGTTATTGCTGCCGCCATAAAGCTGACTAAAGGCATTCATGAAACGTGATGACGTCGATATTTTGCGTTGAGGTGTCGCTGTCGCAGCACAATTTTCTAATTTCGGTTGCATGTTTGCTGACGCAGCAGCTGAGGCGGCAGCTGCAGCCGCAGCAGCAGCAGCAATTGCTGTGTGTGGTACTGTTTGTATTGGTGCTGCTTGCTCCTCCTCGATGGCGCCATCCTCGACATCGCCGTTGACCAGAGCGGCAGCTCCTTGTCCTGTCGCCTCGAATAACACTAGCTTGTCATCGGTCAACTGTGAGAGCAGTCCATCATAGTTCATCTGTTTGGATTTGGGAGAAACGGTTGATGAGCGTCGACGCTTTGTTCGTATTTTTGTGAATTTGGAAAACATGGGCATGGCAAAACCCGTAATAATTAACGCGAGCCGCTCGCTGGCTCTGATACCACTGAATCATTGGGACATTGTGCTGTGCGCCTCGTATATGTGGCTGATTACCGATATTTACTCACCGTTTATTTGTTTAAAAATATGAGAATGATAAAGTTAAGCTTTAGTTTTCTGCGTGTTGGTACTTGTTTTTCAATGTTTATGCGCAGCACAATACACAATGTTGTCATGCTTCCGGTTTATGTAATGTTTAAGATATTATGATCAGTGAATTTTGGAAATAATCCATCTTATAAAATTAACTTCTCCAATTTTTTATTAGTATTTATACTAAGATTTAATTAAAACATAAAACAAAGCTTGTTGAAAATAATTGTGTGTTGATTTTTTGCGCTTTTATTTATACCTCAACAATATTTTTAGCTGGTTTAGTGTTTTTGACAAAGCATATATTTGCGCAGCAACAAAACTTATAATACATGCCCCAATAATACATACACCAACTACTTTGCAGCCACAATAAACGTTTGTTTTGATAAAGATCACAATCTGAGTCTTGGCATAAACGTAATTTATGCACTTGCATTGTTCTGCCAAACAACAGAGTTGCCACTTCGCTTATATTTATTGCAACTCTATTTTAATTTTATTATTAGCATGATGCAGTGTATTTAATGCTGCAGCTGGTTAAAGTACAGCGCAATTGCAATTATTCTGCGGTTGGTTAAGCACAATACCAGGCTGCTTAACAAAAAGTTCTCAACAATTGTTCTATA
The DNA here is from genome assembly GCA_035044725.1 of Scaptomyza caliginosa. Taxonomy (NCBI): domain Eukaryota; kingdom Metazoa; phylum Arthropoda; class Insecta; order Diptera; family Drosophilidae; genus Scaptomyza; species Scaptomyza caliginosa. The sequence goes on from JAWNNR010000686.1 coordinate 3,778,135, forward strand.
ATTAATTGGTGCGTACGGCAACACTGCAACTCGACGGTTTGTTATTGCGCAACTCGCTCGTCCAAAAAATAAAAACGAAAGTGAAGCAAAAATGGTAAATAATGCAAATTTACACACATAATTAAATCGGCAATTAAATTCTAACAAAATGCTGAATAGCAAAATCCAATTCAAAGGTTGATTCACACCTTCGGTCATCGGACCCACAGCCACCTGTCACTTCTCTGCACCGCTCGAACAACAACAGACAGAACAACAACAACAGCAGGCAAAATGCCGATGGTAAATTCCACGCGCTTGTCCTCATCCTCCGTTCTGGCAACGGAATCATCCAACAAGGGCATGATCATAATCAACAGACCACAAGCATTGAATGCAATTAACCTGGAGATGGTGCGAAAGATTTACAAGCACCTAAAAAAGTGCGAAAAATCCAAATCCCTAATGATTATCAAGGGCAGCGGTGATAAGGCCTTCTGTGCCGGCGGCGATGTGCGTGCCCTTGTCGATGCTGGTCCCACCGAGGAATCGAAGAGCTTTTTTCGCGAAGAATACATAATGAATGCATTAATTGGTAACTACAAGATACCCTACATTGCTTTGATCAATGGAATTACAATGGGTGGTGGCGTGGGACTTAGTGTGCATGGTAAATATCGTGTAGCTACCGATCGCACGCTATTTGCCATGCCCGAGACGGCTATTGGACTGTTTCCCGATGTAGGCGGCTCATACTTTCTGCCACGACTCCAAGGGAAATTGGGTCTCTACTTGGGATTGACCGGCCATCGTCTGAAGGGCGCTGATGTCTACTATGCAGGCATCTCTACTCACTATTGCGATAGCAGCAAAATTCCAGAGCTCGAAACAGCGCTACTCAACTGTCCAGACGCTGATGATGTGCCCGAGCTGTTAGAGAAATTCCACACGAAACCAGAGAAATCATTCTCATTACAGCCCGTCTTGGAGCAGATAAACAAGAACTTTGGTGCTAGCTCCGTTGAGGGCATACTCGAAAACCTGCAAAATGATGGCAGCGATTGGGCAAAGAAACAGTTGGAGGTCAGTACAAAACATAGTTCATAGGTGTTTAGCGATAAGCTGGGCTCATTTGCTAATTAACTGGGACAATCAATATACCACGCGCTAAAAGCGCATAAATATTTAAACAGCACACATAAATATATATAGAAATATTTTGTTAATTAACACATCGTTGTGAGTTTCACGTTTTTCGCACAAAACATTTAAACTTGTTCTATCCAAAGCAAATCTCTGTTTAAAATGGATAATTGATTTTGTCAAACATCTTATCAATCAATTTAAACTGTTTACCAAGCTGCTAAAAACCTTTTTTCACTCAGATCCTTAGCAAAGTGTCGCCCACATCGCTGAAGATTACTTTCCGCCAGCTGGAGCTTGGCGCTCAGATGTCACTGCCACAATGCCTGATCATGGAGTATCGTTTGGCAACGCGTCATTTGGAGCCATGCGCTGACTTCAAGGAGGGTGTACGTGCCCTGCTTATTGACAAGGATCAGAAGCCCAAATGGAAGCCGGCCACGCTAGCCGAAGTCACTGAGGAGCATCTGCAATGGTTCTTCAGCAAGTTGCCCGCAACTGAGGAGCTCAAATTGTAACGTAGCTGAAGCCAAGCTTGCATAGTTTTAATATTGCACCTTGACTCTGCTTCAGTTCTGCTGTTTGTCTTCCGTTATCCTGCACGATTCTACGCCATATATACCTAAACATTTCCAAGTTATCATTTATTGAGCATGCGTTTGTTTTTGCCTTATCTTGTTTAAGAGTTGCTTCTTTTGGCTGCGAAAGCTGGCTAAATTTCTCTTATCTTTTCTATCTCTTTTTCCAACAGTGATTAATGGGCAAAAGTACAAGACAATACGTGAAATTGATGCATTTATATATGATATACACATATATTATATTATATACAGATTATATATATTAAATTACAATACTAATTGTGCCTAAAGAAACAGATAGATATCGATTAACTGTAATAAATTTGAAGAATGTATATTAAAAATACATTGGTTTATTTACAACTGTTCTAAACTCCAGCATCCTTTGGCTTTATACTCTCCTCCACCATGTTGGACAGCTCTACAAGCTTATCGATTTGCGTGGGCTGAAAGTTGAGCTTGGACAGCTCCATGGTCCAGGCGGCGACATCCACACGCAACTGCAAACGTATCTTATCATCATCCGAGACACCACTCGCTGCGGTGTTGGATGCAGCGCCGCTTTTCAGGTTACGCAGACGACGTAATGATTCCTCAGTTTTTTGCACAGAAGTCAACACATCGCTAACCACATTGAAGTAGCTAAGAACAGAGAGAGGAGTTAAAGGTTAGTTAGAGCAGTAGTTCTTTTCATTTTAAAGCCACCTACGCTTTAGTTATATTGCTGCACACTTCGGCTAGAATCTGCTCCACCACCAACGTGCCCAGCTGCGATTCATGTTGAGCCGTAAACGCCTTGAGCGGTCGCAACATTTGCTCCACATATCCAGAGCAGCGTGTGGGCACTTCTCGATTTGTTTTGCGATACAGACGCGGTAGGTCATTAACCTGACGCACATTCTCTGTGCCGCATTCAGTGATTAGCAGTTGCTTAAGCGTCTCCTGTATACTGATTAGGTGCCTTTCCAATGTATCGGCCAAATGAGCAATGGATTTGCTTAAAACATTGTTGAATAAAACCAGATTTTTCGTCTTTGGCGCCGCTTTTATAATGAGCTGCTGCAGCTCTGGCAAATATTGTTCCAGCTTTTTTGTATCCGCATGCAGAGCAATAAGCAATTGATTGCGTGTATAGGATTTGGTGAAGCTACTGCTACTGCTCTTGGATGCACTGATTGCGTCCCTGATCCAACGTGATAATCGCAAAATGATTTGCACATTTAACTTATAGAATTTGGGAAAGACTTCGGGCAAGTAAACGCCCTCAGCCCAACAGCGTACTAAAGCCTTCTTTGCAGCATTAAAAGGCGCCAAATGATAGTTGTCGGACTCCGGATTCGCAGTCAATGTATCATCTTTCAGCAAGGGTTCCAATTGAGCCTCAAACGAACCGGCAATTTCCTGAAACGTTTAACATCAGTAAGGTCTATTGGGATAACATTATGTTTCCTGCAACCTACCTGAAAGCATATTTGAAAGTAGACAGGCAGATTCCAGCGCGCCTCAAAGCTCTTCGTCTGCTTGTGCTGACGATAGAAGGCAACTGCTTGCTCACCGCTGCTTGTTAGCAGCTCCTCAATCTTGGCTAGAAAATCCCGAGTGCACTTGTATTTGATATAGAATACTTCCAAATTGCCTGGTGCAAAAATTGAATTCATGTGAAGCTCCAAACGCATCTCCACATCAGCCCAAAAGCTGTTCACAACAAAATTGAATCCACTCAGCTTATCCGAATAGAGTGTAAGTCGCAGCAGATCCGTCATGTGCAGTGATATAAAGTTTAGTATTTTGCTATAGATTCCCGCCAGGCCTTGTGGTGAATTCTGCAACTGAGGTTCGCCAATAATGTTGCCCATATATGGAGCAACTACGTCTTCGCGAAAGGCACGTTCCGCTTGTTCACAAGCATCGAGTGTTATATAGATGCGCAGACAACGCTCCAATTGCTCAGATGTTTTTTCATTCCGCAACTGTTGCAGCAAATCGTTGAAGAAACGTCGCAATTTTTGATGCACTTGCTCCTCTAGCTGCTTAATTTTTGCCTTGTCCTCGTTATTTAACAGGGCAGCACAGTTTTTCTCATGGAATCTTAAAAAGATCAAATCAAGAGCGGCTCGCTCCAAGTCAACAGCCTGGGTGGGCTGCTCCTCATCACTGCTAAGCTTGTTGGAGATCAACTCCTGCAGTTTTTCGATGATGTCATACACCTTGATCTTACTATTAAAACTGCTTTGGTTTTCGCGCAACAGGCGCTTCTCCTCTAGCTGGCCACGCAGCTCCGTCACTTGCTCCTCAATAAGACTATGTATGCTCTCGATTTCACCACGAAACTGCTCCAGCGGTCGCTGTATTGTGTCTATGGTCTGATCAAGGCCCACTAGATTGGCGCTTAAGTTCACAAAATCTGCGTAGTCCTCGTTTATCAGATCAATCATGGCAGCACGCAGTCCCTTTAGGTAGAGCCCCAGGTTGTCACGTAACTGTTCCAGACTGGGTGCATTGCGATTCTTATGAAGAAACTCGTCGACAGAAAAATTCTCCTGCAAATATAATAATTTCTTATAAGAAAATTATCGGCTGATGTGGACGACTGTGGATTACCTTCATAAACTCGTTTTTATCAAAGCAGAGCTTGTCAGCCGTGCTCGAGCTGGCGGACACGGATAACTTTCTTGCTGGCTCGTGCATTGCGTGACAGATTTTCTTTATTTTTTATATTTTAAAGAGAATATGTTTAAAACTATTGCCACGAACGAACAACAGCAAGCGGAACCATAACAATCGATGACAGCAAAACGATAACTTTGCACAGCTGTTGGGCTCTGCAAACTTCGAAAGGGTGGTAACATTGTCATTACAGCAATAATCATTATTTGCCGGCTTTTTTTCATTGCATGTAAACAAATACAAAATGCCGAAAAACCAAGGTTATCGCAACAATAACAATGCGCCACGCAAGCGTCAAGTGCAACTGGATGAGCAGAACCCGGTGGTGCAAGCATTCCGCAGCTATGCAACTGAATTGGACAGCAAACATGATCGCCACGAGCGCATCTTGAAATTAGGTCGCGACATTACAATTGAGTCAAAGCGCATTATATTTTTCTTGCATTCGATCGATTCGCGCAAGCAAAACAAGGATAAAGTGCTGGAAGAGGCTCAGCAGCGTCTTAATAAGCTAATTGAGGTTAACTTTCGTGCGATTGCCCTTGAGCTGCGTGATCAGGATGTTTTTCAATTTCGTGCTGCATATTCGTCAGGACTTCAGGAGTTTATCGAGGCATATACTTATATAGAGTACTTGTCCAACGAGGACAAAACCGAAAACTCCAAGTCAATATCTAGTTGGTCTGACTTGCAGTCAGTGATGCAGTATGAGGAAGAAACCTCGAAGGAAATGGAAACGCCACCACCAGACGACCAGGTCGCAGAAAAAGTAGTACGGAAGTTTCAGTTTTATGTCGATCCAACTGAATACATTTTAGGCGTTTCGGATTTGACTGGTGAATTAATGCGTCGCTGCATTAACTCTTTGGGCAGCGGTGATACAGATACCTGTATGGAAACTTGCAAATCACTACAGCAATTTTACTCGGGGTAAGTATGTTCACCTACCTCTTTAATACCGTAATATAATATTTTCTATTTACAGTTACATTAGTCTGAACTGTCAACGCGCTCGGGAGTTGTGGCGCAAGATAACTGTTATGCGGCAAAGCATGTTAAAAGCAGAAAATGTTTGCTACAATGTAAAGGTGCGTGGTGGAGAAGCTGCCAAATGCGCCAATTTTGATCAGAAGCCGGGAGACGATGCTGATGAGGGTTTCTTTTAAATTAAAGTATGCCCTCGAATAACAGAAAGGGATATATATATTACAAGTAAAAAAATACATTTAACTCTACAATTTTATATTACACATATGTAGAAGGTATCGTTCTCTCATGTTTAAAATAAATAAATATGAAATTAATTGCATATTAAAAATAAAGTTAACTTAACGTACTCGCTTAAAATCACGAGTACTCATTATTACTGATATTAACAACAATTTTAGAAATCTGGCAACGCTAGGTTGTTGATTACGCCTCTGATTGGGATTTTACCACTGCAACAAGTTATACCATAAAGTTTCACTTCCAGTCAAGTTGCATGCCTGTGTGTTAAATATACCTAAGTGTGGTCAAGTTGTGAATGAATCAGCGAAAGTATTTGCCCAAAAAGGCTTCTGCTGCACAATGAACATGGCAGCTGACGCTACGTCTAGCTACAGCCCGTCGAGATTGGGGCGAGAAGATAACTCCATGCCAATAAGTATGCTGCCAGTGAATGTGCGTCAGCAGCTATGCGAGCATTTGGACTCTCTGGACGTTTGGCAGCAACTGGCGGCATTTGTTAAACTCTATCCCACAGATGTCCAGCATATACAAAGTGAAAATTCACGCGGTCGCTCGCCCACAAATGAATTTCTGAACATTTGGGGTGGTCAGTACAACCATTCCGTCTACAGTCTATTCGCGCTCTTTCACAAGTGAGTCATCAAATCTTTTCAAAATCTTTATCTAATTTTTATATATTTCTTGAAGGATGAAACTGCACAATGCGATGCGACTGATAATGGATCATGTTGATGACAAATACCACAAATACATTCCGAAAAGTATGCCCGTAAGCGAGTTACGTGCGGCTGCTTATGCCAGCTCTAAGATCAATAACGGGCCACCTTATGCCTCCTCGTCAGGCGTTACGGACGACAGCAATAGCAATAGCAATAGCTTAGAATCTCCAGGCGATATTCGCGTAAGCAGCGTTCAGCGAGCCGCTCAATCCTTGCTGGAAATCGACTACCAAGAGTTAGTTGATGCTACACAAAACTGGCGACCTGAGAATAAGCTTGGCAATGGTGGATTTGGAGAGGTTTTCAAAGGCGAATGGAAACAGTTGGATGTGGCCATCAAGGCAATGAATTATATTCATAAACACAACGACAAAGCCCAAGTGCATCTGCAGCAGAGCTACAACGAGCTAAAGTACTTGAATACCATACGGCATGACAACATTCTGGCCCTCTACGGATATAGTATCAATGGAGAGAAGCCCTGTTTGGTTTACCAGTTAATGAAGAATGGGTCGCTGGATTCTAGACTAAGAGCACATAAAGCTAAACAGCCGCTGCCGCCGCTGACCTGGCAGGAACGTTTAGGCATAGCCCTGGGCACAGCCAAGTAGGTTTTATAAGTTTCAAATATACCCTTGTCTAATTTGTATTGTAATTTTTCAGGGGCATCTATTTTCTACACACGGCACGCAGCAAGCCACTCATCCATGGCGACATAAAGCCTGCAAATATTCTGCTGGATGGATGCCTACAGCCAAAGATTGGTGATTTTGGTCTGGCACGTGAGGGACCCAAGTCCATTGATGCTGTCATGGAAGTGCGGCAAGTTTTTGGCACTCGCATCTATTTGCCACCAGAGTTTCTGAGCTCCAAAAAGCTTAGCACTGGCGTGGACATCTACAGCTTTGGCGTTGTTTTATTAGAGGTCTTCACCGGTCGCCTAATGGCTGAATGCACGCTTCAAAATGATCAGCAGAATCTACTCAAATATGTTAAGGCCAGTTGCCTGCAGGCGCATCAGAACCGCTTGGACATCTTTGATAAGCATTTGGTGACGCCCATGGGCGAGGAGCTGGACAAATGTTTGTGTGCCATAGAAGTGGGTCTCAAGTGTGCGGCATCCAATCCGCAAGAGAGACCCTCAATGGATGAAGTTGTTAAGAGATTCAAAACATTTAGCAGCGAATCCTAAATCGTTTAAGAATAGCAACAAAACCATTCCAATATATTTTATTTTTATAAACTTTTATATGACTCATATTATTTTATATCTGTATATATAAATGATAAATGCAAAATATACTTTTATAAACAATTTTAAATTATGCTTCTTTGCCTTTCCAAGCTAATTTGTGCTCATAATCTTGTCAAAACTGCACAATAATTTAAAAAAACAATTTAATTTTTTTTTTTCAGAAAGCATAAAGGGTATCTGCGACTCTATACAAAAGTTTTGATTTAACCGTCAAACGGTTTATTTTTTGGTTAAATACATATGTTTTTGGGTATACCTTGATTCTTATTTCGTTTTTTAGTAGTAGAACATCGGATTATATAGTTACAATCGATAAACAATGAATTTAAAAAATTCTAAGTTTTACAAAAGAATCCAAGAGCTACGTCATTTTTCAAAAGAGAAACTACGCAAGGATCAAGAGCTTAAAATGGTTCGTACTCCAGTCATACGTGGCGTTGAAATGGCTCTCTCCGAATCCATAAGCAAAACACATGAAGTGGAACTAAACTGGCCCCAGCTGGCATCAACATCACCGCGTCGAAAATCCAAACTAGTCAAGAAGAAACAAAATGGCAGACGGGAGTCTCCGCGCTTGAAGAGCGGCGACGAAAATACAAGAGCCGCGGAGTCGCAGAATGAAAATCAAATTGAAGGTTATATAGAGCTTAACAATTTTCGATATCGCGTTGCCTGCTCGGGCCGCCCCGATTCATCTCCAAGAGCTGATGATAAACTAAGAATTGGGTAGGTTAATATATATAGAGATCTATCGAATACCCTTTACTATCTCTTTAATTCTCTAGGGAATCGAAGAGCGCAATTTGTGTTTCAAACTCAAGATATGCCATGATTGGACGCATTTCCAAAACGTTGGGCTTCAAGTTGGTCAAGGAGACAAAATTGTGGAATATACTTTGGTCCGATTCATTTCCCACCGTCGAGCTCTTCAAGAACATGAAACGTTTTCAGCAGATCAATCATTTTCCGGGCATGATTGAAATATGCCGCAAGGATTTGCTCTCAAGAAACTTGAATCGCATGCTCAAATTGTATCCTCACGATTATAGGATCTTTCCAAAGACCTGGATGCTACCCGCTGAGTAAGTGACAAGCTGCAGATCTACTTCGATAACATTAGTCTATAGGATATATTAACCCTTAGCTATGGTGATGCTATGCATTATGCTCAGAATCACAAGCGTACGTTCATTTTGAAACCGGATTCGGGTGCTCAGGGTCGTGGTATTTATTTGACCAACGATTTCAAGACTATTGGACCTCACGAGCGTCTCATATGCCAGACATATATTAATAGGGTAAGTTACCTTTGATCAAAGTTACTCTATCCTGTTCCTTTTCCCATTTGCAGCCGCTGCTTATCGATGGCTACAAGTTTGATTTAAGGGTTTATACATTGATCACCTCTGTGGATCCACTGCGTCTCTATGTTTACAATGAGGGTTTGGCACGCTTTGCCACCAATAAATATGTGGAGCCTACACCGGGAAATGCCCAAGATCTGTACATGCATCTAACCAACTATTCGGTGAACAAACGCAACTCTCAATATGATCTTTGTGACAATGATGATTGTGGCAGCAAACGGAAACTGAGTGCCATTAACAATTGGATGACTCGACACAACTATGATGTTAAGGAATTCTGGTCGAATGTGGATGATGTCATTATCAAGACGGTGCTGAGTGCTTGGCCAGTGTTAAAGCACAATTATCATGCTTGTTTTCCGGGTCACGATACAATACAGGCGTGCTTTGAGATCTTGGGCTTTGATATACTCGTTGATTGGAAACTTAAACCCTATATACTGGAGGTGAATCATTCACCCAGCTTTCATACCAATGAGCAGGTGGATCGTGAGGTGAAACGGCCACTAATCAGAGATACACTAACGCTGGTCAGCACCGTCCTGGCGGATAAGAAGGTCATTATGCGCGAGGATCGGAAACGTGTCAAGCAGCGACTGCTCAAATGCAAAGGCGACTCGTAAGTAAAGACCAGAAAACCAGATCAGAAACATTTAACAATCTTTTCTTTTAGTTTGCAACGTCCGCGTTTGACTGGTGGCATTTTAAAGACGCCGCTGCCCAAAGAAGCCAGTCCAATCAACAAGGAGCAATCGCCAGAGCCAGAAGTCGATCCATTGGCACAACAAATCGCATGGGAAGAGAGTCACTTGGGCAACTTTAGACGCATTATGCCACCTATTGATCCCGCTCGAGAGACCTACTACTGTCGCTTCTATGGTCAAACGAATCAAGTCTCCATATTCCAAGAGACGGCAGCCAGCAAGAAACGTGAAGATCTTGCACGTAAAATGCGTCTTCAGATCGAGGAGAAGAAGGCCAAGCAGGAGCAAATGTTGACTGCGCGCACCAAACGCAAACGTTCGGCTCAACCCCGTGTGGTTCGTGAGCGGAAGCGATTACTCTCGTATAGATTAAAGGAGAACTGGACGCCCGGCTTTGTGTCGGAAGCGGAGGAACGACTGCGCAATACCTGGCAGCACATGCGAACCGATGCCATAAGGAATCTTAAAATTACAGAGAACGTAAGCAAGTATATAAATATTTGTTTATCTTTCTTTATTGCTTTTTCTCTTAGGTCTTTGCATTTCTTTTCGCGCATGGTCATCTAAGTAATACGGATATGAAAACATTTCCGAATCTATATCATTATCTGCAATGTGGCTATGATATAACTGGCGCCGCATGAACCTATTTAAAAAACGAAAAAGAACGAGACAGATGTTTGCTCTTAAACTTGTCAGCATAGAATATGTATTTTATTTAACTGGTTTAGAATGTATTATATTTTTAAATTTTAATCAACTTCTGAATTGATTACAGACAATATAACATAGTAAATTGTATCAGACAACAAAACAAAATATCTTTTTTTAATATGTTGTAGCTTAGTTGGTTAGAAAAGTAGATACAATAATTCAATTCAATCTCATCACAAAACTTATTATTTTTGCCTGTCATTAATGGCTTATTATTTAAATAACATGTCATTTCGTAAGCCATAATCAATAATACACAGAGAAAAAGATTAGAATTAAATTTGCATGATTATTGTGTTAATCTCTAATCAAACTGACCCCGCTGTGCATAATATAATATCACATTATTATATAGCCGACTACTATATACGTTTGTGCCTGAATGATTGGCATGATGCCCATCAACAAACAGACAAACCAAGAAACATTTTTTGTTTCGTCAGTCAAACAGTTGAGTGAATGGAAAATATTGAGAATATTCTAAGAGCATGTACATACAATATTGAAAATGAGAGAGTTTATGCGAGCGTGGGAGAGAGAACAGAGCATAGAAGAAATTTAGTCTAGTCAAGGAACAGCCACTGCATAGACGATCGCCACGTCAGATTCGTTTATAAATCCAAAATAGTTTTAAACGCAAAAAAGAAGAAAAGAACATTTAAAAGCCATTTAAAAGATCGCGTAAATCTTGTAAATTTGTTGGCATGTTCAAAGTGTCGCAGGAATTACGTTTAAATGCAGCCGCAGCAGGCACCGTGACACACGGGGTGGGTGGTAGTGATGCCAGCGATGGCAGCAGTCCGGAGAGTTTTTGTATTTTTGGTCGATATCAACGCACGCCCGATGCGGGTGAGTCTGATTTGTTTTTTTTCGTCTTTCATAATGCGGAAGTAAACATTGAATGCATCTATTTATATATCGCACGCAACAGATGCATATCCGACAGAACCGCCACAGGTTTATATAGCACCCGAGTTGACCGATGCGCGCAAGGTGCAGTTACTCCATTTGCCCAGTGGAGCTGTGCGTGTAAATGCCACGGTGAGCTTTATTATCAAACGTAATGGGGTGAAGGGCAACTTTGATGTGCGTCTCGAGAGTCCCAGTGGTCAGCATGGTGCACCTCTGGAGCTGCAGCAATTGGATCCGGAACGCTTTCAGGTTCAATGCCATCTGCCACAGGCGGGTCTTTATAAAGTTCACATTAAATGCAATTCTGTGCCGCTGCCCAAGTCGCCTTTTATTATTGTGACCATTGCGGGTGTTTCACCATTAGAGTTAGGTGTTGCGCCAGCTCCATCATGTCCAGAAAGTAAGTATATTCGTATTATTGATGTTATACTATATTTTATTTCCGCTTCTGTTTATTTAATTTTCAGTGCCCGTCTTCCATTCGGACGCTAGCAAAGTCCAAAGTCGTGGTCTTGGTCTAACTCATGTTAATCTTCTCGAGCGGAATGAGTTCACCGTGGACGGCAGTGCTGCTGGCAATAATATGCTTTTTGTGGGCATCTTGGGTACCCAGGGACCCTGTGATGAAGTACTACTCAAGCATTTGGGACGCAATGTTTATCGTGTCATGTATCAAGTGCGAGATCCAGGCGACTACATCCTGGTCGCTAAATGGGGTGATGAGCACATTCCTGGATCGCCATTTAACCTTAGCGCCGAGTAATAGCATAAGAATAATGCAAAAAGTGCCAGACCAAAAACTTTTCTCTATATGGCAACTGTTCTCACAATCATATTTAGTATTAAGCTCTATTACAAATAACAAAATGGGTAAACAATTAAGTTATTATTTAACCTGTTAATAAAATATTATAAACATATGACATATTCATCAGATAAAATCAATATATTTTGTCCATATGCCGAAATCATATCTAACTTAGTTGCCGGTTGCGGGAGGCGTTCGTTTGTTTGTTTTTTGTTTGTCAGCAAAGTTCATTCTATGTGCAATCTAATGATGATTACCAAGCACTGATGACGACGACAACAAACGAAAGAGCAACATTATCATTTTTTGTTATTTAGCCGACGCTAATGACGTTCGCATTTACTATATACGTACCAAATGTAGGTGAGTGGTGGGGAAGAGTGCCGCTGCTCCAACCTAATGATGATGACCGCGTACGTAAAACGTCAATGTGTACGAGTGTGTGTGAGTGCGCGCGCCAACAAAAGCAGTTGCGCATCATTTGGATGGGAGGGGAACAGAGAGGGCGTATTGTACAAAAGGTTGGCACAGTCGCAGTTGATGATGATGATAATGCGTTTGCTTTGCTCGCCTTAACGAGCTGTCGTTGCTGAAGCTGCTGCTGATGCTGTTGTTGCTGGCGCGCTTAAGATAAATTACATGGTCATGCTCATGACTGAAATCAAGCAAGCTAGCGCATCGCTAAAAATCATTACTCATTTAAGCTAGTAGGGGGCGTGGCTTTGTCATAGTAATTTTGATAACAAAGTGCAACTGTGATTGCCATATTGTATTTGTAACTGTCGAGACACTAGGCACAATTTTCCTCATATACCAAATGTATTTTTAAATTTTTTCGCACATTATCAAACAAGCTGGCAACGCTAAGCAATGGCAAGTCAAACACTAGCTGCTCTCCTCACACCATGTTGCGCGCGCTATTGCTGTTTCGCTTGTATAACGTCATTATGGCCGTGCTGACTTGCCTTTAGTGTTGGTAAATATCTCGCGCGAGCTGAGGCAGCTAACTACGTTTTCCGTGTGTGTGTTCTTAAACATAATTAAAATTTAATTATTCAACTTATTATTAAGTTTGGTGTTTGTCGGTGTGCCTTGGCATTGTAACTGTGTTGTGCGCGCATTCAGCAGTTGCTGCTCATGCTCGGCTCATGAGTGTCGACATAATTTCATAGCAAAGGAAAAGTATGTATCTGTGTGAGTGCCAGTTTGCATGTGTTTGTGTGTATCTGTATCTTCAATTCTCGTAAAGGGAAAAAATTGTTGTACGCGTGTGTGTATTCAAGAAAAGTAACCATGTCTTGCCCCGTTGATGTTGTTGCTGTTGGCCCCATCAACGGGGCAGGCATCAAGTGCCAATGCTGCCAAGACGTCGACGCTGCTGTTGTTGTAGTAGCATCTTCATTTGCTCTGTGGCTTCGCAGCTTTTGTATACTTGAAATACCGCTTCAGTACAACTTGAGTCGTCGTTGCGTTAGCATTCTTCTTTGTGTTTGTTGTCTCGTGCTTTTCCACCGCGGCGCGTGCAAAATTTACACCTTGCATTTAACTTTTGTTTACCAGCTTTGAAAGCGCTGCATGTGTTCGTGCTTTTGTTTGTGTGCGTGTGTTTATATGCCGGTTTATCTCAGCCTAATGATAATCGAAAACTCTTAATTATGTGCCGTTTTGTGTATGTGTTTGTGTGTGGGTGTATATGTTAAGCGCTGCCAGATTTATTTTTGGAGTAAATAGCAAATGACCACAGCTGTATTTCATATTTTTTAATTATGTTTGATATTTAAAATATTTAAATTGTAATTACGTATTGCACATATTACTGAACGTTCGTAATTATTACTCAAACAGGTGCTTTCAAATTTAAATCGTTTTCTTGTTGATGGTTTCCCAAAGAGAGTTTGTGAGGATTTCCTCATTCATTACTGAATGGCAAAAGTTTTATCAGCTGTGCGGTTGATTAACTCAGCATATGTTAATACCAGACAGGCCGCAAATTACTTGAGATATTTTATTACTATTGTCAGTGATTGGAAAAGTAATTTTGCTGTAAAAATAACGTAATAAACATTGCAGTGATGAATTTGAATTTTGACAACTAGGATTAATTTAACTTCAACAAAAACCGTTAATTTTTATTAACTTTTTTTTAGGTGCGGATGTTAGTTATAATAATGTATCCATACTGATTAGCGTGCTCCATGTCCCAACACCAATTGGCAGCCGAATTTTGTTGGCCAATCGTTTGTGGCGAGTGATTCCCATGTGAAATGCCTGTAAGTAGACAAAGTGAATCCATTTTCAAAGAGTTATCCTTAACCGAAATCCTCTCCACCAAACAGTATGAAAAATTCAACAAAAAGCGCCGACAATGGGAGGATAGTGGAGTATTAGAGCTAATTAAACTATGGAAAGTTTGCGCCTATGAATTGCGCACAATCAAACGAAATGGGCACCTTTATGTGGCTATGGCAAAGCAAGTAAGTAAAGGATTCACATTAAAATAAGAGAAAAACAACTAAGAAACTGATTTTTTTCAGTTGACGGGTCTTGGCGTACCCGTTACCGCTCTGGAAGTACACTTCAAGGTGAATAATCTAACACAACGTTACAGACAGGAGCAAAAGACATTTGAGACAACAGGCATTATAAGCACGTGGAAATTTTACAGCCAAGTGGATGATGTGTTCAAGAGTTTGGCTGCACACACGGGTTACAAGTGAGTCTTGAAAAGATTTGCATTTGAATCCAGCGTTTAAGTCTTAACGTTTTTGCAGAGATAAACGCATGACGAGCACCTCGAATGCCAGCAGTTTACCATCTACATCCGAGTCACCAGTTTGGAAAAATCCAATGTCTCAACAAGAGTTTAACAGCAACAACACGGAGGGGTTCTATAAGTAATTCAAAATCAAATAGACAAACTTTTATATCAATTGCTAATTGTCTTGTGTTTGTAGATCGGAGTACGGCATGCATCGCCACTTCATGGACCACTCCCAGCCGCCACCCAATGCCGGCAATGTGGACAATTTTATGGCCTCATCAGCGGCGGTGGCAGCTGTGGCGGCTGCTGCATCAGCACGTCTCGCCGACAGCAATATGGAGCAGCAAATGCAGAATGCGGCTGGCGCCAGTGGCGGACCAGGTGGCAATAACACCAATGGCGGTGTGCCCAACTACAATAAGATGAAAAAATCCCACGAAGATTACGACAAATTCGTGGACATTGTAAAGAACATAGTCGATACGCACAAAACGACACCCGACAAGGTGGACACGTTCAGTGAGTTTCTTCGATCCTATATGAAGCGCTGGCCCGAGCGGCTGCAGGATGAGGCCATCAATCACATGACAAACTATGTGGTTATTAAAAATATGGAGCATAGCATGGGCGGCGGACCGGGTGGTGGCCTGCACAATCCAGAGGGCGTCAACAATCGGCAATAACAATACAAGCAGGAGCCCAACAACTAAAACGCCGGCGGCGTTCTATGCATGCCGGATTAGATGCGCTGCCGGCGGAGTTGTTGGACGACCGCCACTGCGGTCGTAGTTGGCAGCTCCACAACACTGAGTACCAGGGCAGGGGATGTGGCCGGAATATACTTAAAGAATACACATATAAAATGTGGCGCGCAGTTACTTAAGTAAACGAAAAAGAATAAAAATGGGTAGTAGATCGAAGATAAACACAGGAATTATATATCGGCAAATTGGCAACGCGAGAGATCGGTCAGTTTTGCTTAGATCATATTGTAAACGATTTCATGCAGTATTTTCTTGTATAGTTAAAATATACAATCAAGTTTTTAGTTTTATGCCAGAACCCATCATTCAACTTATATCGAATTGAGTTTGATATATAGTTGAAAGAATACACACATATATATGATTTGTAGAGTATATAGAGTACAATATGATTATTTGTAATACGTTTAGAAATCATTTCCTATTGTTAGCTGTAAACAAATAAAAAACTAAACCTAAATGAATAAACGCTTTAAAAAACAATAGAGAACATTTTCAGAGTCGATTATTAGATCTAAATCTTTAAAATTGAACAAAAATGGTACAATAATTAAACTGTTCTTAAGAATTAAGCTAATCTAGTACTTAAATACGTTGTATTTGACAGGCGACGCTGCTAAACATATTTGCCTTTGCCGTAGGCGCCGTGGGCGTTATCATAAAACGGGCAAAGGTGCCTCCTTTATCGTCGAACAGGCGACCCGGATTGATGACCAAACAATCGTTGACCAGGCGTATAAAGTGCCTTTGATCGCTGGGCAAAATGAGCACATTGGGCAGCTGCTTGAGCTGTGCATACTTCTGGGCCAGTTGGGAGTCGTAGGACATGTTCTCATCCGCCGGCGGACACAGCGGATAAAAGGAGCCTTGATTAAACAAATGATTGATGGCACGATGCATTCGCTCGCCTGCATTGGCAGCAAACTCATGGCTCAGCAGATGGTCAAGCACATCTGTGGAGCTGACGCCCAGCGTTAATCCGTCCAGATCCACTAGCGAAGGATCGGGCAGCATATGCAAATTGGGATACGTTTTGCGTAGCGCCAACGAAGGCGTTGGATAAACAGCTGGTGCCATGGCATCCTTTTGAGAGCTGACCAGCAACACTGTGGTGCTGCTGCCCACCACTTCCATGATGCCAGTCACCATCTTCTCAAAGAATGAGTCGAATGTCTCAGCCAGCTCACCCGCAAGCTCGTGTTCGGCATCCACAAAGGGACCAGTGAGAAGTAGGACATCGGGTCGATGATCTTTTAGGTATTTAAGCAGCTCGTGCATTGGATCATATAACATATCCGTGCTGTGGGTATATGGACCAGCGGCGACAACAAACTGTACATCTCGATCCACTTTCAGTGGTGGTGGCGGCGTCAGTTTTCGATCTGTGTAAATCTCTTCCACGACAAAGGTATCGCCACGGGGTATAAAGCCTTTGGCCAGGACTACTTGACCCGGAAATATACTTGTCGACTTGATCTTTGAGAAATTCAAGGACAAGAACTTCTCATCCGTGTTGAGTACAGCCAACAGCGCAGAGTGGGCATCTAGTGGGCCATCATCTTCAGAGTGTATCATGCCAACGGCATGGAGCACATGAAGTGCGTCTAGCGTGTGTCGATCCTGTGGATACCAGCTGCACTCTGCAGCTCCCTTGGCACCCAACTTCTTTTCCACTAGCGCCTGGCCAACATCAACCAGACGATCGTGCAAATCTTCACATCTCTCATAGAGCAGATCATTCATGTACCTTAGATTCGAAATGGTCAAGGGTTGATTATTGTGTAGCAATTTCTGAACCACAGGCAAGGATTGCTCAACCTGGGATTGCCATGTGCTAGCAGCCAAAAGGCGGGGATGACCAAATGTGTCCACAATATCGCCAGGTTTTCCAATCGATGCTGCCACAGGCGTCGCTGGAGCCTTTTTCGCTGATTGTGGCGTATAACTAGCAGGGCTGAAGAGGGCACCGCTTTTGAGAGCAGAGGATCGTGGGTTTTGATTGTGTGCCTTAGGCGTTTGAGGCTGTGTAGAAGCCGACTCGCTCACATAGTCGTCCATCATGGTATCATCTTCCACTAGTCCATAGGAAGCCAAAGAGCTTGTCTCCATTGCAGCCGGTTGAGATTTATAGTTGTGTTGTATGGACTTTCTCGCACTGCTCTTCTCCCGTTTCACTTGCAGCACTTTGCGCTCAAATTCCCCTAGATTCTCAAGTGCAGGGTCATCTCCATGCAAGTGGGACAAACTGAAGGCCATCCACTGCTCCACAAATTCTGTGGCATCGTGTATGCTGTATGAAACCGCAAGTTCCACGCATTTGTCCAAAACTGCAGTGCTGGGTTCAACGCCCATTTCGTCAAATTGTTGTTTAAGTTCGATGTCCATTTATTCTCTGTTTAAATGCGATGTAAATAATAACAATTAGAGTAAACAATTTTAGCCTTGTTATTTTGGCGGGAATGTGTCGAGCTTCTTCTTATGGTTGCCATTCACGAGGGTTAAATCGACTATCGACAGGGCTGCAACGTGAACACAAACTATCTGGCAGCACAGGTCACATCAGTGATTTTGCACCCCTTCGCAACACTGCAGTATAGTCAATGCAACAGAACAGACCTTTTTTCGGGCGTAAAACTAAATTAATAATTAATAAATCTATAGTAATACAATTACAAACAGCCATGGATCCAAAATGTTAAACAAAAACATTGTTGCGCTCAGGCAACAAGAGATGACGCTCAACTACCACGAATAAGAGTACACTTTGCAGTCGCAACAACAACGACAAAACAACAACAATAAAAGCCAGCCCTGCAGCAACAATACAAAAACAGTTCAGCATACAAAAAAACGCCATAATTTGATCAATTTGCATATTCAATAAAAAAAGAAACCCAAAACCGATTAGGTAATTCACGCACAACAACAAAATGAGTAAACTGGAAACAGATTCGGACAGCTCAGAGGAATTTTTCGATGCCGAAGACACAACACCAAATCGCGCCTCAACACTTTGGTATGTTAAGCAAACCCCACCCCCCGCTCCCACACTCCAATAAAACAGTGAGTCACTCTAATGACACGCACAATGCTTTATGTTTACTCCTCTACAGTCGCAAATTACCGCCGGAATGCGTGCAAGAGTTCATCTTTCCAGAGCCAGCAGTGCGTGTGAATGCAAATGTCTCCTCGGATAGCGATGCAACACCCATTGGCGCTGGTACACCCGCCACACGCAGTCCCACAAATAGTTTGGGTGCGCGACTCAAGCATCAGGATGCAGCCATTTTTGTGGAGCCCAAGGCTGGCAAGGGCGTGGTGAGTGTTGGATTTGGTTGAAATGGCAGTGGGTCGTTTTTTTTGTTTGAAGTAGATGGGTGATGTATATTTTGTTGATTGCGTTGCGTTTTGTTATTAGATTTGATTTGCTTGCATGCATTTTGATTAGCTATCACAGTGAACGCTCGATAATGGGGAAGCTTGATGCTAATGCTACTTCATTGTTTGTCAATTATTAAGCGTTTTGTGGTGTAAACAGTTTTCTTGACATACTTTTAGTTTGTCCGGTTAAAAAGGTTGCCCAAATTTTCATTATAATTCTAAGCACGTTTGCGTTTTCCCTTTAAGCTTCTTCATGCTTGTTGCAAATTTCAATGCAAATTTCAATTTGTTGCCCCTTTAACCCCCCCTCCAACCAGTCTAGTCTTATGGTTTTTTCTCTGTTACCCAAGCCCTGCCTTTTTTATTTATTTGTTTTTATAATTTTAAATATATGTATGTATGTTTACCCCTTCGCTAAATGCGCCTTATTGTGTAAAAGGTTTGCCGCTGATTGTCATTGGTGGTCAGGACTAAATTAGTATGTATGCGAGGGTTGTTTGAGTAGTTGTTGATCAACGAACAGCATCATAGGGTTAATAGCAAATGTCTTAAGGTCCTAGCTACTTGTTTAAATACTAGTTTTAAGGCACTGTTCATGGCTACTAAACTTTTCTAGCCATTATGTAATAGAAACGTAGCTCTTTTAAGATCGCACCTTGTTTATATGCAAACCAAAACATTTATTAAGGTATTTTGTTGATTTCACAAAACATTTTTTTATATATATTTATTCACTTGTTGACGTTTTTTCTGTACATTTTGGCTAGTCAATTGTATTGTATTAGTATTATTAAAAGTATTTTGCTTGACAACACGAAAATTAGTTTAGTTTCTGCACTGCATAATTATTATTAATCAATTGGTTTGAGTTACGCATTTTTATTGTTGAGCTGTGAGCTTTATCGCAGTGTTAATCAAAGGTTTGCCGTCTACATATATAATTGCTGATAATGACTATTGTTGCTTTGGCCATTTATCAGCCCTTTTTTGTTTACCCGTACTATCTATGATACTAAATGGGGTTCCGGTCAAGGTGTTGTTGTTGATCCATTAAAAAGTATACCTGAAACTTTTTGTGATTTCCAAGTTGAAGGGGAGGAAAATTTGGGTTGGTTTTTAGCTCTTATCTGTGACAGCTTCGAGTGCTCTGCAAATGTTCATACATAGATATATAAACGCGTAATAATTTGTGGCCCACTTTTGGTTTGGATTCCCTTTCGATCATCCAGCTATTTAAGTAATGATTTGTTTATTTACTTTTAGTTGCAATACACTTCACAATGGCTATATTGAATGTGTATTTATTCGTTTTGGGGCTTTTTAGTTATATTTGTGTATTATTTGATATTTGTTAATTATTTGTAAACTTGTTTGCTCTTTATTTTCATATTTTGTGCTCATTTTCAACGAAAAATACAACAAAAAAAAACCTTTTCTCATATAAAAAATTAAATTAATTGTAAAACTTACATGGATTATGGTCGAAACTTCAAAAAAAAAAATACAACCATCTGTGTATATATACCAAAAAAAAAATCCCAAAACTATACATATATATATATATGTAAATCGTGCATATAGACTGGTAGACAACGTTTTCAAGATCTGCGCGATTGCATGAAAAAAGATGAAGATGATAATCCCGGAAATACACTCACACCTGATTCTCAGGTACTAAAAACCATATATATATATATATCTATTTCAATTTTCAATTCTATTAAATACCATTAGATGTTAGCTTCTAATATATTTATATGTATATGTAATCCCAGCTTAAGCTACCTTTTGTAGTATGTGTTTATTTGATATAATTCTTTTAATAATGTCTGTGCCGCATTTGGGCCTTGAAACATAAAATTTGTTAACTAATTTACAACTCGTTTAATCGACTACAGAACAGCTCCATGGATGGCGTCTATACCAATCGGACAACGCATCCGTTTAAGGTTGTCGAAAGCGATACGATGAGCATTCAGAGCATGACATCATTGGGTCGCGTAGGTCGTATCTTGGCCGGCAGTATCGATCCGTCAGGTAAGTTTTGTTTTATACACTTAAAACAGAGTTGGGCGTGTGTCTCGTGTTTGCTTACGTGACTAAACATGAAGTGTGCATGTTTAACAACTGAGTTGTTGATTATCGAGCGCAAGTTTAGATAAGATTAAATCGAAAGGTGCTTGTTCAAACCCAAAACTTCAGGCTAGCCTTTTTCAATTAAGATATAAACAAATTGAATGAATATTTAGTAAGTTTTCGAAGAGTATACAAAAAAGTACACACGCTCAACTCAATCACTAAGCAACCATTTAAAATATACTCACATTTTTTTCTCCCACAGCAATCAGCGTTGATCGTGAGTCGCTGGCCTCAATGAACGCCCAACAGCAGCAGTTGCAGCAACAGCAGCAGCAGCAACAACAACAACGTCAAACGCCGCCACCTACAACGGCAGCGGGTATTGTTTCCATGTCTACAGCCACAACAGTTGCAGCAGCAGCAGTAACAACAGGCGGCAGACATGCACAAGGCGTGGCAACAACACTTGTTGTGGCAGCAATGAGCAGCAGCGGCGGCAGTGGAACAACGACGGCGATGGCACCACAAATCCTACAGGAGCCGGATGTGATAGCCAGTACAAAGCTGGCGCACTCGAAGACGACAGACTCCATTACATCCAGTGGCCCGGTGGCACCGCCGCGACGCAAAAAGAAATCGCGTAAATTCTCGAGCAGTTCCTCAGAGCAGTTTAACATGAATGATGAAATGCGTCCGCCAGCGGGGGATACGGAGGATACAGACAGTGATACGAGATCAGTGCAGAGTGTGCGAGATGTGCAGCAACAGTTGCGGGATGACATTGTCAAACAGTTTGAGAACTCACTGAATGATGTCAGTGCCAAGGCATCGAGCAATACGCTTACCTGTTCCTCAACCAGCACAATTGTATCTGCATCCGCTTCGACAGCGACAACCACACCCTCATCGCTTGCTATAATGGCATCGACAAGTCATGCGAGCTATGTGCGACCAGTGTCTACAGCTGGTATCGTGATGAAACCATCGCATTCTCTGGGTAACAGTTCCACATCGGTCTACTCGAAACCAAGTCCCTCAAACTCGGCCAAGAGCAACTCGGCGCCGGGTCGTGTCAGGTAAGCAGCTGCTTTAAAAGCTCAAAATATATCGAATCATTACTAATCATATTGTTTTTGTGTTGCAGTTCCATTGATCCTAATCAGGGTCTCAATCTGTTTAAGGCCATACAGGGTGGCTATGTGGTAAAGCCGCGCGACGAGGCGAGCAACAAAGCTCAGGGACCGTCACAGGATGAAATCGAACGCATCGAAAAAATGCTCATGGAGAGCGCTAGTCGACCCAAGTTGGCGGGCAGTGGTTCCAATAGTTTGGGTAGTGCCACACGGTACGTTTTGATATGGATATATAGTGTTTTGAATGTGAAACAAGTATGTTAGAAGTTGGTTTAGATTTGAAATGTGTTAAAAAAAGAGAACATTTTACAAGAGTTAATACAGGGAACATATTGATGATAGTATTAGATTGCATAAATTGTAAAGAATAGATATTATGTGACTAGAAAAACCTTTTTGTTGACTCTCTGATTACTCTGAGGTTTATTTGCAGGAGTACATCTGATCTTTACGTAATGTACAAAACTTGGAGAATGTGCCTCAAGTTAGTTAAACACTTTAGAATAATAAGTAAATTTACTAGTATTGTAAAATATCATTGCTAGTCCTATTGCTAAAGTTCATTTAGGCAACTGCCTTTGGTTTGACTTAATAATCAAAATCTAATTGTTAATTTCTCTTTTTACACAGCTATACTGCACTGTATCGAGGCACTGATAAGGAACGTCGCAAGTCTGCCGGAGATGAGGATGTTCTGCGCCAGATGAACATTTATGTACGAACACGCACGAATTCGGGCAAGCAGTTGACTGACTTTGAGATACTTGAACAAGTTCCTGTAAAGAATCTGGATACGGGTGAGAATATGCCGTTATCCGAAGTGCGTTCACCGCCAGTGCCTGAGGGTTGGAATCCGCTCTCGCTGCATATTCTCAAGTTGACCTCGCATCTGGAGGCTATACAAAAGGAATCGGATGAGGAGAGTGTGATCGGCATACCGCCCAGTATTGAGGGACAGCAGCCTGACGAAGAGGAGGTGGAAACTGAGGATGGTAGTCGCCTCCGAAAGAAAACCGCACGCATTAAACGTTTCTTTGGCTCTACCATGCGCAAAACTGTGGATAAAGCAAAGTCTATTGCATCGGAAGTGTCGCATGCGCGGCATAAGGAAGATGTGGCTGATATTGTGGACGCTATGAATCCCGAGCAAAATATCAAAATCAAAGCATCCTCGTCTAACAAGGGCCCCTACGAGTTCACCAAGCTGCAACATGTTCAGGATCTAAGTGGCGAGGATACCAGCGCTGTGTGGTGCATGAAATTTAGCTCCTGTGGACGACTTTTAGCCACAGCTGGACAGGATAAGGTATTGCGGATTTGGGTGTTGAAAGATGCCTATCCGTACTTTCAGGTAAGCTGAAGTGTTACATTCAAATAAATCGTTTTCTAACCAATTTCTTTTGTAGGATATGCGCAATAAGTACAATGCGGATCAGAAATCATCGCCTACGCCATCACAGGAGTCACTAGTGTCTCAGCATTCAGCAGAGGAGGCAATTGCCATGGCCACCGCTGCAGAGAAGTGTACGGGACCCTTTATGCCGAAACCCTTCTGCACTTATAATGGCCATACCTCGGATCTGCTGGATGTCAGCTGGTCCAAAAACTACTTCATACTGTCCAGCAGCATGGACAAGACTGTGCGCCTCTGGCATATATCGAGAAAGGAGTGTCTCTGCTGCTTCCAGCACATAGATTTTGTCACTGCGATTGCTTTCCATCCGCGCGACGATCGTTACTTCCTCAGTGGCAGTCTCGATGGCAAACTTCGTCTGTGGAACATACCCGACAAAAAGGTGGCGTTGTGGAATGAAGTTGATGGCCAGACAAAGCTCATCACAGCAGCGAATTTCTGTCAGAACGGACAGTTTGCTGTGGTCGGCAGCTACGATGGACGCTGCATCTTCTACAACACAGACCAGTTGAAGTATCACACCCAAATTCATGTGCGTTCAACGCGTGGCAAGAATCGCATTGGTCGCAAGATAAGCGGCATTGAACCCATGCCTGGTGAAGACAAAATTCTGGTTACCTCCAATGACAGTCGTGTGCGACTCTACGATTTGCGTGATCTAAACTTGTCCTGCAAATACAAGGGCTATCTGAATGTCTCCTCGCAGATAAAGGGCTCGTTTAGTCATGATGGAAAGTATATTATTGCCGGTTCTGAGAATCAGTGCATCTATATATGGAAAACGAATCACGACTACTCCAAGCTGAGCTCGGTAAGTAATAGATTTGCTTAAATTGTACATGTATAATGTAATAAGTTTTTCTTGAATTGCTTTAGGTGCGTCGCGATCGTAGTGATTTTTGGGAGGGCATTAAAGCACATAATGCCACTGTTACCTGTGCCATATTTGCCCCACATCCAGAGGCCATCATCAAACCGGAACCTGATGAAATTCCCAATGATAAGGTAAGCAAGTAAACCGCCTTACATTTTGTAAACAGAGATTAGTGAACGTTCTTGTCTCTGTTGACTTTTCACAATTTGCTATTGGCACTAACTCTCTTCTCTTTTACAGTCGGCAAACAATCAGCCAGACCCGTTGGTGGAACAACATAAGAAGGGCTGTGGCTATGTGCTGGTCAGTGCCGATTTCAATGGCGCCATCAAGGTGTTCATCAATAAAACGAAACCCAAACACAGCAGTTTGCCCTACACGGCCATTGCGGATTAGTTTGAGGCGAGGCGTCAATATGTCAATTAGGCGATTGATTAATTACGAAATTGGAAATACATAGTTTTTGGGTGGGGGTCTGAAATGGAAATGGAAAAAAAAAGAAAAAAAAGAGAGCCCAAATAGCTTTGAAAATTCTTTTTGTTTTATTTTTGTATGTGTTATTCTTTTGTATTGTACTGTATTTATGACAAATGTGTATGAATGTATTTTGTACGGTTTAATTAATAGCATTAACGCTTATTTATATATTTAATCTATGCGCTATTTAAGATCCACAAATCTTATACTATATATATATATAGATATCTATGATTATGTGAATTGTTGTTAACAGAGATATTCGAGCAAAGTGTGTGTAAAATCGTATGCAAAACAAGCAAACAAATTATGTTTTCTAATGTTAATTAATTTCTAATTGTAGTAGCTCTGTATGTGTGTGTGTGTGTGTAAACTAGTTAATATTTTATTGCTTGTTATTAATTTTAAAATGAAAGAAGCCAATTGTATATTTTTTTAATTACTACATAAAATGCAAGATAATTACTTTATAAACAGGAAAAAAAAACACAACAAACACACACACATACACACGTGCTCACACGTTTATGACTAATAATGATAATTAGCTTGTGGTAATTATTTAATACTATATAAAATGTATGATATTTTGTGTAAAGTAAAAACAGAAAAATATGTGCAACCCTTTGGGGTTTGCCAGTGTGCACTTAAAGAAAAGAATATTACACTTGTTTTTTTTCTAGACTTTTGCAAAGGGTATTTATTAGTTTTTTTGTGAATGTTTTTGAGAGCTCAAAAGCGTAAGTAAAAATTACTAAGCAACTTGAATTAAAAATCGTAGTTTTTGAGAGCTTTTTACTATAGTTATATTCCCAAAACTTGTTGAAAACCTCTATAGTGAATAACATATCATATTTCATCTATCAATCAAAGCTTTAAATCGGTTCTACGCTCTTCAAACCTTTAAGTAAAACTCTATTTGATCTGCACTAAGTTTTTTGATAAAAAATTGAATTAGTTTCTGTAGAAAATTGTATTGTATCTTAAATATTCCTCAGTGTATTTGAATTTTCGTTCAGCTTTAAAGTTAACTCTTCTTTCTAGTTATTATTGATTTTGCACGTTTCTCTGGCTTGCGGCATTAGAAGCTGATATTGAAGTGCTTCATTGCTTGAGGCAAGAAGGATTAGAAGTGGCTGCCGCAGCACGCTGTGTCCTGGCTGGCTGACGACAGCTATTTAACGTAAGTTTAACCTTCATTGTTGGGGCTTCCTAATGGCACAAAGGGTGCGTTTTCAAGTGTATTCAAGTAGAAGTATCTGTATAGAATATACTGTGACTGGGATAATCCTTTTGTTTGTGTGTGTGATTTGTCAAATTGTGTTGTGCATGTTTTTTGGCTATATCTGTAATTGCAGCTGGCCAATGTCCCTTGCCAATTCCCGACTGCGACAAATATTCCAGACTTCACCGAATACAATAGTCGGCACAAATACATAGATCTTGTGTATATTTGCTGCACCAAATCAACAGCATAAAAAGTGTCGGCAAACGAGCAAATGGAAACGGTCCTCAGGTTCCCTCCAACTCTTGCCGCAAATATATATGTATTTTTTTTTGTTGTCCGGAAGAGGCAACTTCCTGAGTGCCAGGGAAATGATTTCAAGTGGTTGTGGCTGTATGGGGATTTCCCCGTTTCACAGCACAGACAAAGAACAAAACCGACCGGCTAGTCGCCTCGCATTTTGGGGCGGTTCTGGGTTGCTTCTCGGTCGCCTACCAAAGGCAAATACAAATACGGTAATTTCAAGTAGCGACAACGACAACGGCAACAGCAATGGCAATGGCAACGGCAACGAACGACCCCAGCAGCAACCCCAAAAAATAAAAGGGAGAAAGATTTATATGTTTGTATGTACGGTTCATGTCGCCACATTACATAATCTATGTATGTATGTATATAATTTATCTTAAGCTTTGTATGTAGGATACAGTGGTCAAAAAAGAAATCGATGAGATCTAGACTTTGTTAGATTGGTTAAAAGGGTTATGAAGGTTTTGTAGGAATCATCTCGAATTAATTAATAACGGTTTTGTGTCACTTACATTACAATTAATATTTTATAATTTTAAAAAAGTGTTTTTTTACAACGTTTAGTTAAGAAAGTTTAAAAAAATTCCTTAAAAACACTTTTATAAAATGTTTTCAAATGAAAAATATACAAATCTAATTGGAAATTCCTAAAAGCAAGTTATCACTGTACTTGCATTTATGCATATTTCATATATATGTATATATTTGGTCCGACTTTCTTTTGCTGCTTGGCGGTTTATTGCAATGCCTTTTTTGTTGTCTGCAATGCCGCAAGCAGCCCTTTAACTTGGAATTGGTAGGGTAAGAAATGAAAAAATGATAAAGGAATAAGTTAAGGGGCCAAATGAATATGCCGGCTAAATAATTGTTTAGTCAGACAGCAAAGTCACTCGAAAGACGATTAGCGTTTGTGTTCTTTTTAGCGTCTCTTGCAACATGCAATCAATAAAGATTTACTTAGTTGGGTGGAACGTTAAATGGTTGGGTGGGGTGGTGGCAATGCGGCAACAACAGCTGTTGCAGTGGCTGGCGAGACCACAGCAGCCAGTCGCCGGCGTTGGCCCTCGTCACCTGCCAGACTCGTTCCAAATGCCAATCAATGCACTTTTGGCCATGTGCCAAGTTGCTCTTAACATCGAAAGAGTATCAAATTGAATAACAGTTTGTGTAGTTTCTCTTTAAATGCTTTTTCTGTTAAGATACACCTGGGTAAAGTGTTAATGTAATATAAAATAATGATACAATTTACTTAGACTTGCGTAATCCTTTAACTTACTATTTCAATTATACGTTTTGTCTGTTCTACATTTTTAATTTTAAGCCATTAAGCGTACAAGAACGGCAAATATGTAAGCTAACAGCATGCTTTAACAGCGAGCTCAAAGTTATAAGAGAGCGAAGCTGTTGCCTCTATAATGAAGAGAAACGTCCAATAGAGATGAGCACGCGGTAATCGTGTGAATGTATCGTGAGCATCGTGCCTAGATACATCAGAAGATATCAGAGGCGTGACAAAGTTCAGCTTGCAAAGAGATTTATAAATTGAGAGCACTACACAGCCAAGAATATTAAAGACCTAATGTAAAACTTAACGTGCTGCTCACAGCGCGTTACAGCCATGCAGTTGACTTCGTGTTTGATTGTTTTTGTCACGCGCACATCGTTGGCATGCATACAGTCACACACCCACACGCACGCTCACACACACACACAGGCACGTACTCACACCAATACGTAAATACAATGCGCCGAGATTGAGCAAGGTGCGCTTAGCTCTTACATGCTCTCAGTTTATTTCTGGCTCTCGTACAAAGCGCAACGTCGAAACGGACGGCTCGTACGGTCGCTCGGTCGCTAATGTTGTGTGTGTCGGTGTCGGTTTCGGTGTGTTTTTCGTGTTTACTGGTTGACAAATGCAAATGCAATACAAATACGCAGCGTAACTAATGCATTTACATATATATGTTTAAGAATAAATTTGAAAAGCAAGAATATTTTGTCAAAAATAGCCACAAACTGTGGGAGTGTGTGTATGTGTGTTGACTTTATGTGCGTGCTGCATTGCCTGCAGATGAGTTTATATGCATGCCAGAGTGTGTGTGTCTGTGTGTGGGTGACATTCTTCCCAGCGCCTTAGCACTTAATTAAATTAAACTAAACTTAAATTCAATAAAAAAGAAATATTCTCAATCAAGCGAGAGCTCAAAGTGCAAGCTGCTTGCATGCGAGTGTGTGTGCGTGTGTGAGGCATGTAAATGTGCTGCTAATTGTGTTTTGCTGTTAAGCATTTTTACCGTTGTTTATCGGCTGATCGATTAACTGTTCGTGACCCCAATCAGCAGGCGCTCAAAGTTCTAATAACATTTCAATGTAAATGTTAATCAACAATTGCTCAAAGAAGAAGAAGATCAACTAAAACTGTCGCTTTTAAATCGTAAATAAACTTTTAAGACGTTGTCAAACCGGTTTTTTTTTGTTTTGTTGCTGTGGGAATCATTCTAAAGTCTTTTATTTAATACTTGTATCTCGCGCTTTATTTTTACTGCGTATATTTCCATACTAAATTGTTTGTTATGCATTTTCTATAACGGTTTGCGGCGTAACACAGTGGGAAAAAGCTTATTCTCAAAATCGGTTTTTAATGATCTTTCGTTGAGTTTTCTTTTAACAGCAACAAATTTGTTACGGCCTACAAATGCTTCATTAAATAACAATTTATTCTGAACACATTTGTTGATTGGGGTTTTTCTTTTCGATCAGTCTTATCGGTTTTTTATATGCGCCTTTTGCCTTAATTGAGCTTTCTAACATGCAACTCAATTATGACGCCGCAACGTTCGAACACCCGCAACAGAAATCGTGCAAAAGTCCGAAACAAATGAATACAAAATATATTGTATAAACACTTTCAAAATGCAGCAACAACAAAAGCACATAAACATTGCCCATAATCAGCGTCATATTTACAGCAAATAAATAAAGATTTAATTAAAAATGAAAACAGTTTGCTACAGTGAACACTCGATTAGGCAAATACACCAAAAAACATGTATAAAAATTAAATTTAAAAAGTTCACTGTATCAAATGTATTAAATTTATGTTTAAAGTAGTGTAGAAAACCAAAAACTATACTGTACCCAAAAGTATATTTAACTAAAAACCGCAACCCTTTCACTTAAAAAAAAACACACAGAGAATCCAATGTGCAACAACAACAACAAAAACAAACGAGCCAAACGAGTTTCAATCAGGCAATAACCAATAAGCCAAACCAAATACAACAAAACAACAAACAAACAGCAACAACAACTAGGCCCGTTAGTGCGACGCCGTGGCCTATATTCAAAATAGATCAGCCGCAGTCGCAGATCGCAGCAGCAGCGCTGTCAAAATGCTAACAACAACAACAACAACAACTTAAGAACCCAACACAGTTGAAGCAAAAAAAAAACAAGTTTTATGCTAAAATAATAATAATAATAATAAATAAACGCAATACAAAGTTGCAGTTCAAGTCTTAAAAGAGTTGCAGTCAAGAAGTCGCCAACAATACAACAGCAACAGCAACAACAACAGCAACAAAAAAGTGACCTACAAATACTGGTTTTACAGCAACAGCTCGTGAGAACAGCAAAAACAAAACTGAAAATGCAGTCAACGGTTGCGGTTAAGCGGCCGGGACCGCCAGTGCCGCCCAGGCCCAAAACAGCAGCAGCAGCAACAACAACAGCAACAGTTGCCACTACACCTCCACCCATCATACAAAAGAAGCCAACGTTTGTTAGCCAACTGAGCGCCGTGGGACGCACATTGGTCTACAAGTCGCCCTCACTGAATCTTAATCAGAAGAAGCAGGCGCAAACGCAGACGCCCACCATGGCGCTAGTTGCAACTGCAACCATTGCTGCTGCAGCAGTACCAACAGCAACACCAACAGCAACAGTTGCTCCGGTAACGGCGCCAAAGCCACCGTTGAAACTACGCAAGGCGCCGGCTGTGCCCACAGCTAAGCCCAGAGATTCAGTGCTCATCAGTGTGAATCGTGCCAACTCTCTAAGTAGTGCACCAGCACAGTCCACGCCCGCATTGAAGGACACACGTTTGAGTCTTGGCAAAGTGGATTTCGAGCGTGCAGGCTTGTTGCCCACATCACAGCCTTTGCCCAAGCCACGTAAAATAGTGCAAATGCCGGTGGCCACACTTGATATGGATGAGGACGTGGCGCCGGTATTTGTTGCGCCACCCGCTACGCCGGCGAATGGCATCTTTAGGCGCTCCAAGACCACACTAGACAGCCCCATCTCTAGTCATGGCGGTGGCAGTTATCTGGGTGGCAAAACCGTGGAGCTCAAGAACAATCTAAAGAATGCCGCCGAGCGGCTCTTCTCCGAGATCATCATCAGTCAATCGCAAAAGCAATCTGCAGCGGACACAACCATAATAACGAAGCACGAGCGTGCCATACAGCATCAAGCACTGCTCGAGCAGGAACTCGAGCTGGAGCGGCACAAGCGCTCGCAGCTGGAGCGTGAACGGGCGAGATGTGAGCGGGAGCAGCAGGTAACCATTCAGGCAGCGGGTAATTGTACACGCATCAATATCAACAATACCACACCGCAACCCATGCAGAAGAGCTCGTTGAGTGCAGGGAATACTCCGGTTAAGAAGCATGCCTTCCATGAGCTGCTCATCTCAGAGCTGGCAGCGATGCGTAATCGTTCCTGTTCGTTGGAACAGTTGCCCACTACCAAGTCGCAGTCGCAGTCACAGTCGCAGATGATGGTGACGCCCATTAAGACAATGCCACGCCCACGCTATAATTCAATTGAGGATGCTGACACTGAGGATGTGGATGCGGATAATGTGGAGGATGCCGATGGCGATGGTGATGAGGAGGATACTCTCACATATGCCATCAACAAGTCTCTCAAAGAGAACAACAACAACAATGCTAACCACAATGGCAGCTCAACGCCCCGCAAACGTTGCCCCTCTGGCTGCTCGTCGGATTCATCGCCCTATGGCACAGAGAGATCACAGAGAATCAGAACCTCCGATTGGATTGAGGTGGGCGACAATGGCAAACAGGTCACACTGACCAGCTGTCATATTTCGCTGGAGGATTCGGGCATGGAGGATGAGGAGCGTTTGGATGACATGTCCTCTTCGGGCGTAGGCGACAGCTGGGACAGCGTCAAGGAAGCCGAACGAGAGAATGAGAAACGTTGTCGCAATGTCAAGCGGTAAGTTGAGCCATTAATTTGATTTATAATGTTGAAAGTATATAAGATAAGCCACTGAATCTTCTGTGCCAATCATCATCAAATGTTACCCTAAATTGGGAATGCAATATTTATGGGATTTTTTAAGGCATTAAGCGATTATAGCGAATCTAAACCTTAGATACCAGCGAATTTTGGGATTTTTTCCATACTGTAACTTATTTCTAAACTGATAATTCGTTTATACGTTTTGGTTTTGGGTTTTCCCATCGAATTCGTTTAAGCAAAGTATTTTTTATTTTCCAACAAAGTTAAAGTTTCTTTGAAGCAATATAATCTAACTAAAGTACGATTTTTTTTGCATTTGAATTAGTCAGAAATGCATTGTTCTTATTAAACCTTATGACTCATTTGATAAAGTAATAATCCCAATTCTTATTCATCACATTCTTTAGATACAGATGGCATTGCATATTAGCCAGAGAACAAACAGGTTTACAGCTATATAATATTCAATACTGAAAGAAAAACATAAGAAACAGTTATCAGCGGGATATTAATGATAAAAAGTACAATAATATTCTGAATCTATATGATCGGAATTCAAAGTTAATTGTGTTTTTATAATCCTAATTATATAATCCTGTCCAACAAATAGCAATATGGTTTTATTCTTCAACAATTTTGCTTAAATGCGCTTCGCAATCGTGACTTAATGCCAATTTCTAAGAAATATTATTTATGCACACATTTTTTGTATGAATTTGTACCCAACAACGTGACCTTTTACAGAACACATGCCTGCTTGAAAAGAACCCTAAAAATGTACATTTGAGGTTTTGCCAGCAATTTCATTGATTGTAAGTAGTTTTTCGTGGAAAGGCCTGTCAAATGCCATAAAATTTACCGTTGACAGGATAAATGTAGCGTGAAAGCAATAAGATTTAACTAACCCCTGGTGCTTTGCTTTTGTTGTAATGCCCCTTTGCCTGTTAAAAGGACACGCGTGGAATTAAAGGCGGCTGCTGCTGCTGCTGCTGTGTCAACATCATTTTTCGTTAATTAGTTGTTGCCTGAATGACAGACCCTTTTTATTTTCTTCTCTTTCACTATTTATCTCTCTTTCTTGCATCTGTCGCTTGCATTATCAGCAGTACTGGAAGAAAAAAATCAATAAATTGCTGGCATTGTAAAAAAAGGGGGCGCGCGTGAGATAAGATAAGTAGCTGAAGCAGCTATCTGACAGATACAAAGATGCTACCAACAGATACAAATAACTGTTGCTTACCTTGCCTTACACTACCTAAATATCTACCTGCTGCAGGGCTGCCATCAAGTGTAGTGGGCGTGTCTGTCGCCCACTGTAGCCTGGGCTTGTAAAATCGCAACATGTGTAATTTTATTTATGCGCTTACCGCAATTATTTCACCGAGTTTCACTGCTGCACTCTGCTGACACGCTTTACATGCCCTGGGCAACCAGCAGCAACAGCAACAGCAGCAACAACAATACTTGAGATAGCTCGTATCTCACAGATACATATATGTTGTCCCATTGTCTTTTGTATTTGGCTGCTCATGCAAATTGTTGGCAACGTTTCGGGTTCTCTTCAGTCTTAGATGCGGTTTTGAACAGCTTTGCCTGGTTTATTTATGCTTCTTTTCAAATAATGTTTTTTTTTTGATAATTTATTGCTGACACCATTTTGAAGGGTGTTGCTGTTGCTGTTGCTACTGTTGCATGTGTGCGCATTACGCTCGATTGCTGTTGCTGCAACTGCAACAGCAACATCTTGCAATATTTACAACAACTGTTACCAAGTTATCGTCTACTCATGCCATGTCTTTCTATATAAATATATAAAAGACGTGTTGTGTGTACACAGATTTTGTTTGTATTTAATTTTTCATAAACGCTTATTTCAACAAATCAAAACTCGTTTCCAGTCACTGTAGTACAATATTCAAAGCATTGTTAATATAACTGCGCATATAACTCTCTGTAACTCTTTTAATGCACGAGGGTAGCAATAAAAGTTTGTTATCTAGGTTCAATAGGTTTTCAGTTGGTGTGTAAATTAAGGGTTTTAGATAGAATTTCTTTGATGAAAAGTTCGAAAACTGTCAGAATTCGATAGGTTTAGCTAAGAGCAAGACTTGGATTGAACACACTAGATAAATATGATCAGGTTTCACCTCTATTACGCTTATTAACATTGATGAAAATGCATTTTGCTTTCCGATACAAGCTTTCCCATCACCTTTCACAAACGCATTAATCTTAATCCGCTTAAAGACCATGTAAAAGTTCATTAGCAGTTGTTTTGACACACATCTAGCTTATCTAACCATATCCTTTTGGATTAACATATTTAATTTTCACCTGGTAACTATTATAGTATACGCATGTGTAAACTACCCTTTCCACCCTCGCCATAAGCCATAAGCTCTCTGTGCATATTGCTGAACGTGTGTTTGCGGTGTGCTCAACGCTGATTATCGTGACTCACATTGTTTGGCATTTGTGCGATCGCATACATAACTACGATATACACACACACACACACACACTAACACACTCTATATAAAATTCAATATAAATGCAAATATACAATACGTATATTTGTTAAAGTCTCCCATATGCGGGTCTTGTAGCTTGAGAAACTCACCGAAGCGTAACATCTCCCAGAGAGTATCTCTCTCTCACTCTCTTTCTCTCCTTCTGTCTCTTTGTTGCTCTTCATATTGATTAGTCATACATTTAACGTGAGCCAAATGCTCGTGTAGTTAGATTCTTCCCAGACATAAAGTAACACACACACACACACAAACAAAACCAGAATCGATGGCAATTATGTTGCATCAAGTTTTTAGCATGTTCATGAAAAAATTACTTGACACGCAGAGAAAGCTGTGAAAATCTTCATAGAACTTGCCAATGAATCAGCTGATCAATTTGCACGCACATTCGAGTGTAAATTGCTTTTTAAGCTTATACCTGCTATGAGTAATAACATTCTCTAACACACAGAACAGTTACATTGCTGAAATGCTTTTGGAAATATGAGCTAAACTAGAAAAAATAAAAAACTTGGCCTGAAACGTGTTTTAAATTAAGAACACGAGTTTTAACTGCAATTATTTGTATCCGCTTTTTAGTGGATCTAAAGATCTAAATCTGATGTTTTTACACAACTATGCTGATAACTTGAAGTGTTTGTGTTAAGGTTAAGCTTAGATATTTAACATATTCTTACTCACTACGAAACTAATGCCAAATTGGTCTAATTGCCAACAGGGTGGCGATCTAATTGAGCAGTTAATGAAACTAGCCTTAACACTAATGCCGTGAAAGTTTTTCTACTGGCCGACCCCGCTCGAAAACCAATTATCCGTCTGCACATCACAAATCAATTTGTGCTGTGTGTAACCATAAAAAAAAACTAAACTACTTACAAATACACACACATATATATTGGTGTGTGTTTACTCTACTATACATGTATAGAAAAAGAAAAAAAACATCAACTCTTGATGTGCTTCTTTTGTATCGCTTTCCGATGCAATTTCCTTGTGGCTTCCTCCCCAACCAAAGGCGAACACAACCGAAACTGATTAAGCCATTAAAAATTCAAGCGCAAACTGTGTGCACAGACTAACGAGCTTTTGATTAAATGATATGCTGCCCAAAGTAATTTTTTCTACTTATTTTTTTTTGTTATTTTGGGGTAGGCATGATTTGAGTTATAAAGTAATTTACAATCAGAAAGTATTTAGATTGAAGACCTCAATAAGTTTCATCTAATTAGAGCAGACAATTTGAAGTGCTTAATAAAAAAAGGCAAATTGGTTTTCTAGAGCTATGGTAAACTTTAAAGTATAATTTATTAAGCTGTCAAATAAAATCTATATCAGGGAAATGAAATTAAATGAAAAATGCAGAGCTTTCATTTTAGATTAATATTAAGTATACCGTATTGATAAAAAAGATTCAAAAACCTGAATTTCTAACCTTGATATATGTAGAATTTTCAACAATATGCTTTCCCAACATAAACTTCCTTTATCAATTGTTTACTCATCATTTAACTTTGATCATAGCTTGCAAAAGTATTCAATTCATTAAGATTTCTCCAACTGAATTGAGTGCATTTTCCCTTTATTCATGGGTAATTGTTGGGGAACAACATTAGAGCAGTTCTATCATTAGTTTTCACTTTGCATTCCGCATTTTGTGTAGGGGCAACTTCACTAAGTGCAACACAACGTTCGGTCATTGGCATTTAAACTTACCGCTCGTACAACTTCTTGAATTCATTTCATTTGGCAATTGATGGGCACATTTGATGCAGTTGTTGCTTTTGTTGTTGTTGTTTGGCTTTTCACTTGTCCATTAAAGCAAAAAGAAAAACAAACGTGAAAATGCTCAATTCAATCATAAATTTAGCTTTTTGCTCTGCCTCTCACTACCAAGTTGCGATAACAATGCTGTAATTTGGCAAGCAGTTTGTTTATCTAACTAACTCCAAATGCAATGGCGATGTCGACAATCGCTTCGTGCCCGTCCCCTTTAATTGAAGTGTGCCTTTTGTGGGGCTTTCATTGCACTTTTACTCACACTCATTTATATATATATGTTTATGCGATACTATGTATGGGTATTTATGGAGATGTCTATGCCCGATCAATGCGATACTACATCAATGGGCGATTAACAAACTGAATTCGTGCAAATAATTAAAGGGGCTGACGGTTTGCCAGTTGCCAGATAAATTCAGTGGCAACCACTGGAGACGCTGTGGTGTTGCACTATTATTACAAGACTCTGGCAGCGACGCATGCGCCGACATTTTTATTGCTGTTGTTTTTTGAGGATGTGGCACAGCAGCAACAGTAACAGCAGCAGCAACGACAACGACAACGACAACTACTACAATAACAATAAGGCATAATCCAATTTGCAAAGCAAATTCATAGCCCAGAGTCTTGCGTAGAAGCAAAGAGAGAGCAACAAAAGTCACAGATTTCTATTTATTTATTGCATTTTGCCATTTTCATTAAGTTTTTGTGATTACTATTTTTCAAATACCCTGTGTTTAGCAACTATATACAAAAATGTAGATTAAGAAACTTGTATAATATTGTAATCTGCCATTTGTTTCTTAATAAGTTTTCAACAGGGTATTTTTGTTGCTCTGCGATCATAATTATTTTTTTCCATTATGATTTGTACTTTGTTGTGTTATCGCAATCGAGGTGGCAAGGAAACAGCTAATGCGCAATTTTCAAATATGAAATGTCTGCGTGTAAATCACATACAAAGCTCTCCGGCTCGCTCGATTCGATTCCATTGCTTATGACGCTTAAATATATTATTATGCCAATAATATAATTTATCATACATACTATGTACGTTTGTATGTTTGGACGGACGCGTCGTTTCCTATGTTCACTCACAGTGGATAAAATGCAAAAATTGTAAATTGCCATCTTACAGATATTGTATTTTCTTTTTTTTTTTTGTATACTTCCACACACACACACACACGAGCATGGTCTGGCTAAGCAGTTGGCATCGCGGATTATAAAATAAATTCAATCAAAGCGAAAGCAATTGCAACACTCACAACAGGCAGCAACAACAACAGCAACAACAACTGTAATGCGGTCACCCGACAATGCTATTGCCGCTGTGCAGTTGTTGCAACTTTATTTTAATTTAATTGCATAACTGAGCAACAGTTGTCCGTTGTCAAGAATTGCCAGCTATTTCCGCACCTTAGATCACACAGCATCATGCCACATTAACATCTCAACATTAAACTTAGTTCATTTAATTTTTAGTTGCTTTCTGGAACTTTCTCATACTAATGTTCCATTATGGCATTAAAATATGACCAGGGATATCCCGTTCTAAGTAGGTTATATTAATAGCTTTGTCAGCAAGTCATCTCAGCCAAATATATATTTTACATAGCAAACACTCCTTAAACTTTTACTTTGATTTTTTTCTTTTTTTGTTATGCAGATGACTATAATTCAAAGGCAAACATGGGCGTCTCACTGTTTGTAAAGTTGCAAATGATAGATCTTTGTATGCAGAGCATCTATCATAACAAATACTTTGGCAAATTTACAAGAAATCAAAATCATGTATTTGCAGCCCCCAATACGGGGTGTATATCCATAACATTTGCTGATGCCCGACTTGCTTCGCTATAATTTGAGCTAAAAGTCTTAATTTACATGTTGCAAACACCAACTTTTCATCGCCAACGTCTCTTGCTAATCCATAAGTTTGTTTTTCAACAGTTTCCACTGAAATGCGCTGCGCATGCGCAGCTTAGAGAGCGGGAGTGAGAGGAGAGGGCAGTGGAAGGGAGACGCGAAGGCTGAAGGGGGGCGGCCTAATAGACATTTGCAAATGATTATTAAAAACGAAACGAAAACTGTGTCGTAATAGCGAGACGACAAAAACGCGAAAGGCAAACTCAAACTGCAACTACAAACTTTAAAAACTTCAGCTCGATGCAGACTCTCAATTTTCAAGCATAATTTTCTGGGAATTGCAACAGTAATAAACAGCAACAATAACAAAACAACAAATATATTTGAAATGTGCCTTCAAGCAATTGCAGTTGCAGTCACAGTTTGGTTTGTTTGCTTCTATTCATGTTTACCCAAGATGCCATTTGCATATTTTTGGCGTTTTTTCACGGAAATTCTTAGGTCATAACTGTAGCATGCAATTCAAAGACAAATATTGTTTAGTTGCTGCCTCAACCGGAAATGCAACAACCCTTGTTGCTTCCTTCCATGTGTCTGCCCTATGTTTAGGCAGCTATAAAAACAACACAACTAACGTCGATCACTTCCTTAACAAACATGTTGACAAACATTGTGTGTTTGGGTCAAAAAAAAAAATCTTGACAGCTGGACAGCATTTGTTTCGACTATTTTTAACTTGATTGTTTGTTGTGTGTCGTTTCTTTTGTGTGATTAATGGAGAGCAAATAAAAATGATATATTTTTAACGCATTAACTAAGAAAAACGGCTTTGAAACTAGTCTCAAGGTTAGGATTTGATTGAGATTAAAAAATAATAATATTCTTCTAGTGTTGATTGGATTGACCTTACATTTTCTTCTTGTTGTCTTTAGGCATAAGACATAGTTAATGATCTCTTTTTGAAATGTTATACACAATAAGATTAAAAATGCATTAATAATGTAAAATATGTTGGCATTATTTACAGACATGTTTAATCAACAATTTTCGTAGCAGTTAAACGAAACCCTCTATTAGTTATGGTACAAAGTTGGCAATCAATATATCTTTAAATCCCACACTAGGCATACACCTGAACTCAGGATCAAGCGAGAGCAATTCATTCATTACATACAAAGCCATCAATTGTGCCTAATGAATCAGAATTGATTTTAATGATCGCCAGCATTCAAAATTCCAAACACTATTTGGCCAACAACGTGCAATTCTCAGACTCGCCCGCTTCCTACCTCCATTGCTGCCCAATGTGTGGGCTACCTTCATAGGTCTAATGGTGCGAACGTATGTAGGTGGATTTTTTATTCCACATGCTGCGAAAACAAAGACACGAACCAACAGATTCCGAGCCAAGTTTAGACTAATAACACAGAAATGTAAAATCACGCAAAGCAATCATAAATTATAAACACTAGAGTCGTATATGAAAAGGCAACTGTGGAATTGTGCGATAGTGAAGACAACTACACTGGCAGTAAATAAGTAGTATATCGGACAGATTTGATATTGTAGGATAAGTGTATTATTGCGTTTCTCTCTGTGTACAACTACAAGACACGTTGCCTTTTGCCTGTGCCTCATATGCCTGTCAGTCAGTCAGTCAATGGTTGTTGCTGTTGTTTCTGCGTTGTAATTATGATGAGTGCCACTCGCTGGCAAAGATACACACGCCAGATTCGGTTGCCTTCGCCAAGTCAGCGAGTGTGAGAACCGTTAAAGTATGGCAAAGCGACTCTAACTGAACAACCAACTGACTGTCTGATGGACTGGCTGACAAGTGCTGGGCCTCTGTCTATTTCAAATAGCTTTAGATGATGCGACAGAAAGGCAAAGCGAAACCCAAAACAGCCCAAAAGCCAACTCGAAATAAGTAGCACAAAGTGCGCGTCAAGCTCAAAAAGTCTGGCTCGAAAAGGTTTCTTTACGGTATACGGGTTATGTCGTCTAAAGTCAGCCAAAGTCAGTAAGTCAGTCAGTTAGTCTCTCTCCAGCTGAAGTTCTGTGTGAAATGTAAGTAAGCGTCATTGTCGAGTCCCTCATAATCATCATAATTGCTAAGCATCTGACACTTTACTGTAACTGATTGTAACTTCCAGATGTTGTTTGTTGCTGTAGACGGGCAATGACAGCAACAACGACAGCGATTCGTTGATCTGTATTATGACGACGCTGAGAATTGTGTTTAAGCCATAGAAACAAACAAACAACAACAACAAGAGCGCTATACATTTTCAGATTCCTTAAGATCTGAACGGTGTAACGGTTCTTCGACTTTATTTTCTTTAGTTTTTCGCTGTTCTATGAAGCATACATATTTTTCCAGCTGTACAAATATTTGGCTTTGTATTAGCTTTGGGTCAAGTGTGAAAACGCTGCAACTTTCTATACAAGTTTCTAACGCTCTTTTTGATTTGGTTTTCAACAAAGATGGTCTTTTTGATGTACAACTTGGTTCTGTTGGGTATTCAATTAGATTGTTAGCTTTAGTTTTGAGTTGAACTTCAACTATTTTTTGATGTCTGTGTGATACAAAAATATATATTGTATTAAAACACAATAAATGTTGTATTAAAAAGTCTGTCCAACTTTTATACATATATTTAGGTCGTTATTTGCATAGTCTTGACCTTCTATCAAGCAATTATCTTATCTTTCATTTATACTTTTGGCACTCTTAATTTCCGATTGTTAAACTTTCAGTTCGATTGTATTGTTTGTGTTTTCAAGAGTTATTATAGACAGGTTCTTTTCAATCTATTCATGAATTCTTGTGCCGCCAGCTTAACGGTCATCGATTCGATTCCCATTCCCAAAATAA
The DNA here is from genome assembly GCA_035044725.1 of Scaptomyza caliginosa. NCBI lineage: Eukaryota > Metazoa > Arthropoda > Insecta > Diptera > Drosophilidae > Scaptomyza > Scaptomyza caliginosa. Next base: position 3,818,956 of record JAWNNR010000686.1, read on the forward strand.
TTCCCACAGCAGTGTTAAAAAACAAACGCATTTTAAATTGTTGTAGACAGGCGTATAATTAAGTTTTTGTGGCATATAACTTGGCCATTTTCTATAACAATAATGTTGGCATTAGTTAATTAAGCGAGTTTTCTGTTGAACTGTGTTAATTTTATGCAAACTCATCGACGTGAGAAAAACACTCAACAACAAATAACAAACGAGAAATGTTGCAAAAAGTCAAAGAAAGAAATATAATCGCAGATGCGGAAAAATTGGCCAAACTTGTGACTAGCTGCTGCTGCTGCTGCTGCTGACAACGACCTGGAAGTGGATGTGAATGGGGATGTGAATCTGGACGCACATGTGCGCGTAGGCTGCCCGTCTTACAAGGTGTCTAGCCTAGCCGTATGTCTAACTAACCGACTGACTGGCCTGGCTTACATAAAACCCACATGACGATACAATTTGTGTTGTTATATTTGGTTTTTTTTGTCTCATTTTTTTGGTACAATTTTTTTCTCATTTCGCTGTTGCTGTTGCGTTAATTTATAACATTAGTCGTCTGTTTTGGCTGCCCAAAAATGAAGCGAAAAGAAAACTGTAAGAAAACTGAAGCCGCTTACGAAATGTGCAGACTTGTGACGAGCAGCAGCAGCACCACACGTACTGTAGCAGCACTTGGATAAATTTGGCCCAATGGAGCTGAAGTCACAGCTAAATAAAAAATAAAATCAAAACCAATCCGTTCAGCTACCGGAAGCAATTCGCCACTTAATGCACTTGAGCTCAGTTTTGCGCTACAAAATTTAAATTTCAAATTTTGTATTTTGTTTTTCGTATTTCTTGAAGTAGATTCCGGCTTTGTGGACCAGCTGGTCTACTCCACTTGTTAGCCGGTTTTATTTTGTGTTGTCAACATATTCCTGGCTGCTGCACTCACGCACTGAACACAATTTATACGTATCTAAGGATGTATGGTCTAGCAATCAATGCTGGCAATCAAAACCATCTATCTGAATCTTAAATAACGTTTTGTATTTCACCTTTTTGCTTGGTTTTTGTTGTTTTTTTTGTATTCTGATTTTTTATCTCAAGTGCTTTTGGCGCAATTGAACTTTATGAGTTTTGTGTTGTGTATTGCCCAAAACAGCAGCAGCTGTTGCTGATTTGTATCTTATGGATACAAAAGCTACGAAACTATGCAGTCAAGTGCGCTCATTGCTCAAGTTTCCTGCTCCAATCGGCCACGCTGGCTAAAAGTGCTTTGACTTTTGTCTACTTGCTGTTGTTTTTGTTGCTTGGCCAATGTAAATACGGAATTTCACTTGCTTAGACATCGCTGGTTATTATCCAAATATGTACAAAGAGTTGGCGAACTATAAACGATGATTTAAGCACTTCAGATTTGGTAATAGCAACGAAAACCATGACTAACCTTTCATCATATTTGATTTCATTATACTCGAGTTCTGCATGGAGATTAATCAAACGATTAAGAAACATATTTTCTGAAAGTAAAATGCAGAAAATCGGTTTTTTATCTTTGGTATGACGTTACTTTTTCGTTCTTTAAAGCGTTAGTTTCAAAAATAACATTTAACTGTAAAGAAAGGATATAATAAAGCTTTTATAAATGTTTTTCATTTGCTTACAAAACTTTTATAACGTTTTATAATTAATCCTTAGGAGATTTTTTTTTCAAAACTTGGTAAAATAATCCTAATCTGTGTTTTGTGTTGTTAATTTAAGTACTTTCTCACCGTTTTCCTATCAATACAAACATTAACCAATAAGATAACTAAAGGTTATAAACCAACTATTTTAGTATCAAGGCAAACAAACAAACAATATGGGCATTAGTTGGAATTATGGGACTTAAAAGTTTAGTACATACGACAATAGCTGCAAAAATTTGCATTCAGCAATTGTTTGCCTTCTATTGGGAAGTTAAAAGTATTTTATAATAGCTTAACTTAAAGTTATGTTGGTTTTTTTTTATGGTTTTTTCTATGTAAGTTTTTTTAATATTTTCAAACACTGTGCATAATACGAAGTATATGTAAATAATTCACGAAACATATTTGATATATTACCAGACGACTTTCGCTTTTGTTAGTCAAAGCGAATAACAACGCACAAGCTCGACAGTTTCTAGCTTCAAAAACCATCTACCTATCGTTAAAAGCCAGCGATGACAAGCTGCATAAATTAACAAAATGAAAAGAAGAAAAAAAAAGCCCTCCGCACCTTACACTCTTAAAATGCTATTCGCAAAGGTGTTGTCGAATGTTTTTTGGTCTTTTTCTTTTTGGTTAGTTCTACTAATCAGAAAACCGAAATCAAATTTCGCTTTTCGTTGGACTCGAAAGAGAAACCCGAAACGAATCGTATGGAACGCAGGTCACCAGACTAAACGAAATCTTTACTGTTGTTGTTGCTGTTGTTGTTAGTTGTAGTATTTGGGTAACCGAACCAAACCAAACTAAACCAACGTGAAATCAACCGAGAGCTATCTGCTGCTTCTTCTTTGTCTAGCCTTTTGCTTCTTCTATTTCTGCTGTTAGGCTTATTTGCATATGATTACTTAGTTGTTTATTTAGAAATTTCACAAATGGGCGAAGCAAAGTTAGCTTAGAAACCAGCCCAGAAACCTAGCTGGGTACTACGCATATACAAATGGATGTATATAGTATAACCAAGTTTGCATTTTAATGAAAGCGAATGTGAAGAAAGGTGGGGGCGTTATTGTTGTGGTTGTACGTGAGAGGCCCTGTGCATATAAATCTACAAACTGATATCATTTCATTTATGGCTTTGAAAGCGCATTCAATTTCAGTCAAAACACTCTCACACTAACACTGAGCTTGACCCTCTTTCTGCCAACTCGTTAAATGTTTTGGTATTGTTATTGTTTTTGTGTTCCGCTTTTTTTGTGATTTTTTTTTTATCATTTAACGCAGTCGTCTTTGGGCTTTTGTTGGTTGGGCTTGAGCAAGGTTTATGTTATTATTTTTTACCTAAATTACCTAGCACTTACCATTTTTAGGCGACTTCTCAGTTAATTATCGCTCCATCTGAGATCTCTTTCAGAGTACAATGTTTAAATTATGACCCATTAGAGTGTGGCATTGAAAGAGTTGGCAATTATTGTTAGATTTTCAATGTGTACCCTGTACTTAGGCAGCAAACTTTCTGTTCCGTGTTAATCGTATTGCTTTTGTACTTAAACAATTTGTTATTTGTGTTTCTTAAGTTGGAGTTGCTCATTAAACTTCGTGGAAACTCTAGTCTACTTTAAAAATGTTTTAGAATTGCTGCGAAAGTTCCCTGACTTATAGCCACTGTGAACTTTAGCTTGAAACCTTTCGTTCTTTCTTTTAATCAAATAAATTTCAAACACAATGCATTAAGTTCTTTAGATTAATCACACAATGAACTCTGCGGGCAGCGGGCCCATTTGATTTGTTTGCCAAAAAAGTTTTGGAAACATTTATTAAGCAAAAATATGTTCATAAACGTTTCTTTGATTTCTGGGTCAACTATTGATATTATGATCACGTAGTTTGGTTTTGCGAGAAATCGACCCGAAACGAACCGACTGGCTTTAAGTTGGCTAAAAAGGCATTTCAAGATTTATGACAACGTTGCCAACAAAATGGCGCCGTTGTTGTTGTAATTGTTGTATATGTTGCATTCTTTTAAGTCGCAACGCATCCCGTTCATGCTCCCATTTGCCACCTGCGCGATTGCAATGCACTATTTTCGGTGGTGCGTCCGTATGTGTGTGTGTGTGTTTCTGGCGTCTTTGTGCGCGCAGCTCTTTTCCGAGTTTATTTTTAAAATGCGACAACAGCGACGACGACAAACGACGACGCGCTCCCAATTCGCTTAATATTTTCTTTTTCAATTCTCGCACAGGGGGCAAGGGTAATGTGGTCTATAGTTGTTGCCAGTTGACGCTGTCGGGGAGCATAACAACAAATTTGATGGCATCCAACAAACATTCTACTCATCATTTTTGTTTTCTGAATGAGCAACGCGTTGTGCCCGAAATTGTTCTATTTATTTTTTTTGCTTGTCACATTCTTTTTTTGAGGTTTTACCCTTTGGCTCATTGAACAGCAGCCAGCAGCCAGCACTCAGCACTCAGCAGCAGCAGCAGGCAGAGGAAAATATGATGATGTACTACATAGAGAAAACAACGTGTTATTTTGTTATTATATCTATATCTATAAATAGCTATTAAAGCGGCTGTCGGCTGCCTGCTACAGGGTGGTTTTCATTTTAAACTACTGTCAAAGTTATATTTATGAATAAACTAACAAGAAAAAACACATTCACATTAATAGTTAAAAAAATTTATTTTTAATGTCAGTTTTCTCTTAAGTTTTTCCAACCATAAAGCACTAAGGCACTAAAACTCATAAAAACACCAATCCTACATGTATAAAATCTTTATACGCTTATTAAAAATGCAATGTACCCATACATATTTTTTTATTTAATGACCATATAGCTTATATTTCTCTCTTGTTATCATAGTTCTCTCGTGCTCAATCTTGCATTTAATTGCCCCATTCTAGAATTGATTGTTTTTAGAAGCAGTTTGATGTCGCTGCGTGCTCATCTCTTGCATGCTCTGGCGACAAATATACGCACACCCTGTTTTTTTTATTTTATTTTTATTAAATCAATACACGCATTTCTTATATATTTTTATCTTTGTCTTGATTTTTTGTTCTTTCTAATTTTCTCAGCTCGTTCAGCTGTTCTCTGCATCGACAAATATGTGTGTACATATATGTACTATGCATCTGATAGATAGAACTTTTGTATGCCTTTTGTATCTCTTCCGCTTGAGGCGAGAGAGAAACAGTGAGATTGAGAACGAATAACTCGAGATATTCGACGTGGCAAAAAGTCGCCAACGTTTGACTTTTAGTAGCACGCGAATTTCTCAGCGCTATCAAAGCGAACCAACCCAAAATTACAGTCGAAAGGCCTAAAAACGGAATTCAGAAAACGAAATTATATGTTTATAATTCCCATATTGTTTGTACATATTTTAATTAGTGAGTACGCGTCAAAAAGGCACCACGACCAAAACGATCAAAATATTTACGTAGCTTATTGTTGTCATTGTTGTTGTTGTTCTTGCTGTTGTGTTTGTGCGTTTTTTTATACGTGTGTTTGTTCTAAAAACAAAAACGAGGCTGCATAACAATTAAAAATAATTGTACAGAAACACAAAATCATAAAAATGTGGATTTGCTTTGCTTTGCTTTGCAAATGCGGCAAAGAACTAAACCAAAATAAATCTGTAGGTTCTGCGTTCGTGTCTCGCAAAGAGATCTGTAAAAATCTTAGTTGCAATGTGTTTTTCCATCAAAGTTAATAACAAAACAAATTTTAAACCGTCAAAGCTGTGCCTACTTACATATTTGTGTAGATATTTTATTTCTATGTTTCTACGTTTATTTTAGAATGTGCTTATATCTAAAAGAAATCTCTATGTACATATATATAGCTAAAGTTATTTGTGTTGACCTTAAGCATTGGACTGCCGCTGCCTGCCTGCACGTGGAATTTTGTTTTTATATGTTCTGTGAGCTTTCTGTGCCTGCGCTTTACGGCTTTGCTTCATTTAAGCCAAATCTACACGTATGTGATCTTAATATTTTTCTAATGTGATGAGAGTAACTAAAAACATGTTTGTGAAAGTTATTTTTAGTTAGAATATTCTGGGAATACTTTTGTATTTTAGTTGGTGTGAATTCTTAGTGTGGGTTCTCATACTTTCTTTTTTCAATACATACCAGATTAGATTAATGGCCGTGGAAATCTTTGTTTTCTTAAGTCGCATCGTATACGCCATAAAAGAAACATTATATTATTTAGCTGGTTAGGATCTAGCGAATGAACATTTTTGTATAACTATTAAACAAGTAAAGCTGTGAAAAAATAAACACATTTAAATGCTAAAAAAGTCTACTTGTACATACCATAATATTTTCTTTGTTTTGTTTCTATATACGCTTTCTTTACAAATATTTTTATTTTTATTTAAACACTCGTGTTTTTTTGCCCTTTTGGCCAACACCCACATCAATACACAATTCATAATCAGTCGCATTTAACAGACTGTTCAGACTGGTTCAAGCCATGTGAGATTGGGTTAGGTTTTTGTTTTTAGGATTTAGCCATTTACGAACACTTGAGCTAATTAATTAAAATATTTAAATTGTTAGCGCGTAGGTCGAAAACTGCGAAAAGGCGTCGCCAGTTGCCATAAGTGATATCAAGACAGAAATCTTCATTTAGCAACGCCGCCAATATGCCATATAGAGCAACTGACCGATTCTGCTATATGCTATAAATCAATATTAATGCTTGCTTAAATAAAACATATATATATACTATACTTGTATTAAAAGACAACAGAGTCATTAGCTATTGGGGGGCTAATGAACTTGCCATGCTGTGAATATGAAGCAATCAGCCAGTTGGACAAGAAAAACAACAGCAAAAACCACCAACAACAGTAACGACATACAAATTATACTTAAATAGTGAGTGTATTTAAGGTATGTTTACCATTTTTGGCTTAATTAATAACCAGTGCACTAAGGCCTTGTTGCATGTTTATTTCTTGTTGCTGTTGCGTTTTGTTGTTTCTGCTTTGGTTAAGAGCAAATGCAAATGGCTTTTGCCATAATTACCTGCACTTTGCCTATACAGAGTACAATACAGGTGAAATTTCATGTACATCGTGCTGTGCTTTTGGCGCCAGTTAGCTGCCAAAATAAACTGCATATTGTTTATGGCTCATGCCGAGCACACTCACAGCAGGTATTTTATTTTTATTTTTTTGCTAATCATCTCGAGTAGGGCAGTAATGCTTCTTTCTATACATACATATATACATATGTCTGAGTAATAAATACACGTATGCATATATTATAGTCTTTTTTTTATTTACATGCCTTGAGTAATTTTCTGTCAAGTTAGTGCTGCTATTGATCTGTGGAATTTTTATTTTTATACACTTAAAGCTTATCGATTATTTTTATCGTTAAGTAAATCGATTAAGTGTAAAGTCTCAGTTGAGCCTTTGATCTTTAATCCCAAACATAAATTTGTTAATGGCTTATGCTAAATCTAAAACTAAAATCTGTTGAATTCTTTTACATAAGCTTTTAAATAATGATTGCCATCTCTGGTAAATAATTAATTGCTATCGTTTTGCCATAAATCCTAGAGCTTTGAGATATCTATGCAAATTAGATCGTTAACATTACAACTTAACAAAAGCTACTGTGATCAATAACAATTTTAGTGCAGCGCCAAAAGATTACCCAAAAACTTCATTCACTTGGCAATCATTTTGTTTATGTTTGTTTTTTCTCTCCGGTGCTTTTTATATCTTGTTCGCTTAACAAAACGTTGTCTTTTGGCAGTGTTTATTGTTTTGTCTTTTTAAATACTTCGAACGTGCTAAATATATGTATTTTGCACTTCATTTTATTTTTTAGTGATTATTATTTCAAGTTAATGGTAAAAACTTGCAAAAAAAAGGTCGCTTCTGATTTTTTTTTTTTTGCATTGTTGTGGTTGTTGTTATGTCCGCTTTTGGCAGCTGTTCATAAATAAAGTATAATTATAGAGATACTTATGGCAAGCAATAAAATGTACAAGAGTATCTGTGAGAGAATATGCTATGAAAATAAATAAATAATAATTGTAAGCATGGGCAATTGCTGAGGAACGCAGCTTTAAACTCTTAACTCTTATTTACCGATTGTTGCTTCCTGTATTGAAGAATTATTTTTCTTTTGTTTAAGTATTTGTGAGAGCTTAGAGTGTTGCTTTGTTGTTGTTGTTGTGGCGTATTTGTAGTGAAATCGGGCATTCAACTAGCCAGCCAAGAAACAATGTTGCAGCCAGATACAAAAAGTATCTTTCGCAAATAGAGAGATACTCTCTGCGGCTGACTGTTCACACAAATTAGCGATTGGCAAAGCGTACTTGCTTACTGATTACACACACACAGATACACACGTATACCAAAGCGCAACCAAGTCAAGCAATTAGCCAACTTAAATACATAATGCATTTCTGTCTGGGGGACTAGCTAGCTACCAGCTAATAGTCGTAGCTACTGCGCAGTCCGGCTGTCACTGTCGACGCCGACGTCTTAACTTTGGCTGCAAATGAAGCTAGGCAATGCAGCCAAGCGTTCAGCCGCTGTGAAGTAGACAAAAAAAAAATGTATCTTAAGCCACGCCGTGACCGATAAATCTGATAAAATGCTTGAGCGCAAAAATGATTGTAAGTGGTGGATTGTGGTTTGGGATCTGCATCTGCATCTGAGTTATGGGCTGAACTCTTTTGGGTAGCCGCCAATTTGCAGCTGATCTATGCAAGTTAAGTCAGCGATTAACGTTAAACGGGCGAAAGATAACTTGAAAGCATATTATCTGTTTAAGAGTTTAATCGCCGCAAAACGTTAGACACAACTTCCATTTAGCCATTTAGTTGTACCAGCAATTGGGTCAGCTGCGTGTTGCATGGCAACAATAGCAACAACAACAACAGCGCTAAAAGTATCTCAAGCCGCACGTTTCTCGCATTGTCAAATCGTTGTTCTCAGTCACTCTGTGTATCTGTTGCTGTATCTATGACTGACTTCTGTGGCCTTTGATGCAACTTGTTTTGGACTCGTTTGTTGGCATTCTTAGCAGTCAATGCAACTAACGACAATGGAGCGTTAACTTTTAAGCTGGCATTCTCTGCCTCCCTTGTGGCACTTTAATAATAATGTTTAAAATATTATTGTGCACACAATACTAAACTTAAGAGCTCTTAAAGCCTAAGCTTTAAGCCATCAGACAGATCAAATAGGCACGACCAATATAAGTTTTTGTGTTGTGACGGATGTTAGGCTTAAAGCGTGCAGCATTAAGTAAAATTTTTAATAACTACAGCTTGCAGATTATTAAACATTTATTTTTTTAAACTTAAACGTAAATTTTCTGCATAGAAATGATAAAATTAAACAAATATGCATTTGTAAATACATTCTTTACTTCTTTGCCATTAAAACTTGCACGTGTTTCTAAACTAACCTCAAATACTTCAAAATCAACTCAAGAAACATGAAAAATTGATTGTTAGGATTCTTAATCTTCTTTGTCAATCACGTGCGACCAAAAGCAATATCTCAGAAACTAGCTTAAACCAGTCACAAATATACATCAAGATCATTGTAAATATCCATAGCATAGGTATTAATAACTTCTTATCTATTGATATGTGACAGCATATCAAGTTTGATTAACACACACACACATACATCTACACACAAAATATCAAATTCCACAATCACCCTCTAACGAAAAACCAGCCAAAATGTAACTTATTGTCAGCACTGGCTCTGATATGTTTTGCCGCCTCAGTGGCAGTGGTTTACTTCAACCAATAGCTGCTGGCCTTGGTTACTGGTTTCTAAGCTGAGTTGAGTGGAGCCTGAATCAGAATGTGTATGTGAGTGAGTGTGTGTGTGTGTGTGTTTGTGTTTGTGGCTAAAAGCAGAGATTGAAATGTCATTGTTGTCAGCTTATCGTTTGAAGAAAACTAAAATGCAAAATGCCCTAGCAAAAGATCAGATAAAGCTTAAGCTAAAATTCAAGACTCAAATTCGCTGCTTGGTCAACACAAAACTAAGAAAGAAAGAAACAAAAAACACAAACTTCATATTTTTTGCTAACACTTCAAAATGTTTATTGCTCTGTTTTTTTTTACTCTGTTACTTTTGTTACTTGTTGTGCGTTTTGAAAACTACCTCAAACATGAAGTTTCTCAGTTCTCGGAAAAGTTTATCAAAGTCTTACAAAATCATACCCTGCCAATTTACAGCTAATGTCTTAAGTCGCTTCAAACGCAAGACAAAGACAGCAACAAGAATGTCCGAAGATCTGGACGAGCTGTTTCTATCGCCAATACCGGCACCCACTTCCGTCGAGCTGCAGCAGTGCATCTTGTTTGGCTTCCGTCGGCGCCTCAATCCCGCCCAGATACTCGATGAATGCCGCAACGCATTTGGGCCATTTGCGCCAAGTGTGTCATATGTGGCACGTTGGTATCAAAGATTTCAAGATGGCCTCTTTACAATTGAAGATCGCGTCGATGGCGATGGCAATGACGACGACGATGTGGATTGGTGTAGGGGCGGGGGGAGTGGCCAAACGCCCACAACATGCAGTGACTACAATGACTACGATAATGATGACAATGACCATGGCCTATTGCCGCTGGTCTTGCATGATGTGGGGCTTAAGGATAGTTATAACAATGATCAAGTTGTCGATGATGATCATAATGTTCATGATGATGATGATGATGATGGGCCAGTGATTACTTATTGGCACGGTTATGGCTATTTAGGTGGCAAGCGCAGGTATTTTAAGTAAAACTCTTTCATTTTCTTTTTAATATATGCATAAATAACTCAACTAATTTCGTTTTGTTTTTCCTTCTTTGTTTCTTTTCAACCAGCAGCGGAATGTCGATAAGCGGCTTGCCGCCATTGCCAAAATCTCTTAGCGGCTTCAATAAGCTGCTCGGCTCCGATTCGGGCCTGCTTAGCGATGTTGAGGCGCAGCAGGAGCTTGAAAACAGCAGCAACAACAACGACAACAACAAGGAGAACGAAAGCGGCAACAAATTAGCAAGCCAAATAGTTAGTGATAACAAAAGCAACAACAACAACAACAAAAACTTAAACAGCGATAAGCAAGCATCTAAAGACAGCAGCAGCAAAGATAATGCAAACGATAAATCAGCAATGGCTAAAGCAGAGTCAGCAGCAAAAACGGCCGCAGCCACAACAGCAAAATCCACGGCAATAGCAACAACAAATGAAACTGAAAATAAAACAACAACAACAACAAAAGTGACTGCAACAACAACAACATTAGCTTCCAGCTCACCTGCAAAAATCAATGTAACGGGCAGCACTCTGGACGCACAGATAGCGACGCTGCGAAAGGAAATGGTAAGTTAATGATACCAATATCTATCTAGTATAGAGTGGTTGGGATACTTTGAATAAGTTGTGTTAGTTGTACTTTTGAAAGCTTAAAGTATGAAAAAGTAGTATAGGTATAAAGGTCAGGCAGATCAGCTGATTTTATAGGCAATAATATGTTGGTATTGCATTTTTACACAACTTCTTTTCATTGCACTTTGATGCATCAAAAATGCATGTCATGGCACTCAAAATTGTAATATACCAATTACTCATGAAAGAGTATTTGTGTGTTCGCTTAACTGTTAACTGATTTATTGCTCTTCTGCTTTTGATCAGAGTTTGCTTAGCTGGCTTGGCCACGCTTTTCGGGGCGCGTCATTTACATACGAAACGAAGCTAAGATATTCTGTTAGCTGTTGCCGCTGCTGCTGCTGGTTTTACAATCAAAGTGAAAATGCCTTCAACAAACGGAAATGATTTCGAGCTGCGCATTCGATGATATATGTATGTGTGTGTGTTCGTATGTGTTGGCTGTCAGCACTTGAATTCCAAGCAGAAAAAAAAAGTAATTTCAGATTTCACTGTTTGGAAATTCTTCAGTTTTTGGTTGCACATTTTTCATAAAAGCTGGGCACGAGTACTTGCATCTTTTGTTAGTTCATTTTTCATATTTCTCAACTTTACACAATAAAAATTGCATTGCATTTTTGTTTGGGTGCAGCTTTCTACGACTTTGACTTGAGTGATGATGTTTTCTTTGATTAAGCAGACCTCCATATATCTTTTGCTCTCTATGTTATGATTCTTTTTTTTGCACGTGATCGGCAGCTACAACTGAATGTTAATGCACTTCTCTTCTATGTTATATAGCGAAAAGAAAGTAAAGAAAACTTTCAGTTTGAATTTTGTTTGTCTGGTGGCAGAGTTCATGAATATTTCAGAGCATATTAAATAAGCTCACCCCGTGACTAAACTTCAAACTTTGACTCTGTCGCTTAAGTGATATAAATGGCCATAAAGCGTTCAAATGGCCAAGCGCGTTGGGTCAACAAAGCGAAATGCAAATGCAGCTTTAATTCATTAAGTCGAATTGGCAAAGCAATTAACTTACCAATACGAAATAGCCAAGCCAAAAATGAGCATAAAACCGACAATCGCAGCCAAAGAGAGAGAGAGTAAGCTGCCCCAAAGCAATGGGGCGGCCTTTGGCTTTAAAGATATTTTATTTTGGCTTTTGTTTTTGGTTGTGCTGTTTTGTTTTGTGACATTTAGCCACGATACCAAACACTTTGTCAAAGTTGAAAGCGCAGGCGCAACGCTCATTTTGGCGTTAGGCTCTTCAAATAATGTATTCATTTGACAACATGTCTTGGGGCATTATCAAGAGGCAGGCAGCAGCAAGGGGCGCGTCTACCGGCTCTGATGAGCAAATGTCGTTTTAAGTCACTTTTATAATTGCGCCTGCATCACCAACTAAATGGGATTTTAAGTGAGCATCAAAGCTGGCCAACAAGTTGATTTGCAAATACTCTATAGTATTCGTATAATAATTTAGCAGATTGTAATAGACATTTGTATTGATAATCCTTATGGTTGGTGTTGAAATACTTTAGAGTACTAATATTTAAGATTTTATTTCTAAATATATCGAGTAACTGATTTCAATCTATAAAATATACTTAGAAAAACACAAGACAATATTTTTTTATTGATTAAATTGTTTAAAACAGTTGAAGTTTGTTTTCGCTCGTGTTATTATCTCATCTGCTTTTTACTTGATTTGATTATAACTTGCTTGCTCAAATAACAACTGTATCAATATCTGTTACCTATAAAATAAATGCCTTCTATTTTAACTTTACAATTCATGTTATGCATTATGTTGATTTGCACTTGTGGGTGTTTGGTACAAACTAGATATATCACATAGAAACGTACTAATTGACAGGTCACAGCTCAAGGGAATCTGTATCTGTGACTAAAAAGCTCATGTTACATCCATTTGCTATTGCGGATTCCAACTTGACTTGGAAGCTTTTCACATACGATTTCAGGTATTTATCTATATTTTTCAGCTGATACGCTGATCACGAAGTGCACATGGCATTCGCATGTGAATTGTGACACGGTTGCCACCTGAACGTTTGTCTATTGGTCTATTGCTCTGTCTTGTTGGCCAGGCCCACATACATACACGCATTGTCTTTGAGAGCCAAGAGTGTTGGCCAAGTGTTGTCTGAAGTTTTGCTCTTGACCAAGCCTCAGCGTCGTCATCATCAACACAACAAACATTGTTGTTGACAGTTGACAGTTGATTTGTAATTTAGTTTGTTTTTTTTTTATTTTTATATTTATTTTCGTTTGCTACTGCAATTAAATAAATTAAAATTTTGTCTATGCGCTTGCGCAATAATTTAACATTTGTAACGCAACTGCGACTTGTTTTTAATTGCAATTCGATTGGAGCTTTGTGGGCTACACATAGTTGTTACCAGACAGCTAAGCAACACTAGTTTAGGCTTGTCTTAGCCGGGTCTAAAGTCTAATGTTGGCCACAAAACCTTTCACATTTTATGTGCCATAGACGCGGCGACCTTTTGTAAAGAACCTGTTTAATGTACACCAAAAGGCGTAGGTGTAAAACTAAAACAAAACTACAATTGTTGTGTGGTTCAGTGGTTCGCTGGTGCTAGGAGCGGCCACGTTTCGAGTCTATTTGTTGCCCCCAAAACGTAACAAACTACACATTTAGACTTCTGGCAAAGCAGCTTTTAGTTTTTGTTGCTGTGTGCTGCAACAGATTTTGGCCTTATTGTTGTTGTTGTTGGCCTATTGTGTGCTCCGTATTGGAGCGCCAATTTTTGTGGCAACTAAGTACGTTTAAACATTTAAGCCATTTGGCAATTTGCATGCCAGTTGTGCAATAATTCTGCGGCACTTTTTTTTCTTCTTATTTTTATTTTGGGTCAGGCGTCATCTGTGGGCTGGGCCAAGCCTCCTTTTCTCTTCAACTTCTCCTCCTACCCTCTTTCCTCTCTTACTTACTTATTTTGGGTAACCTGTTGGCTGTTACAATTATATTACAAACGCTGCTATGTGTCGTGTTGCCAATTACGCTCCACTTGCTGTTGTTACTGTTATTATGGTTGTTGCTGTGACTGTTTCAACTAATTTCACGCGCTCAAAGTTAAAGCCAAAAAAAAAAAAACAACAACAAAAATGCCGGACAACGCCAACGCGCACCCAATGACATAGTAATTGGTCATTGTTTTTGGCCAACCAATTGTTAAGATACTCTACTCAAAGCAAAGTACTATAAACTTTAGCATAACTGATGACACAAAACCAAAACTCTAAAAGCGCGGCATTAATGTCAAAAAATATTGTCTCAAAAACAAGACTTATATACCTTAAACATAGTATTTAAACCTTTTAAAAGGGTGTTTAGCAAGTCGTTCATATATTCTTACAATAGTTAAGCATTTAAATTTACTCGTTAACAATTACGCGCGGCCTGTCGCCGGGGCCACGATTTGGGGGCTGCAGATTGCGGGCGGCTTCGGGGTCTTTGGGCCTGGGTTAGTTTTCCTTTGTTTTGTTTTTTTATGTATTTGCAAAATGTTGCGGTTGAATGATTAACGATTCAAAGCTGTGAACAGTTTGTGGGTGTGTAGCACACACACATACTTTTACACATACACACATGCACAAATCGCATACCATAGTGCAATTATGTTAGTTGGCCGCTTTTGCTTTCAATTGTTCAATTGCTTAGTGAGCGGCAACGATAAAAAACCAAAGAAATTGATACTCTTTCGTATATGTGGGTACATACCACATATTTATTTATAGTCGTTTTTTTCTAACTGATTTGTGTGTTTTTGTTAATTTTTTTTATTTTTTTTATTGCAATTTGTCGGTACAATTATGAAAACTGAAAGTAAACATTTGCTGAAGGTCAGCCAGGCTGTTAATATTATTAGATCAGCTTTCAAAAAAATATATAGAGAAAAACAAAGCCATAAACGCAATTGTATTATACAAACTTCAATTTATGTCAATTGGCCAAGCCAATGATAAATTGCCTTATTACGATTATATCAATCAATATATATTTAGATTGTGAGATATATGCCACAGACGGAAGTTGGCGGCTAACAATCTTGAATTAGATAGCTTTTTTTTGGGTTGTTACCTTAACTTTAGCGTTTAATCTAGTTAAGAATTATAAGCATTTGGTCTTTTTCAAAATTGATCCTAACTAGATTTTGATGAAGCTCTTTGTTCTGCTTGACAGAATTTAATGATATTTGATGAAGATGGAGTTAGAAGACTTAATAGAAGAGAGATTAAGTGCCGTCTTTGTTGCATGCAAATTGATTGAGATGCTAAACTAGATGCTCGTCAAATCTAATCGTTATGTTGAGATGATGATTTTCTGCTTCCTTGGGCCACAACTCAATTTTTTCAAACTATTAAATCTTCTTTCTTGCTGTTTGAGCTCCGATTGATTTCTAGGCTTAGGCAGAGCTGTCCAACCAAATTGCTCATCTTCAGGCTAGTTAGGTTTTTTGCTTAGACAGCTGCTTTCCCATTGGCCTTCGCATATTTTTTTTTGTTAGCTGCACCTATTGAAACAATACACTCTATAGAAAAGCCACATGCATCCCATATTAATGAGCTGCCATCTAGAGACGAGAGATTTTCTCTATCTCTCATTCAATAGTTGTTGCTGTTAGCATTTTTATTGTGGCACCCAATGTTTGATGAGGTAATAAAAAAAGTTGTTACACTGCAATAAAAAAAAAATATCGCATGAAACAATAGAATAAATGTTGATGTTGAACTAATCAGCGCAAGCGCAAAGCCATTAAGCCCAAGTCAGCGAATAAAGCCAACTAATTCTCTTGTAGCCGTGTTGCTGTGTTGCTTGGCAAATTAAATTTATGAACAGAGAAAAAACAACAGAAACAATAAAATAAAAGAAACGTAGAAGGCAATATCAACAGCTGCCACATTAGCCGCAAGCCAAACTGCTAAGCAACACAGGGCCAAGCTTAGTGAGAAGAAATGCATCAAGGCATGAAATGACTTTTTATGGCTTTCCATAAAACGGCCTTGAACGCATTGGTCGTTCTTTCATTTCTTTGCTTTTCTACTGTCTTTCTGTCTCTCTCTTTCTCTCTATCTCTCACTTTTGGCCAAGTGTGTTTCTTTTGCTTCTTCGATTGTTTCACTTTATTTGGCACAAGCCACAAAGCAAAAGCTTAACAAATTTCTCAGCACAAACAGCAACAACATTCATATTCATTCTGCCTGGCCCAGCGTAAAAGATTCATTTGAATGCGTTGCAAATTCGTTTGCTGTGCCTGGTCACACTTGAAGATACGCAGCCGCCATTTTGTATCACCTGCATACGTATTATGAGCAGAGTTTAATGAACTTTATGGCCAGATGTTGCGTATATGATAGTGATAAGCGTACATGTGGTAATTGACCATGTAAAAGTTGTGTCTTGTGGCTTGTTGTTCTGTGATTTACACAGATTTCTTAGAAGCTTACAACAGTCTCTTTTGAATGTCCGACAATGTCTAATAATGTTTTGAACAAGTTGCTGATGGATTTTGGTAAGATCATAATGAGCTATGCTAAATTTGCCTTAGCTACTTGCTGCTCTTTGTATTTTGAAGAGTTTTCAAAAACGTGCCTTGACTTTAAATTAGCAGAAGACTTAGAAAGTTGAGAGCAATTGAATTTCGGAGTACTTCTCTGCAGCTTTAATCTTTCCGAATGACATAACAATATGTACTACTTGTTTATGTACAATAAGAAAAGAGAATGTAATGATTTTTATTATTTATTATTATTATGTTGTGGCTTCCGTTGTTTATTTTGATATCTTCCGCTTGCTGCTACTCTTCTGGGCTTTAAAGTTCTTACATTTACGGTTCGGTTCTTATAAATTTAACGATGGCGTCATTCAAGTACTACTTGTTGTACACCTTTCTTTCGAAAAATTCACCTTCCGGTGGCGTTACTCATTGCCTCTGTTTCTGTTAGCCGATTCTTCGGCAACTGGGGTCAACGTCACCTATAGCTGAGTTTCCTCTCCTTTCAATCCCAATACTAAATTGTCTTTTTGTGTGTGAGTGTGTGCGGCAACCTTAGCATGCATCATGCAAAAATCAGCGAATGGAACCAATGTCAGTCGCGGTTCAAGTCCGGCTGCGATTATATCACACACATTGCCAAGGCACTCGGGCAGCTGTTCCACCCATTACCTCACTACTCTTCTGTTTTTTAGGAGTTGCATGCATAATTAATAACGAAATGATTCGGCTCTGGACTTGCGAATCGATGTTGAAGCTGCCATGCTTGCCACATGGCCACAGCGGGTGTTGGCAAAGATTGACTCAGCTTGTTGTTGTTGTTGCCTCTGTCTTGCGCCTGTCATTGGCGTCCACTAATGATCTATGCGGGCGCCCAGTTGCTGTCAGACTGGCAGCCAAAAGGCACCTGCAAAAATAAAATACATACGAGTATACTTATATAGATAGAAGTTGCTCGAAACTATAAATAAAGCGGATTAATGTAAATGCCCTGTAGGGAATGAGGAATTATTGCCAGCCAGCCAGCCAGCCAGCCAAATGGGAAAGTTCTTTGCAGTTCAAAACAAAATTAGCCAGACTCACACACACAAACATACAATTTGCATGCGTGTGTGCATTCCTTGCCCTTTCACACAGGAAACGCTCGACGGCAGCAACAAAAACAACAGCTGAAAACGAAAGTCTGGCTGTTAATTGCTCTGATAGAGGGAGAGCAACAGAAGGAAAAAATAAAGGAAAAATTTGTCGCTGGATTATTATTATATCATATATATATTTTTTTTTACTATACGCTCAATAAGTTGGTTCATAATTATGTTGGAGGCGACGCTAATTGTGGCAAACAACCAAAAAGATGTTGGCCAGGAAACAGGTTACAGCCAACAACAACTAACTGATCGTTGATAACAAGAGCAAAAAAAAAACAGAAAAACAACACACTCTTGGCTTACAAACCATCAACAGTTTTGTTGTTGTTGGTTCATTATTTCTGGCTAATGCTTTGCAACTTAGCCAACTTCTTGTGCAGCTGACTGTGAAATTCACTTTTAAATTTTGCTCTGTTTTTTATTGCCGCATAAGTTTTTTCTTCTACTACGTCTCTAAAGACGAACGTAAACAAAATAAACAAACAATTTTAACATGATTTTCATTTTATTTACGCCCCTCTCGCACTCTATCCCCCTTTTGAAATGCAACAATAATTTCACAACAATGGCGCAGACAGTTGTGTTCTGACAGCAAATTGCTGATGGTAGGGCAAGAATCAGTTGTGTACCTTTTGTAATATGTAACAATTGCTTTAAATTGAATAAACACTAAAGTCGTCTACCATACGCACGTCGTATGTGTGCTACGATGTTTAGCAATAATGATTTCACTATTCAGTCGCTTAATAAATAATTTAAAAGTTAAATTTAGCTTGTGTAAGCTTATAGCAGTTTATTGTGAATATCAGTAACTTCAACATTTTACTTTTCTTAATGTTGATTATATATCTGCTATTACAACACAATTTACTGAAAACTTCCTTTACTATTGCCAATCCCCCCCGGTTTCCTTTGTCTTGTTTCAAGTGCAACACGAAGTTCACAATAAGCCGGCTACCTGTTGCGATTTGCAATGGTTATTTAAGCGAACAGTTATTTCTTTAAATGTTATTTATTGAATTGCCAGATTTGCTATCAATGCCTTTTTGCCACATTCAGTATTATTTGTATTTTATTTGTGGCTAAATGTCAGCAATGTCGACGATTCTAATGTTTGGCCTTTGAGTATTCAAGTTTTGTGTTATTTTGATGCCCAAAGCCTTGCTGGCAATTCCACTATTTGGGGGAGCTTAAGAATCAAGTTGAGCGAAGGTTGCTGGTTGGCTAATTGAAAACTAAGTAGACAATAGCCAAAGCGCTCTTAACGGTTTCCACTTGATATATAAAAGCAGACGCACTTGGACACGGCTCTGTGGCTAATTATGTGCGAGTCACTGAAGCCAAGTTCCGTTGGGGATAGTATAATATAGCATATCGAAATAAGCGTCATGGCGCAATGGGCTTATAATATAGTTTACCTACATACCATGCTTATAATATGCAAATTTTTGTGTGTATTGCTTTTGGACAATTGCTGCAACGAGGTGTGTCATCAAGCAATAAACAGCATATATATTAAAAAGCATATATATAAAAAATTATTCGTATAGTTATATTAATGTGCATATATAAATACCGCACATGTAGTTAATGCTTTTGTGATAGCGCATAAAGATGAAAGTCTTGCTGCACGTAAAACTCACATAAAAAATTAATAAAAATTTATTGCAATTTGCATTGGGGCAGCTGACAAATGCAAACGGCCGAATGACATGCAAAGAAGTGGACACAATGCAACAGTTTTTGAAATAGAGGGGGGGAGGCAAGTGAAGAGGGGATCTAAATGTGGCCCAGTCGAATAAACAAACAAATAAACATTCGTTGCGCTTGCAATCAAAACAAAGTCAACTCTGCATTCGATCAGGAGCGTTGTGTGCATTGTACAGCCATTAAATCCCAAGTGAAAGTTTGACTATACATATATATATATATATATATTAGCAGACCGCTCTGCGCCCTGCCTCTGATCCTCACAGCTGCGGTTGAAGTTCCAGCTTTATTCACAGCTATCCAGCCCGTGGCTTTGTGTATTTTTTTTTTTTTGGCTTGCGTTGACAGTTGCACACAAATTACAAAAAATTAGCGCTCACATGCAACACAAAACAGTCGATGGCAGCGATGCCTCCATAATCTTTGCAATCTACCACCCCCTTACCAATCCCTCTGCTTCTTTTCCGCTACGTTTACACTGAGAAAAATCAAGTATACGCAGTTCTTTCAAATCGGAAACATGTACTTGCAAATATTTCACAACATTAGTAACCCAAGTAGACTATTAATATTGTGTATTTTGACAGACCTAACTGTTTTCTCTAAGTGTACTTAGCGCACTCCCCTAACCTCGCAGCGATTGTTCGTTTGGGTTCGCTGATGTTGCGCTTGCGCCTTGCGCTTCTGGGGCGCATTTGTGCAATTAGAAAATGGCAAATGCCAAATGGGGGCATGCAGCAACTCCACCATCAACAACAACAACATTAACTTATGCGATGGGGGCCTTACATGCATGCCCCAAACACACAACTCTATGGATTAACATACCCACAGCACCACACTTAATTTGCCCAGGGCCACTCAGCAAGCGAGCGGATGAGATCGGATTGAGAGTGTTGGGGGAGCAATGTATTGCAGAAATCAGTTTTTAGCTAACAAATATATACCGTTGCCCCAAAGGCTGCCACTCTATGCAACTGCAGATAAATCATACAGTGACAAATATGCACAGATATTAAATATTTATTGCGCTTAATGCCAAACACACTTAAACTGGGCTCTTTCTCTTTTTTTTCTCGAGTAAAACATTCAATTGGGCAATAGATTGGAGCATGACTTTTCGATTCTTTAAGTATTGGTTAACCAAGTTGACCTTTTGAGATGCATATCAAAAATGCGGATCGTTTTGAATATCACTGAGAAAATCAGATACAGTTTTATTTTTACATTTATTGGTCAGTTTATGGTGCCCTTATTTAACTCATTAGCTTAATATCTTTCTGTAACATGTGTGAATCTTGTAAAATCAAGAGCATGTTCAATAAAATCAGATAATGTCACTGACAAATGTAGATGCAGTTGTTAAACTTTCGTAAGGAACTCAAATTATTTGGACAACCAAACTTTATGATAAGTTGTTAAAAAACTTTGTATAATTTAATTGCTTCATGTGTTAGCTGAAACTGTAGTTTATAACCTTCTACCTTAACACATCTTTATTACCTTGACGCATATGACTTATTGTAATATAATTTTGTTTCCCCTTTTATAGCTGCATAATATAATGATTTGTTAGCCCAAGCACCAAATTGTTCGCACTCTTTTAAGAATACACATGTGTGTTTACTGCTGGAAAACATTCAACACCTTTTCGATCAGACAAAAGATATTTTAATGAGCTGTTTGCTGAGAGTTGCAGCTGAGGCTGCATTTTGTAGCAGCCCCTAAATAGCTCCAAAAAGAATGCAGCATGAATATAACTTAACCACAGTTTTCGGGTTGTGGTAGCTGCTGGTTTTGTTTATTTGTTAGGTTTATCAATCAGTGCGGAATCAGCCACAAAAATGTTGCGTAATTTTGCATTGCAGACAAGAAAAAAACATACATATGCACAAGGCAAAAACAAAACAAAAAAGTTGTACCAAACCGTTTTATTTATGGCCGCGTAGTAGTTTTTGGCCACAGTTTTGGACCGGCAACTTTTATGTTGTGTGTTGCTGCTGCTGTTTGTGGCAGCTGCGTGTGTGCAATTGAAACTTGTTGGAGATGGCTGCTTGCTGGGGTTAGATGTGTGTCTTAATGCCACTAGGCAACCGATTTCATAGCTTTTCGCACTTAGAGATGGTTGCGTGTTAACCCATTTTGTAGATATAATTGCGATTCGATATATTAATAACAATAATATCAATATTAGAGATTGTAAAATACATACTTTCAGAGAGTAACCATTATTGCAAGAATTTTCACAACCAAAATCTCGATAGTATTTAGCTCTCTACCATCTAAAGACCCTCAAAGCTTGGGTTTACTGATTTAACTAATAAATGGCAACATAAATACTCTAACCACTCCTTTTTCTTACATTGAAGTGAACAAAATCTAAACAGCTTGATTTCCGACAGCAACAATCTAACTTGTATTTTATTTCCTTCCTTTCTCATGCTTCTAGCATAACCATTAGTTACCCCTTTCAATAGTTTACCTTTACAACATGTTTGCACCACGTCATAGATACAATATTGGTAACGATTTATTGCGACTTAGCGGCGCCTTACAAAGGGCAACTTATAGCTCTGGAACTGTTAACTTCATGCCATACGTTTTGCATTTTAAATGAACAAGAGAATTGCTCGAAAACAGATATTTTTTTTTGCGATTCACTTTGATTTGGACAACATGCCAGCACGTCGTTGCTTGGCACCCACTAAGAAATATACATATTGGCCATATATGCGCCAGCTTATGAGCCCCGTTAGATGAACAGTCAGTCGTTAGGATGTACGTACATACGCTGTAAATTGTACAAATATCGTTGACATTTTATCGTCTTGTACGTGCCTCGATGTACTCCAAAAGGAGTGGAGTACATTTGAATTGGTTTCGTATTGGTTTCCAGAATGAATGAAGTGAAGTGAAATGTGAAACGGGTAACGAGCAATAAATAAGCGACGTGTCTAAATATTTCTGGCAATGTGCGGCTGGTTGGAAGGGGGCAGTGAGGCGCCATATGCCATGCCGCCGCAGCAGTAGCAAATGCAAGTGCAAAAAATTCCAATGTTGACAATGTTCTGGGCACGTCAAAATGTCGCCAACGGCTTGGCTGGCTGCATAAAGATATACATAGTTAATGTATCTTGGTATCTGTGCGCAGTTGGCGCTAAAGTTGAAAGGCGTGACTGCATTGTCGTCAGCTTGCCCAAAATGCAAATGCCAAAAAAACAAAAACTTTGTTGTCGTTGTCGGTTTCGACAAGCAAGTTGGCTAAATTAAGTTACAACAACAACAACAAAGTGGCTACAAGAATAACAAAAAGAAAACTGTGTGACAATGCCTGGCAAAGAAGTTTTGTGTTTTTTTGGCCGGAGCTTATCTCTGGGGAGGTGCTTCCGCATTTGTAGCGCATTCTCATTCTCATTCAGAGCGGCGGTCACCAAAGTTCAACGCACAAATGTTTGAAGTGCTGCCGATGCCCCAAAGGCCAACCCAGCCTCCTTACCTTTAGTTAAATATATATGCTACACTCAACCAAATTTTTCTCTCAGATAACTATTTATTGGCAAAAGCAAACTTTGTCTATGATGCAAGTATGGTTTTTTGCCAAGTGTAGCTGCTGCCAGGCGACACATGCATAATGCAACAACACAAACACAGACAACAAGAAAAACAACAGCAACTTTGGTGCCTAGTTTATGGCCGTTGCATCCATGAGATACACGTACTTTAAGGGCTTCTGTCGCGTCGTCGCCTTTTATCACTTATACTACAACTAATGTGCATAACAAAATATTATACTTGACTGTTTTATTGTTGTGCTTGCTGTGTTGTATTTTTAACAACATGTACTAAGCCATTTGTGAACGCCTTGCGCTTACAGCTAATTAAATTTTAAACAACAATTTTTTGTTCGCCAATCTTATCGATTGCATTTTACGAGCCACTCTAAGCGATAGTTAGTTATGTTTATGAGTGTGTGTGTGTGTGGCTCTAATGTCGTCAAATGTTGTTGTTGTTGGTTGAGCTTAATTACACTCTCTCGAATAGTCGCTGATTGCAGTCAGCCTCGTGCCACCTGCCACCAACCGCCACTTGGTGCTTGCATAAAAAACCCAAGAAAAAAGAACGTTAAGAACACAGACACTTTAAAAACTCATTAATGCGAAAATTGTGGCGCAAGCGTTGTGTCTGTGAGCCATTTGCCATTAACATCCCTGAACTTCATGGAGCTTACTTACTATATGACACTCAAGATATATGTCTGTATGTATGTATGCACATATATCTTTATAAAAAACCATGACACATGCGTCGACAATAGCTTAAAAGGCCTCCAGCAACAAGCTCATTGAACGGTAAATCATTTGCGGAGATTTTCGACTCTTAAAAAGTCTTGTCTTTGATTTTATGACTTAAATTGTTTTACTGCTCGCATAATATGTCTATTTTTAAAACTATTTTTTTTTATTTTTAGTTAGCATTTGGTCTTTAATTTTCTTTTTATATTTTTAAAATAAAAGTATATTGTCATTTGTCTTGAGATTTATATACCATTTGGATCTTTGTCACGTAGTATATAAAACTAAAAAAGGTCAAAGCCATAAATCTTTAAAAGTTTAATCACAAACTGCACTTCACGAGTTAATACAATATATATATATATAATTAATGATAAATCAGTTTGAATAAATCTGCATAAAATAAATACATTAAAATACAGTGTTCACTTTTAAAAATTTAAGAAAATTCTACTAGCTTTTCTGACTCCTTTCCACCGTTTTAATAGTGTTGGTCAACATCAGCTTAAATCATGTGTTTTGTTAGCTGCATAAACGCGTCATAATTGTTTTTCAATGTCAGCGAACGTTGCTAATTAAGTAAAATTGTAAACAAACGAGTAAAGTGTGGGCTTGTGTTTTTGTTTGCTTTTAATTACAAAATGATGCATGACTGACATTGAGTGTGAGTAGTTTGTAAGTAGTTTGTGAGTGCTTTATAAGCCTTTTGGCCGCATCTTTAACTGTATGCTAAATGATGCAACACAAGCGGTTACTTGCTTATATTACGCATTCGACGAGTGGTCACAAAGTTCAAATTGGAAGTTGGTTTTGCCGTAACAGAACTTTGTGCTCAGTTAAGCCTTGTCTATTGTGTTGCTTCTTGAGCTCTTCAGTTTGTTGTTCTTATTGTGGTTTGCGATTTTGTAATAACTCATATAGCGTCGCGAAGCCGTAAAAACTTTTGCCGCAATGGCAAAGTCGCCGACTTATTGTTTGTCTTCCGCAAACAGATTTAACACTCGAACATTGTGCAAAATTCTATTAGTTCTCTTTCTATCTGTGTGTGTCTTTGTATGTGTGTGTGTGTGTGTGTGTTTATGTCTACAACTTTTCCAATATATATTTCAATTCGTTTCTCTCTGCATTTGCGTATTTGCCAATGGATTTTGCCTGTGATTCTTATTGTGGGCGCTGGCAAGTAATGCGGAAATACATACAGACATACATATCGGCTGTCTATATAGGTTTTTACATTGGGCGTGTAAACTGTGCCAGTTGCCTGATAAAAGGTAATGCTGATTTGGTTAGCTATTTGAAAAGCTACTGCACTTGTCGCCTCAGGGCTTAATTCCAATTAAGCACTAATTAACATACATGAGAGTTCTAAATGCGGTTGTGTGTTTGTGTGTAAGAGTGTGCGTAGGTGTGTGTGTGTCACTTAAAAGTGTGCTAATACATAGGGCTGACCCGTGTTAATTAGGCTAATTTGTATACCAAAGTCAGCAATTTGTTGCGTTCAGATGCATTTTAGCCTAGTTACATGTTCTATTTATAACGTAGAATTTTACATAAGCCCATTGTATAATAAACGTGTAAATAATTATTGCACATAGCCATTAATATTAAAATGTCAAGAATGTACGCAAAATGTTGTACAAGCTTTCTCCAGCAAAAGTTTTTCTATCCATAGTCTTGGGCGCTGCCTTGAATGTGCCTTAAATACGTCAGGATTACAAGCAATGTGACAGGCCAAAATCGTTTGGCCAGTTTGTCAGCTGCAGCAGCAGCAGCAGCTACGACGGTTTATGGATATCAGATTGCCAGAGACGTGGCCACAGACAACGTCAGATCCGTTGATCTCCAGATCTTGCCTGGCTGGCTGGTGTTAGAGTGGGAGTTGGTGGTTGGTGTTGCTTGGGGTTTTGAAATTGGGTGGTGAATCGGGTTTGAGGGGAAGCGCATTGCCGGCTTTGAGCGGATTTGTTTAAAGCCGCGATGGTGGCAGCGATGCAGAAAGTTGTGCTGCTTTTCTTTTTATTTATATTTATATATATATACTTTTTTTTCGTAGTTTTTTTTTTGCGCTCGCAAGAGTGCGCGAGATATTATGCGGCGATATTAATTGACAAATGAGATTTTTCCTTCCTACTCGACAGCGACAGGGAAACTTTCATTTTGACCACAAGCGTCTCGTTGTCAGCCCGGCTCAAACTCAAACTCCAACTTCAACTCCAACTCAAGCTCTCAAACTCAAGCCCACAAATACAGGCCAAGGCAAAATATGCATATGTACGCAGTCAGGCCAGGCTTAGATGACTGAAGTCGTCGGGTCTCTCTTTAAGCAAACAGCAAACAGCAAGCAGCGGCTGCTGTTTGGGTTAACGCCAACTAACTGTCTCGGGCTATCAAAAGAGCCGCGAACTCTTGTCAAGAGTTACTTAATGCCACAAATGCGGTTTTCAGTATATGTGGCTGGGGCAGTCAAGCTAGGTTAATATACGCCCTCTCTTCTCCACACCTTTCATGCGTTGTCTTCTTGACGGGCCGCTGAACTGTTAAATGTCAGGCCATGATAGCAGTCAGCAGATTGATGAACGTTGTCATGGCATAAATACGTTCCATATCCAATGGCGAAATGCAAAAACATACAAAAAAAGAATGAAAAATGCACAAAGATATCGATGTAGATTGATTGTTGCATATGCATGCGGAGATACTCTTTGAAATAGCGATACGAAATCAAGTTTTAATAAATGAGCTTATATTTAATTAGTTTTTAGATTGCGTTATGTCAGTCAAGTTTTTATTAGAACATTTATGTAATATATAAAATTAAAATAATGATTTTAATAAATTTCTATAAATGGCTTGATGGCAGCAAGGCAAGGCAGTGATTAGCATTATAAACTACAACTAGTTTTCTATAAATAAATACAAGTTGCAAATCTAATGAATGTTTACGAATCAAATTAAAAATACTTGGAAAACAAAACTCAATTAATAATAATAATCGTTTTCTATAAATGGAGCGCATATAAGTAGTTAAGAAGTTGCTTTTATAACTAACATAATAATTAATTAATTTATGCCAAAAATATTTATAATAGAAAAAAAACTTGAAAAAAAATCATATTTGATTGACAATACATTATCAACTTTTTTCGACATACTCAGCAAAAAAACAAGCATTATGCTCAATTCTAAGAGATTCTATTGCTTTCAAATCTAAACGACAAACCTTTCTATGGGTCTTTGTGGGTGTGCCCTGATAGACGAGACGGTCGCTGTCTGTTTTAGTTTCTGTGTGGCGTTGTCAATCAATGCCAATGTAAAAGCAACAACCAGCCAGTCAGCCAGCCATTCAGTCAGTCAGCTCAAAACTATATAAGTTTGCCTTGGGTTTTTGAAAGTTGCAGCGAATGCTTTTGTGTGCGTTGGTGGGCCACGTCAAGAACTTGTACATGTTGCATATTAATAAACTGTGGCGTTATGTCTGTGGCAAGTTTGACTAATTTCCGTTTTGTGCTTTTTTTTCTCTTTTTCTTTTGTTTCCCGTTTTAGTATGGACTGCGTCAACTGGATCTCTCACTGCTGTCACAATTGTGGGCGCTAAACGACTCCATACAGGAGTTTCGTACAATGATTGAGGAGCAGGATGACGAAGAGGATGATGACGGTGATGTTGAGCTGGATGAGCAGGGTAATCGCAGGCATTCACCGACGCCCTCATCCTACGATTCGGTGAGCTCCGAAGGCGGCGCCGACGATGTGGATCTTGTGCTGCAAGCCAAAGCGAAGCGTCTGGGCACCATACCAAAGGTCATAACGACGCAGCCAAAGCAGCAGCAGCAACAACAGCAGCAGAATATTAAAGTTGATGTTAAGCCGGTGCCACGGATGCGTAGTGCACCACCGCCACCACCACCGGTAGCACTGATGTGCACCGCCCGGAAAGCGGCGGCACCACCACGACCCACATGATGTTACCTAACCGACTTCCTCGCCGGAGTCAGGATGGTCATGTGCAAGGCGATTGTGAGTGAAGTGTCGCCGCCGCCGCCTTTGCCTTCGACGCCGACTCCCACATCGAAGTCGACGTCAACGTTGGGCAGCATTTGAGCAGCAGTTGAAACTGGAACTGGAGCTGAACCATAGAACAGCACTTGGCTAGAATGGAAGTCGGATAACGAATGTTGTTTGTTTGTGGCATGCACCATCCCTAGTTAGTTTATGATAAACGATATACGATAATCGATAAACAATAAGGGATACTCTATATATCTATCAATAACTGCATATATACATACACATATGTGAGCGATTAGAGCGCTACTTATTTAGTTTATAAGCCGCAAGTAGCCTGTAAGTTTAGCAGTCCTTTGTGTGATCTTCAGTTTGTAAGTTTATTGTAAATTTGTTTTTTTTTCTCTATCCTTCACGTTTTCTGCGTTGTCCCCGTATTTTTGAGGGCTGCATTATTTCTTGGGGAAATATATACATATATTTTTCGAAGGCTTGGCATAGTATGTCTCAGCTATATAACATACATTTTATCCACACTTACACATACATATATATAATTCTTTCTGTTTATCATACATGAAATATAAAAACATATATTTTATGCATTACGATTAAACTAACGTAATCAATCATTTTAAAAGTCTATCCAGATTGTAATGCTAATCTAAACGATTTGCTGTAGACTTTAGTTAGGAACCTGCACTTACTTGTATATAAACTATTTAAAAGCCTGTCACTAAAAACAACCTGCGCTATAATTCTATACTTGGCTTGCAAACTTTAAACAACACTATGTCTAACGAGATGCGATAATAAACAATCTAAAAACGAACAACATTGCAAATGCATTTATTCAATTCAAACTCTTTAAGTTTTAAGCAATACTTATGCCATTTATGCCCAGCTTGATGCATGGAAAGTCAAAGGCCAGCAGTTGATTCTCTGCAAAGCTGCTGTAGAAACTTGGACACATATTTAGATTTGTCAAGCCCGACAACTTTGTGCTCATCTTAACGCACACAGCC
Organism: Scaptomyza caliginosa; assembly: GCA_035044725.1. Taxonomy (NCBI): domain Eukaryota; kingdom Metazoa; phylum Arthropoda; class Insecta; order Diptera; family Drosophilidae; genus Scaptomyza; species Scaptomyza caliginosa. The sequence goes on from JAWNNR010000686.1 coordinate 3,847,756, forward strand.
ATGGGCGTTAGCTGTGCAATGACGGGCAGGCAGAAGGAGGGCGTGGTCTTTGAATCCAGTGTGAACTTGGACACTTCACTGCCATCCAGCGATACGGTCACATCCACAGAGGCCTTGATTATGTTTATTTTGATCCCCATGCAAACTTAAAAAGAAGACACAAAAATTAACTTATTAGTTAACTCAGTGGTGTGTTAATATGGCTTTATCATACGCGTCTTGCTCATGTCCATGAACGTTAAAATCGCTCCTTGGCAACAGGTGCACGTTAGTTGCAACGAGCAGTTGCAGCCCGATGGAAAAGACATAATCTGCTGATTTTGTTCAGTTGTAGTGACATTAGCAGCAGTGCACAAGCTAGTAAAAAACAACCACAACACCAAAACTATCCAAGAATATTGCCTATCCAGGCTTAACGTAGAGCTTATCATAGCTCAGTAATTTGTGATGTGTTATATTTTGGTGGAACAACCGCACTGTGAGCTACAAAACTAATCAAAAACTAAGCAAATCGCTTTGTTTTATTAACAGAATTTGTGGCAGTTAATTTCAGTTTTGGCAATTCAATTAATTTAATAGAAAGAACGGTTCATTTAATTCCCATAAGCGTGCACAGGTTCAAGGGTAATGAAGCGAGTTTGTTTAAGATAAAGCCCAAAAGTAGGCAACATTATGGTATTTAAAGTTTTACTTAAGATGCGCTAAGGTAGGCAACAAACTACGTGATTTTACAAGCGACATTTTGTAAGCATAGCATACTTTTCGTAGAGCTCCAAAGACTTGACAATCTTGTAAAGAATGCAATTAAGTTCTATTAGCGTTAATAATTTTTCTTCGGCTCAAATCCGTTATCTTTGAAAAGACGAACAAGCTAATAATAATGTTGCCATAATCAGGCAATTGAATCATTTATTCTTTGAATACTCTGCAGTTCTAATGATTCACGATGCGGAAGGGGAACTCTTTCAAACGGTATATGTAAGTTATTGCAAAAGGTTTTCCCATGACGACATTTGGCTTCTTTAAATCCTATTTTGTTACTCGCTAAAATTTGAAGAACGTGAAGGTCAAACTAAACACGTTTCAGGTAGAAATAGCAAGTTTTCGAAAGAAAGACCAAATTAATTTAATACGTTTCTGTCATTTGAAACTGGTTGGCTTCAGCTAACACAATAAATTTTCTATGGCCGTGAATAAGCCAAAAAAAGTGATAGTATATCCATACATAAAATTTGATATGATTTACGGAAATTCTAGCAAGCTTCCAAAATCAAGAACTGGAATATAAAATTCAAATATGCAAAGCTGTCGAACACGATCTTTGCAAAATCAGGGACCTACGAGGGTAGCATTGAAAGTAACGTGTTTACTTTTTACCAATTATGTCAAAGCTGTTTGAAACGTTTTAAGCTCTTTCACACAAACGATAGTTCTACCCACCAAATGATCATAAAAGATGTCGAGCAAGTAATAACAAGTTCATACTAATTTATGCTATATGCATAATTTGCAATTCATATTATGTATACGTAAACATTCGATGCTCGATTCGCCTTTGGCTAAAGATGTTTGCTATCAAATCGCGAGCAAAGTTAATTTCAGTCTATTTTAGCAACTGTATCGCGCATCATCATGTCAGCCGCAAAATTGGTAAGAACTTGAGGCCAAATACTAACTCAATGGATACAAAATTTTCTTGTTCCTTTGATGAAATATTTGTGTTATGTGATAAAGTGAATAAATATTATTAAATACTTAATAAAGTGATAGAAAATGTACAAAATTGGACGACATATCTTAATGCAATTTTAAATACTTTTAGATACTAGTCACTGCCCTCGTGGCATGCTTAGCAGCTAGCTGCTCTGCTGGATTTTTGGATTACATTTTTCCAACTATCATGACAGATTATTACTCCCAAGTGCCCACCAAGGAGGGTTATCGTTTCAAGTAAGTATATCAAAGATTAACAATATGGAGCAAGTAATTGACATATGTTTTATTATTAGTCTGGAGGATCCAAATGGCAGCAAACGTGAGGAGATCGGTGTTGTTATGAATCCTGGCCAGCCCGATGAACATCTGGTTGTCATGGGCACCTATTCTACTTACGATGAAAAGACCGATACCGAAACCATTACCATGTACACCGCCGATAAGGATGGTTACAAGCCACGCTACATGATTAAAAACCGTAAACTGAGCGCCGGTTCATTGAAATCTCTTACTGGTTAAATAACTTACAAGAACAAATGGAATATTATATTTTAAAACCCCATATTTGATATGGTTTGTAAATATATTAAAAATTATTAATTAAATTATTTTTAGCGTCCTGAAATGTTTTCGGGGTCATTGCCCTCAAGCAACTAGGTTAGCTGAGAACATAATTAATAATCGCAATACTTTATTTAAAGTATTGAGATGTCAGACAAGTCTTAATTAAAATTGCATCTATGGCAGATTTAAGTCATAAAAATATGACCGTGACTAATGATGCTTACGTGTTTAATGTCATGGTAAATCAATATAATTTTTTTCCCCTGAAAAAATTATGTGCAATGATCATTATTTATCAAACCACCCACGCTAGTTCGAAATGGTAGGAGTTGTCAGACCATTGATTACTCATTAAAATGGTTAATTATGTAGTCTCTGCTAAATGTGCTAGCCAAACCAAAAGACAATAATATAAACACCTAAGGCTTAAGTTTGCATACTTAGATGCTGGACAACATTGGACGTGTGTCTGCTTGTGGGACCGGTTTTGACTTAATAGTTGCTACAATGTTTTAAAAAACACAACGCCAAGTATTACGTATACGACGCATCATACAGTGGACGACGCTTCGTCAACGGCTCGCTCAATTATTCTTTGCAGATCTCTGCTGTTGGATCGCAGCACACTATCATCTCAGTCTCGATTGGGAACTTCAGCTCGCATCAACATGACAGCTGCGAAATTGGTAAGTAGCCGTGTGCTCAACCCAAGGGTGAAGTCCAACGACAATGAGCAAACTATTTGAATGGCATTCAAAGTGTTTGCACTTGAAATGAATGATCGCAATTAATATGTTAAATGCTGCAGCTGCTGCTTAAACTGGACAAGTTATTAGCTGTATAATTACTCCAACAAAGCCGATTGCTATTGAAATTGTAACTGACTTGTGTATATTTATAGGTATTTGTTAGTGCCCTGGTGGCATGCTTGGCAGCAAGCTGCTCTGCTGGCTTCCTGGACTACATTTTCCCCACAATTATGGCGGAACATTACTCCCAGATGCCCACAAAGGAGGGCTATCGTTTTAAGTAAGTCTCGAATAGTTTGTTCCAATTTTGCAAATACTAACAAAAACCTTTTCTTCATAAGCTTGGAGGAACCCAATGGCAGCAAGCGTGAGGAGATCGGTGTTGTTATGAATCCTGGTCAATCCGATGAACATCTGGTCGTCATGGGAACCTACTCCAGCTACGATGAAAAGACCGATACGGATACCATTACAATGTACACAGCCGATAAGGATGGCTACAAGACACGGTATCAGATCAAGAATCGAAAACTGAGCCCCGGTGCTCTGAAATCAGCCGCTGGTTAAGTCATTTTAAGATAAAGAATATAAAAAATATATGGTGATTATAACAGAGTAAAACATAAAATTATTATTGCTGATAATATGTTGCTGATTCAAACGGGTTTGGAAACCTTGGTCTTTGGCCAAGATCAAGTTGAGATTTATCGTTATCTGGATGTCATACCATTGCGTAATACTAATTCTATGACCTTTACAGTTTTTTAAGCTTACAAAATGGTTTTTGTCAGCTAAACATAGTATTTATCTATGGAATTGGCCATGAGTCTTCATTTTACGGATTTTAAAGACATATTTTATTAAGAATAAGCAAGAGATGAATCTCTTAAATTGCATGTTAATTAAAAAGTATGGGAATCTTCACAGCGTTTATTAATTTTTAGTCACGCTGTTTATGTGCCGCAAATTTTTGTAAGATGACAGATTATTTGTGCACACGAATCGAATAGTTGCTAATGCAGTTTTAAGTGCTTAAATTCACTTTCAATGTGTTAATTAGCATAGCTGAATGATATTCATTAGAAGACAAAAATCCATCAAAAAACGAGTAAAGTATATACAAAAAGAAAACTTTAATGATTAAATTATGAATATGTTGAAATAATGGGCATTTTAAAATGACAATAGCTTTATTTGCCTCCGAGCTGTGCGAAGCATACTCAAAAGTTAACAATAAAGCAAAAACTAAGGGGAAAAAAGCTTAAGAAATAGCATTGTGATCAATCTTCTTTAAGTGACTGAAGTGTTATAATAATACAATTTAAAAATCTTGTCTAACGTCACAAAAGTAACGACTACGAATCATAATTTAAATCGATTATCGAAGAATCTTAACAACATTTCCTACCATGCCGTTGACTTTTGCCCGATTCTAATAATTATGATAGTAAATTTAAGCCTCAAAATTAATTAATTGATTGGTCGCTAGTTGAAGGTTATGTATGAAATAGGCGCTTTGGGGTTGTTTTGTTAAGCTTAAATCCGGAATTCACGTTTGGCTGCTGTTAAACTGTAAACGCCTTTCCATAGCAATCAGCTTTTTTTTGGCTAACTGAAGCTTCAGTCTGTAACAGTTAACTGTTAAGCGTAAAGCAAGCTTTCTACTTTTCAAAAAGAGAACGTTAGAAATAATCTCAAAACTTGTCATATATTCAACTTGATTCAAAAAGCTAACGTATACACATGGGCCACAACAATGAGGGGAACAACAAAGCCAAAAACTAGCGGCATTTTGTGTGTTGTGTGTCAGACAAACAAACTAGTTGAAATTAAAAGCTTGAATTGTTTATTAGCTGCGAGCTAGCTTGGCGCGCAATTGGCTGTTTTGATTGTTGCCACAGGTAACTGACCAGACACAAAGCGGCCCAAACAGAGCGCCAAAAAGGCGCGAGCTGTGTGAGTAACCAAACAAACGAGCGTCAATGGGCCAAGCAGCATGTGTTTTACTATACACAACAAGAAATTATTGAATATTATTAATATTTAGATATGTTATTTATTCAAATAGTAAATGAAAATTAATTAATTGTTTTATCCTAGAAATTGTTTATTATTTAGTTGTTAGGAGCTTTATTTTTTCTCACTGTACATATTGTACTTATGTTACCCACACAACCGCAGCAATAACAAAACAAACAACCACCGGGGCAGAGCCAGAGTGCGCCCCTAAGTTGGGATTAGAATGTAACGCTCAGTTCCCGGACAACTTTCAGCGATGCCAGAACGCGACGCATGAAAAACAAATTTTGTGAAATTCTTTTGGTGCGATGATATTGAAAATTGAAAATTATACCAATTGATATGAAGTGGATGTGTTTAAAAAGTGATGCTTATAATTAATTGAAAATTGGCAGAAATACACATAGGAAAATGAAAGCAAAACTTACGCGTACTGTGTCATCTATAGTATTGTTATTTTTGGTTATTCTACACAAATGTAAAGCTCGAGCCGGGGGAGAGGCGGAGCAAGTTGGACAGGCGCTGATACAATTAAGTCACGGTAAGTTGAGCAACAAGCCAGAGTGAAATTATTTGTATTGTTCGCAGAGACGTGGAGATATATATATTAGGCGTAAATATTTTTAGTTGTGGTCACAGCTTAAACTGACCCTTCAACTGCTGTTGCTGTTGTTGTTGGTGTTTTTGTTGGTGGTGTTGCTAGCACAAGTAATATGACCTTTGGATTCATGCGTCAGTGCCTCTCAAAAAAAAAATTAAATGTTGGCCAAAAAAAAACAACAAAAAATCACAAAATTATCAAACATTATTTTGGGGCAACCCAAAAATGTAGGACAATCAATATAATTTATGAGTAATTGCAAGAAAAACAATTGCTGCCAAATCCGAACAGGTGCACAAATATGCGTTAAAGTTAATTGCGTTGCCTACACGCAAACAAATTGGTCAACTTTGACGGCTTTGTTTTTTTTTCTTTTTTGGGTGCTAATCGATAAATTTATTACAGTATGTTGTCTTACTTGCACTTTGTTGTAGTTTTTAGTGCTCGGTCATCATCATTGAGGCCAGACCATTATCATTACGATGGAACTACTTTAAAGCATAGAGGAGACACAGACAAACACCCCTTAGGCAAAGGGGGGGTCGGGCACTCAGCATAATTTATCAGTAGCTGTTGCTACTGCCGCTGCAGTCGGTTGCAATTGATCAAACAAACTGTGAATGCGGCATTAAAATAAGATACATAAACATAATAAAGCCAATTGGTATCCATTCAACTAACCCAAAACAAGTTTGCCTTAAGTGCCAACGACTTGGCGACGTTGGGTAGGTAACCATTTTTCATGATTTGTCGATAAATTGAACGGCAAAGCAAGATTTATATTTGATAGTAGCGATACTGAGATACTTCTTTGTTTCATTACTTCCAAGAGTAAGACACTTATGTTTTGTGTGGGTATTTTGAGAAGTATCATTTTGATAAGAAGAATTTGGCTAACTTATAAATATCTTATAATGAGTCCTCACATTTTTGCAAGGAGCTTTGACACCATTACAAACTGTTCATAATTCTTTTTAAACTCATTTAAACTTACTCTAGCGAACTTATGAAAAACTTTGGCTAGGCCTTAAATACAACTGTCTGTTAACTCGTAGTGGTAAGGTAAATCCCAAAACTGTCTATAAAGTTTTTTGCACCCCAGTTAATTGCTATAGTAACGTCATAAAGGTTCAAGAAACTCCTTAATAACAAGCCGCTAATTCGCAAATAAGCAAAAATAATAAAAGAAGGAGAAAAATATAAATACAATTTAAGAGACCACAATTATGACACAAAGAATGTAACACGCAATATTTCAGATGATGATTTGGATGATAGCTATCCGGAAATTAAGGACGAAGTGCATTTGGAGGATTTCTTTTGGACGGGCTCAGGTGATGGGCCGCCCGACTATCTAAAGAAGGTACATACGGGCATAAGTAAGGGAAAGGATGTGATAGTCAAGACGGAAACTGTTGTGGCAACTGTCTATGTGGATGGCAATAATGTAAGTCAAAGCTGAATGCTGATATTTGCTTTAACATTGACAAGTTTTCTTTATAGGAAATCGAGATACCAATTTGTCTGGACTGCAGACCCGACGATGGTGGTGGCAATTGGGATTTGGGTGCACCAGGAATGCCGCCACTAAATTATTCCTCAACAGATCGTCGCTATTGGCTACTTACTGTTATGTCCGGCTTCTATACAGTCAAGGATAATCCTGTGCTAGAGGAGAAGCTAGCGAGACTCTATCGCTTAGCTTTCACCAGGTAAGGAATCTCTGAAAAAAGAAACGATCCAAGAGTTTAGAAAATCGCCATTTAACTAGTTTAAATTGATTATCAAAGCTTCTGGGGTGTTGAGCTTAAGTAGAACTACCTTAAACCTTCATATTTGGGTTACACAGACAACAAACACGCCACCTGGGCATAAATGGAGCACAACAAATTGCTGGCGTTTCCATTGACGCACCACGTGAGCGTCGCCAGCCAGGTGCAGACACAACCACAACAACAACCACATGGCCCGGCGATGATGTGGAGCTACTTGACATGGATATTGATAGTACGCACCAAGTAAAAACTGTATGGGCGGCGGGCGAGGAGGAGCCTGAATGGGCACCTGATGACTCCTCAGAGTCAAAGGAGTCGCTTGGCAGTACAACAATACCAACAACAACAACAACGGGGAGTGAGACTATAGACTACAGTGCATATGTAACACTTATCCCCTGGGAACTAATACAACAGAATGGCAAGTCGGAGAAGTTACAGGAAATGCGCGAAGCGTTGTTAAGTCAACAGCAACAACAACAACAACAACTACCCATCTATAAAGAGGAACGAGTTCAGGTTGTCATACACAATATCACGCAAATCAGTGAATCGGAGTTGCAAAAGTGGAACAGCACTGAAAACGCCATCGTTGACTCTGACGCGTATGTTAACCTTAAATTGTAGGACAAGTAAACCAAACTAGCTGCATTGGGATATTCTGTTTTCAATTTTATGTCTTACTTATAGGAATGAGCGACCTATTGCCAATCAAACGGAGATCATATATACAGTTCTGGTAAATGGACGACCCGTTTTGGCCACAACAGCGGCCAAGGATATGGAGCTTGTTAGCGAGGCTGAGGTGGTTAAGACACTGGGTAATCCAATTTATATGAAATCCGAACGTAAGTTGAAGAATGTTAACTTTTAACAGAAAATTAAACTGTCGATATTTCTTCATTCACAGCTTATATAAGGGAACCCACAGCAACTGCTTTGGCACCGGTTCCACGCAGCGGCCATGCGGGCTTCTTTAACTCAGTTAAGGACAATGTGGCGCTTGTGGTCATTAGTTCACTGGCTATTCTGCTGCTGATGTTGCTTTTGGTTGCTATTCTTTTACTGGGACGCACACGTGCTCGACAACGCGAACTCACAGAAGTTAATAGGTAAGGAGTCTAAACTATCATACCTTTCTTTTTATTATCAAATCTCTGTATAAGCAGAACATCTTCACGCAATGAACTTCTGTCCGAGGGTCAATCCATGAGACCCAGTTCCCGAGGCACACTGTTGGACAGTGCAGTGGGTGGTTCGGCTGGAAATACTGTTGATCAGAGTACCGCCCGCTCTCGAGATGTGGGTGTGCAAAACTTCTCTTACGATCGGGAGCCGCGTATCAGCTTTCCGGGTCCACCAGCTGAAAAGCACACTCGAGTTAGACGCGATTCAATCTCCTCAACCGATAACACCTCAGACTCTTCCGTTTACTGCCCTATAAATCCACCAAGTGCTGATGTGCAGCGAATATTAGATGAGAAAGCTGCCAGATTATTCGATGGCCATAAGAGACGGCGACATCATTATGATCGTGCCGAAGGTGGAGTTGAGGATACTATTTACACTTCAGTTGTCTCAGAGAAAAAGAGTGATAAGTCAAGGCATAAATCAAAACGTCGCTATTTAAACGAAAATCGTGTAGGTTCGCTGGAGACAAGTCCGGTGCAGGGCTCTTTGGCTCAGAGTAACTCCTCTACGGAGGAGGGTAACTCTCCAGCGGCAACGCGTCGCAGTTACGAGAACTTTCAGCGTAATGAGGCCTACAATCCGCACAACAATTACCATCGCAACAAATTGCTTCAGCAGCAGACAATCTTTACAGACAAGGAGTACCCGGAAGACGGAGCTGTTGGATCGCCACAAGCCATCAACAGGGACATTGTACGTTCGCGTGGTGGGCAACCGTCAGAAAAGTCCTCGGACACGGCCAGTGTGGGTTCGTTTCTCTCGATGGCTTCGGTTCGCGCTTTTCCCAAGAGCACGCTTCCTGAACCACTGAATCGTGTCCTTGATCCCGTTTTTGTTACCTACTACGACAATGTAAATGCTGTGGCTCCTCAAGCTGCGCCACAGACATCCAACAGATCCCTTAAATCACACAAATCGCTAGGAAGCAGGGATAGCACCATTGCAACGATCGCCAGCTTTCCCAGTCCAAAGGCTCCGCCAGTGAGAAATGTGCGCTCTGCTTCGCACAGCGATAATCCGGATCCAGGCATTGTGGGTCCAGTCGTCTGGGAGCGTCACAAGAAACGTCTGGGCAGCAGTGCTGACAACCAGGGTGAGGCGGGTGGAGACATAGACAATGATGATGACAATGATGTGCAAATTGGGGCACAAACACGTTACTAACCTTGGCAACTGTAGTCCTTGTCGTTGTTGCATGCACATACAACTGTAATTAGAATTAACCTCCCATCCAAATAGAGAGCATAGAACCCAAATATCCACTTGCAGCCAGCTACACTTACAACTCAACTCAACTCATCTGAAATTCCTCCAACCCATCTTCCGCAGAGGCCCGGAGCCATGCAGACTTTAGCCCCAGTCCAATGCACGATGCATCCGCCATACGTAACCACTACGAGGGTCTGCTCGAGGGTGCCATGCAGATGTATGCCAGCCAGGATGATTTGCCGATGCCATTACCCTCGCGCGACTTTACCAACAAGCGGCGACCAACAACTAAACGTGAGCACCGAGGCTCCTCTGCCGGCTTACCCAGGTATACAAGATCCCAAGTTTTTTAACTCTCTTTAATCTTCTTTTAATGTTTTACTTTCTTTAGCTATCCTGACAAGGCTTACAGCATAGCTGAGCGTCCGGCAACCGCCCAGCCAGAGAAGACACCAAAGTCGGCGCAATCGACTCAGCCGCCTTCGCCCACCTACAGCGCTTGGGGCAGCAGCTTGCATGGCTCCCATTCGCCGCTGGTGCGGCCACTAAGCGCTGGACCCTTTCATCGACCAGATACAATTTTGGAGATTTCTCGAGGTGCACTGGCCAGCTCCAGTTCTACTGCTAATACGCCAGGACGTGCTCGTAACTCTCAAGCGGCTTCGGCGGCGCCGCTTATTGAAGCCATTCAAAGTGAACTTCGCCGATTCAAAGAACAGAAACATTAAGCATATCAACCAAACAGACATCTTTATACAAACCATAATTATTTTCACCATAAAACGCTGATTAAAGAATAATGTTTTCTTTTTCGTTAGAATACAATTTTCATAAGATCCTTAAGCCTAAATATATATATAAAAAGCTTTAAATAATTTTGTGTTGTGCTGTTAAACTTTATTAAATACGTTTCATTTGAATTTTAAGCATTTATTGTATTTACAACATTAAAGCGTTTCGGGGTTGTTTCGAAATCAACTTTTTTAAAAACGTTCATCGACATTGAATGCCCTCACCAGCCCATTGGTAGTATTATGTATACTTATTTGTTATTCAACGATTATAAGATTATATTGTAATGTTGATCTCTTTATAGCAATCGTTAATCAAAAGATCATAAATAGTAAATACTAAAATATTAGAATCATATTATCATATTCAAGTGCAGATTTATGTTGTGTTGGAGTGTGTTGCGAATGTGTGTTGTTTCCCTTATTTAGAATATTAGATTAGAACAGTTCCTTTTGTACCTTGTCGGCAGCCGGATAGTCCTTAACGTTAACGCTACGCTTGCCCAGACGAGGACCAAACCACAAGCCAGAGGATGCACTGGGACCAGTACGTTTATCCAGAGCCTGCTGCAAGGCCAGCAAGTGCGCCCATTTTCTCAGCTCAGAGTCACTGCGTCCTACACGAGGAAATGGCATTAGACCAGCGCGTTTTTGGTAGTCTACAGAAAAATTCTAAGTTGCTTGATTTTAAATGAAAAAATTATATAATTACCCTCTAAGTCCTCTGCGGAAGCTTCGCTTATGCCATAAATGCTTTCATAGGCAACGGCATCGTTGGCATCGTGTAGACTGTTCCCCAGATTTGGATCGCTGCGGCCTACTCGTGGAAATGCATAAAGACCCATGTTGGCTCCACGGCGGGCTTTGTCATGTTCAACTTCTTAGAGTATTGGGAAAAAATGAAATGTTAACAGTTTCTTTAATATTCATATATCTTAACACAAAGCTAAACCTATATTCTTAGGCTTAATCTTAAAAAAATCATCAACGTTGTGTCACTTGTCATTTGGCTTAGACTTTAATGGTAACAAATTGAAACAGCTCAAGGGACAATTGTAGAAGTGGTTTCAATGCCAACAGATGCCTTGAGACTTATAGCTGCGGATTATCAATCACGGGTGATGTACTATTGTAACAATGAGTACACTGGTTGAGCCATATTAATTGGTCTCTTATCGTCTGCAATTCATCTTTTTCATTTTTTTATCTCACCTGTTGCACCGAATTTAGCCAGCAAAACGAGCAACAACACTGTGAGGCAATGTTGATGAGTCCCATTAACGACTTCATGTTTGTAATTGTATTTGAACACTTTTTTTTATCTCTTAGATGCTGCTTGTTGTTTACTTCTTGACTTGTGCCGATAAAATGATGAATGCTGAACGAAACTCGCGTCCTTTTATATGCCGAGAGCAGTAGAAATTTGCTGTGTGGGTGGGAAGATGGAGTACAGGCAACATTTGCATTTGCTGCTCTGTGTGTGTGCGTGTGTAAACAGGAAAATGTGTTGCTAAGGTTAAGAACTTGTTGCCAAAGTCTTGTCATTGACTTGTTGATACTCTATTTGCTTGTTATATGTATAGTAATAATAAGTATCGTTTATTTATTGCTCACACACATTTTATGTATTTAAATCAGTTTTTAAGTTAAAGAGAATCCATTGGATTGTGTCTTACAGCCAGCCAGAGATCATGCGGCCAGTGACGGTCGATTTGCCACGTTCACCACCCGCTGCGGCACTGCTTTGACCCACCTTCATGGCAGGCTTAAGTGGTGCAGGTGCAGCAGGCTTCTTATCGTCGCCTGGTTTCTTATCATCACCGGGCTTGGCTTCTCCAGGTTTGGCCCCTGCTCCCGTCGCTGGCTTAGATTCGTCCGGCTTAGCGTCCTTTTTGTCATCGCCTGGTTTTTTATCCCCAGCTGGTGTGGCTCCTCCAGTGGTGTCGTTCGCTGCCTTCGTACCTCCAGGCGCTTTGTCTGCTGTGGTCTTTGTTGTAGTGTCCAGCTTGGCATCCGCTGGTGCCGAAGGAGCCGCACTTTTTGCAGCGGCTCCTGCTGCCGCTGGTGGTTTAGCTGCATCACTTTTAGTGGCTTCCTCCTTCTTTACGGCCGCTTCCGGCTTAGCCGTTTCATTTGGCTTGGGTGCCGCTGCTGGCTTAGCATCACTGGGCTTGGCAGGTGGTGCAGGTGCATTGGGTTTGGCTGCATCGCTGGGCTTCTGCTGTTCGTTTGGCTTTGCTCCAATTGGTGGCTTGCTACCAGGCGGCATTGGCTTTTGTTCGCCTGGTTTGCCACCACCTGGTGGAGCCGGAGGTCTAGAGTCTGGTTTCTTATCATCGCCAGGTTTCATGTTGTCTGTTGGTTTCTTACTCTTATCATCCATGGGCTTCTTATCGTCCTTTTTATCTGCTCCGTTCGTCTTTTCATCTACATTCTTGACAGAGGCACGCAATGCAGCTGCGGCCAGCATAGAACCACCTCCTCCGCCACTTGCCGATTTTCTAGACTGTTAACATTAAGCTGTATTAACTCTTGATTTATTTAATCAACAAATTCTTAAATACTTACGCCACTTGAATCAGGTTTCATATCATCATCGCCTTTGGTCTGGCCATTTTCATCGGCTATTGAGACTTCATCGGCAGCCATCTTCTTGCGCATGAACTTGACATAGGCCACTCTCGTTGCTCGAGTCACATCACCCAAATTGGGATTAAACTCTACATATTAAAGGACAGGTAAGGTGGTTAAAATTACAACAATAATTGATACAAATTGTGGTTAAAACACACCTATCAATTTGGTTTGATCCATTTGTAGACCCTCATTGGCCTCCTCCATAATCTTGCGCCTCAAGCTGCGCTGGCTGTGGCGCTGCATGGAGGAGCGCTTGGAGCCAATAGGATCTGCACCGAGTGTCTTTTTCCTGACAATTGCATTCCAGTCCTTATCGCTGTGAAGAACCAGGTTTATATCATAATCCCATACTAAGATATGTTTATAAATACCCCTTTTGGGTCTTCTTTCTGCCAATGACTTTGGCCAGCGAGGCAAAGATATCCCGTCCGTTCTCATTCTCGTCCATTTCCTGCTTCAGATTCTCCACAAAGCCAATCTGGAAGTCCTTCATAATGCGGCGCTCCATTACCTTGCCCTTTGTAGAGCGAGCAGCTGTTACAAGTTGGCCGAGTGTTAGGCTTAGCAACATGTTGTTTAAGTTCAAATACTACCTTGAGTCTTTTTCTCAATGTCCGGCACATTCCATTGGTTATTGGTGAAAATCTCCAGCAGCTCAAAGCGTAGAGAACTAATATCTTGGCGCACCTCAATGATATCATCCTCAGTGATGCCGTAATCGTCCCTTCGCCGTTGCTCTGCCGTCACATAGCGACGCACCAGCAGCTTCATCACTTTGTCATGCAACGTCTGCGCCTTCTCCAAGGACTTGCGCTATGGGGGAGTACAAAAGGGGGACATCAACATTAACATTGACGCACAGCAAGCCGCAGGAGTATTATTGAAACTGATTTGGCTAAAGGATTTGCATTGATTGCTAAGGGTTAGGCACCTACCATAAAGCTCTTGGTGCGAGAGGGTCGCGAACGTCCAAGTGTCTTGCGCAACATTTTCATGTTAGGGCAGAGATTAAAGGGTGGTGGAATGGTGCCGCCATCCTCAAAATAGCTCATCCATAACTGTGAGCGAGCAAACTTCCATTCGGTATCAGCGCGTTCAGAAATGATTTGATACGAATTGGACATCATGGCAATAAGCATGTTGAGCAACACAATAATATTGATAACCGAGTATGAGCCAAACATCAGCAGTGCCCAGAAGCGTGTGAAACTCTTAATGCCAGCCAAATCGAAAGAGACAAGATCGACAAGACCGAAAGAAGCCCAAAAGAGTGATTGCGAGGTCTCGAACAAGCTGCAAAATTTAACTTTATAGTCTTTGAAAATAGTGAAATGGTTATTTTGACTTACTTGGAGAACCGACGCCAAATGGTACAAGCCTTCTCCTGGTCATCAAAATCAGCCACATCTGGATGTAAGTGATAACATTTATTTTTCTCCAGTTCCGCATAGTACCAAAGCAATTGATTTAGGCCGCAACCAAAGGCAAACAATACTAAGGTGTAGATGAAGAAAAACTTGATAATATCGATTATCATGCGTCCCAGTGACACTTGCAGTGGTCCCAAGTGCGGATTTATCGAGAATATGTGCACTAGCTTCAAATAAGAGAATACCATGCCAGCTGCAAATGCGCCCTCCGAAAGCAGCATGGGATCAAAGGGATGCCAATGTTCACGCGGAAAATAGGGATCAATTCCTCTGAACCACAAATCGCGCTGTAAATTCGATATTGAACTTCATCACCCTTTTTGTTTTGGCGATATAGCCTTACTTACATGCACTATAACCCAAGCAGTAGCTCTACAAAGAATCCATGTGACATAGAACATATTCGATATATAGTCCACAATATTCCACAGATCCTGAATATACTCAAAAAGACCATCTGAATATAACGTTTTGAGTTCCTCAAATATAAGAGCAGCTATATACATTATAATAGCCAACTCAATAGGTCCCGGAAGGGAGCCGCGTTCGTGTTTGCGCCAATCCTCTAACATGGTCAGCATCCAGGGAAAAGCCAAGAGCTCAAAGGTGATTTGCACAACTCGCAAAGAAGCAGCGCCCAAAAGCACTAAAAAAGAAAGACAGTTTTGAATGGATTTGCATTAAATCATGTCTAACTTACTCAAAAAGAACATATAGGAGCAGGAGTGTGTTATAAACTTGACAAAAGGCTTTCTCATAAACTTGGCACCCTCCGAATCTGGTGCCAAAATATACTTTAAGCTGTAGATGGGAAAACTACAGCCCAGCTTGATGACGTCTAAAAGCTGCTGTGTACCCTGCTTGCGTCGAAAACCAGGTAAGCCTTCATACCAAATGGCAGCCAGCAATTGTTGTACATTGGGATGTGCCACAAACTTAAAGGGTAAGAAAATAAATTTCGTTCGATTTTTTTAAGAAAAAACTAAAACTTACCGTTTTCTGTTTGTAGCGTATAGCTAGCTTCAGACGATCCAATGTTTGTCGCTTGCCGGGACACCAAATTTCTTGTGATGGCTCGTGATTAAAGTTGAGCATCACCTCTAGTTCCATAGACGTACGGGCATGGTCCAACAACGCTGTTACAAAATCCTGCACTGCTTGACGCATTTCCTAAGTTAAAACATTCATGAGAATGTGGTTAATGGACCAAGTATTTAACCTTTCATACCGTGTATTCGGCACGGAACTCGGATTCCATGGCCTGCAAGCGTTTCAGTTCCCAGGACAGTTGAAAGGCGGTGAGCACAGGATCACGCGAACTAAGAGCTATTAGCGAACTGGCCGAAAGTGCGCGATAGGCATTGATGCGAGATTGAGAGTGACGCAAAGAGTCAGATGTTTGCGAGGTTACACACTCATCGCAACCACACCTGTAAATTAACAGATTAGGAAAAGAACACTTTCACATAGAGTTTGTCGCCTACTGACTTGACATCGTGCGGCATTGGCAGCGTTGCACCACGATCGAGCAGGATCTTAAGGATCTCATAATTGTTGCGATGTGCAGCGAGAATAAGCGGCGTTATGTCCGTGGTGAAGGTCGATTTCGAGCGATCCACCGATTCCCAGCTCTAAACAAAACAAATCACTTACTCAAGAGATACTCAAGGCATGGTCTCAAATCTCACATAAGGCTCCCCTTCCTTGTGATTGGTTTCCTCCCACTGCAGCAGTTCCTCGACAGCCTCCACATATTCCTCGGATATGGCATGCAACAGAGCATCACCCACTTCAATATTGTTCTCTAGCAGCAAGATCATCAAATCAAAATTCTCATTCTCAATGGCTGAAATGAGCGCCGAGCGATTCATGGGATCCGTGCAGTTGATGTTGAACTTATCGGAAGGTGCTTCTGCATAGTCCTCTAGAAGTCTGCAAGCACAGAGCTGTCATTAGACTGCAAGGATATCCAATATCATATACTGACTTCTTAACACCAGCCAAGTCACCACGCTCGCAGGCAAGGATAAAATTCTTTTCCACATCACTTAGCACATACTCCTCGGCCATCATCAGATCATAATCCAGGCGGGAGCCGGCCGCCTTTTCGGCATCGGTCTCCGTCATGTTGAGGCCTTTATTAACACAATACCAAACCAATCAAGGGCCACAACTTCACATTTCTTTTAATAAACACTACACTACACGGGTTATCCTTGCTCCAAAAGCAAGGGTTAATCCTTTTCGTTCACACTTTTATCCCACTGTATCCTTTTTAGTGTATTTCGCCCGATGTTGAGTCTTCAATTAGCCGCGTTGAACTGCCTCCAAATGGCAAGTACGCCGCGGTATATGCCGCTAATTACATTAGCGCTGAGCTAAAACTCGGTCAATGTGTTTGCAATGCAAGACAAGTCAATGGGCGCTGTCAGGGCTCTATATGCTAATCGCCAATTGACTTCAGTTCTGTCTCTCTGATTGAAAAAGCAGCGCACGAGAAAAATGCAAGGAAACATTGCAACAATGCACAACGCAAGACAAATTATGTTCGATTTTCGATTTGAGAAGCCTTAAAAACAAAACAGCACTCGTTTACTAAAATGTGATATGCGTCCAAGCAATTGCATGCATTGATTCCCTTAGCTACAAATAAACATAGCAAGAAAAAATAATCTCCATAATATATTTTAACATTTAACGCTTTAAAAATGTGGAAAAAGCATGTTTATGTATATTTATTTTATGGATTAAAACTTATTTTATCTTAGCAATAGATTATTTTAATTCTTATCGTAATCCAAAGTATTAAAGTCTCAAAAGCATTCGATAACATTTCTATGGATTCGTGGAATGCACTCATAGTACAAACTGCACTATAAGGTAGGCGAACTTGTTTTAGAAATGCAGCTAGCTTAAAATGATATGTAACATAAAGCTTAAGAAATTCGGCTGCGATTTACCTACTAGATTTTTTAACGCTTTAAAAGCTTTTTAGTAATTTTATACGTTTACAGCTATCACTTACTGTTATACAGTTAACAGTGAGCTTTGCAACTGGTGTGTATAACAGTAGCTGTTGAAAAGCATTATTTTAAACTTTAAACAAAGCAACTGCAAAGCTTTTAAAATGCTCTTCCAAAGAGAGTTATGCCAAACGCTTTCTCTTATTTAACTTTAAGAGAATCGACTTGAATTAAGTAATAACCTTTTTTAAAAGCAGCAACAAGTAGCTCTTATAAAGAGAAGAAAATTGCTGTCGGCAGATGCTGATTAACTTTCAAACCTTTAGCACCTAAGTAATTGGATATTACGTATACGTTATTGACGAGGTTTATTAATAAATGCTTTTAGGAAGAGCCGCATTGATGATAGGTGAACAAAAGCTACATCTAACGCTACTTGACTCCATTTTCTGTTGCACGGTGCAAGTAACACGTTTGACGTTGCATGTTGCCTACTTTTGTGCGTTTGCAGTGCGTGTTTCTATGTCAATGCACTTGGATATTAATGCGCTGCCTGGCAATGGGATGCGCATATGAATGGGAGGACGCAGATCCTTTTGATACCCTTGCCAATGCTGGCCGCGCAGGTTGCCACACTGGGCTGTCAGCGAAACTGGCGTTGTACGTGTTTAAGTTGCTGAGTGCACCGTGAACGGGTGTAAGAGGCAAGGGTTGAAAGGGTGCAGAGTGCAGGGCTCAGAGTGCAATGCACCTCGCCGACATTTCTTCGTGTATGTGCAACTCGAAATGGAATTTCGAAATTAAAGTTACGATTTCGAATGAGTGGGTCGTTATGGTGGTTCTAATTAAATGCGAATTAATACGTATACGCAATGTGAAAACTTTTTGATTGGATTGGCTGCAAAACAGAAAATAGGATAAGACATTTTTATATGCTCGTTGTATGTTTTCTTATCTAAACTAAATAAGCTTCTCTCCAAAAACTGTGAGCAAAGTAACGTGGAAAAATTCACCGCGTACACAAGTAGTCCTGCTCACTACTACCCAGTTTCCCCCTCCTCAGGTTCCCATTTGCATGTGCAGGGCGCACAGAGCGTAGCACAAGCCGCTACACTTAACGAAACATTGGCCTCCACGAGAACACCCTTGGCATGCCCATACACTTGCCAACTACGCTCGATGTCAGCTAGGCTTTCGCTTCAGCAGGCACTTGGAAACGAGCGAAATGTATCTTTGAGCCCTTGAGAGACAGAGGACGTTTTACTGCTTGTTAGCACAAGTTGCACTTTCACTAACTTCAGCAACAGCTACAAGAGCAACAGCAAGTTTTAATATGTGGGAAATCTTAGTGGCGGGATCAACTTTTGCTTGCGAAGATTGTAAATGTTTTTTTTTATGTCAACAATTGCATGATTTATTTTTATTATGCAGATACTAGAGACGCTAAAATAAAATTAAATAAATACCAAGCTAAGTTCAACATTCTTCTGATGATTACAGGACTGACAATAGAAAAGGGCAGTAATAATAAATGAATAAATACATTTTGCTTTAAGGACTATCACTTAAATAAAGATGTTAGTTCTTCAACAACTTGATCAGCTGCAACTGGTATTCGTGTCGCTTCTCGCACACTCAAGTGCTTTAAATACGTGAAATAATTGAAAAGTAATAACATCAAAGCAAAATTGTAAACTAATCCGTTGGCTTGGATTTACACCTCTGTGCTTACACCACAAGTGTCAGGTAAATACAGAACCAAACAAGTTGCATGTGATATTCTTGAAGTGCGAATGCTACAGGAAACAAAAGAACCCGGACATATAGGCTTGCAGTAAACAAACGGATAGGATTAACACAGTGGAAGTATGTGCAAATGGCAGCTCCTATAACTATTGCATTTAATTTCCAGCTGTTTGAAAATCGATATGCCTTCAAAGTTGCTTGCGTTAAAGTTAAAATGCCCGTTAATCATGAATTTATTGCGAACGTTCTATTTTTCCACACAAGGAACTACTTAAAAATTGCCGCCTCTCAACTTGACCCAAACGAGGGAAAGGAAAACACATTCACAAGCAGCGTTACTGCAGGAACTCAACAAGGGAAATTCACCACCTTTTCGACTTGCCGGCTATTAAAGCCGATGACATTCTATAGCAGGCGCTCAGTGCACAACTTGGTGGCCAGGCGAACGCACCCAACAAACCGTAAGGATAATACGCGCACGGCAACAACTGGCAGTCACAGTTACACTGTTGCGGAATATTTATACATTTCTAGTTTTGTATTTTGTTTTTATTGTTTACTGCATAAGACAATTGAAGCGTAAACAACAAAATACTTTGTATATATACATATGTATACATACATATAATATTTGTGCATGTAAGAGGAGCATCGAGCTATAAAGTACAAAGAACAGAAAATAAAACAACATAGAAAAGTTTCAGTGGCAACAACAATTGCAGCTTACTGGATATTTACAGGAGCTGAACGGGCAACGGTACTTGTTTGTTTCCACAGTTGGGTAAGTGAAAGTGCCTTTGGCTGCAAGAGCAACTCAAAGGATTCGAAACCACAGGATGTGCCAATGTGCATTATTATCCTGTAAATGTGTTTGTTTTTCAAGCTTACAGAGTTCATTGACCATCCCCTGAATGTAAGTGCAACGAATGTTATAAAATCCATAGGAAATGAAAAGGAGTTTCATTGAGTTTTGAAATTAATCTATAATTAATCACAAGTTGAGATAGGAATCGAAGTAATAGCTTTAGCGACTCCTCCAAGGTGATGTTTCCCCACATTACCTTGTTTTTTTAATCGTATGCTATCAATTACGTGCCATTATTTATTGTCTACTCTGGCTGGTTTATTACATGCCACAAGCCGTAAGCAAAATTCAAGTTTTCACAAGATCTTTGCAGCTTTGGCGTGGGTGTCCCTAGCGCAACTTAAAGTGCGAATTTTTCCATATATCAAACTAAATTCCTGTTCAGGGGCCTGCGTTGGGCTTTTGGTTATGAAATTTTTCGCTGCAAATATTTTCATTGCAAATTTTGCAAGAATTTTTATTAAAATTTACCGCTAATACTAAATTGATTGTGGTGTAGTCTCCACAAATTTTAGTAGACACATAAAATGGCCATAAATAAATATAAAACGCATATTTATAGTAAGAGATGGTCATTTTGTATGCGTGTAAACCATAAATTAATTTTTAATTACGCTAAAAGCTTTTAATTCATAAATTTTTGGTATAGATAAACATACGAATTTACGAGCCGGTTCATTGAACTTTTGTTATTAACTTGTCAATATTATTTTTTTTCCAGAAGCCACAAATGAGAGTTGACTCTATGTAAATAAAGTACAATCGATCTAACAACATGTTCCAAGCAGTATCTTTTAATTAAATAATATATATAAAAAACATATAAGCAAAGGACATACAGAATGCATCAGGTGCTTAGCTATGAGACGGCTGTGAGAGCCAACAGCAGTTCGCGTGAATATCGCGAATACATTTCAAAGCGTACTTGCGCCTCACTTCTTCTCACCATAGGCTTCTTTATGCTTATCTCAGGTGGGTGAATAGAGGCGAGAGAGGGCAAGAAGCAACCAAGGACTATAAGGATATGCTAATGAGTCTTGTTTGTTTGCTTTTCACAGGCTATTTACTGGGCAATTTTGTGACGGAACGCAAATATCACATACGCCAGCTGCTTACAAAAAAGGCAATCAAGAGCGGAGATGGAAGCGGGAATGCAAATATGGATGGCAATGGGGATAGGTATGTGCAGCTGAATAGCGCGGATTATGGCAACTTGCAGGAGATGCGTGCTTATCAGAAGAACAGAGACCAACTGCTAGCTGCCGCCCAGGTGCTGAACAAGTTGTTGCAGCAGGATGAAAGTGAGAGATATTTGGCCACATCCCTGAACACGGAGATCTTTAACAAGTACATTAGCTGCACACAGGATATACCGCCCAATACGAACATCAAGGCGAGTCAGTTTATAGAACAACTGATTGATAATACCATAGCCAGGCAACGCGATTGCATGCGTATAATACAGGTGGTAATCGATAATCATTTGGCCAACAGTCAGCTATGAACCAAGTTTACAAGCTGTCCAATTGAAATAACCGCTACAGTCGAATCAATGTGTTTTTAGTTCTACGGCCAAGTACTTAAGTATATATTTATATTCTAATGAAATATTTTTAAATAATGTAATGTGTGTAACATTTTTATATGTGTATGTGTGTATGCGTAGAGAGTTTTCATATTGTACCAATACTAATCCTAATACTATTTTCAAAAGCAAATAAAGCCAAACCATATGTAGATGTGTTGAAAACAAACTGTCATCTTTGCAAACGTCGAGCAACCTTGTTCATCACTGTGACAAATGATGAGCCAGCATAACAATAGATCGGCTTAACATAAATATAGTATAGCAAATGAGAGGA
This sequence comes from Scaptomyza caliginosa, assembly GCA_035044725.1. Taxonomy (NCBI): domain Eukaryota; kingdom Metazoa; phylum Arthropoda; class Insecta; order Diptera; family Drosophilidae; genus Scaptomyza; species Scaptomyza caliginosa. The sequence goes on from JAWNNR010000686.1 coordinate 3,869,874, forward strand.
AACACTAAACTTAAAAGCTTTTGTTTTTGGCTTTAAGTTTTCACACGCAGTCAGCACAGGTGGGCGTTCTGTGGCGCTTCAGGCATTGGCCATTAACATGTTGTGGGTTTGCGGGAGGTCTGTGAAATCCCAAATGCTAATCACTCCAGGAACAGCCAAACGCATAAAACAAACCAATATATAAATATTTCTTTTTTTAAATATGTAAAGCAAAGTGCGCAAAAGTTGCTGCAACCAAAAACAAAAGCAGAGGCAAAAACATAAAACGCGCAAAGAAATGATTGGACAAGATTTATGATATTATTAGTTGTATCGACACTTTGTTACATAAAAACCAAACAGGTCAATTTTGGGGCAGGGCTGGGTTGGGCTGGGCTGAACTTGGCTAGCCCCATGCTCATTGATAATTAATGGCCATCACTTGGCCTTTTTGTTGTTTATAAGTGTTGGCTGCAAATTCACGACGTTATTGATTGCTTTTGTTGTTGGGCTGGTGTGAAGTTAATATAAACATATCGGAATTCTAATTAAATGGGCTGGGTAAAAAGTTAGCTTATGTAAACAGCTAAAACAAATTATTCTTCAATTCAATTATGATTTTGTAATTAAATTTGGTTCCCATGCATTGCACTTATTGCATAGGGTTTACTTTGTTTCCAAAAAAGGAAATTTAGAAAACATTATGGTAAAGATTTAAACTGAATAGGAGAACAACTGGTATTGGGAATAAGTGAAAACCTCACTATCAAAGCATAGACCAAGTTTCACTGGCAACACTTTTAAGTATTTCAGCAATTTCCACTATAAAAAGATATCAAAGCTTGCCGAGGCCCATTTTGAAAAATGACAGTGAACTGAAGACTAATGTCTAGGTATGACATTAAGCCGCAGACAATCGAAAGCCAATGGTAATAGATGATGGTACAGGAGTTCAGATGTTTGGTCAAACAATGGAATGCTGCCAATAAATGCTTAGCAGTCAGTCGGTAGCCTATTACCCTCACAATTAAACAATATACTGGGGGTATCAAAAGTCAAACTGATATTGCTGCTCTTGCAGCGGGTGTGACCACAGCATGGCACACAATTAACCGGCCGCCAAATGATTGATTTAGCTTACTTAAAAACCCATTTCGTATAATCTGGAATGGACGCAACCATATGGCAATCAAGCAAGCAAAGCCGTAGACATTGCTAAAGTTTAAGATCCGTATCAAATGCGTCTATGCGAAGATGATGATGATGACCTCCAAACCCAATCCCAAACCCAAATATAAACTCCACATCAAAAACGCAAATGCAAATGAGGCCAAAATGCGTTGGCAAATGGTGTGCGTTTCTTCGGCTGTGTTGGTGCTTATTCCCCTTCCCGCCTGCAGCCTTCTGCTGTTTGTCATCTATATTTCACACCTTAAACTATTGAATCAATGGATCCATTGCTATTTCATTCGACTATTTGCATTTCAAATTATTCCCTGCTGCTCGTATTGACATGTTTATTTTATACACAAAGGCTTTTGTCTTATCTACGATTATTTGTATATCGAATGTGATCCAGCATATCATAATTTTTTATAACCAATTTCTCAATTGCTTTGTGCCATTTATATCTAGCTACGATAGCATCCAATTAAGCTGATCGCTTACTTGATTTGCCACCAACAACTTTAAATGACCTAACAACTGCGTTTCTGACTGAGGGACTGTATGTCGCAGTTTGACAGGCGGCTGTCATAATAAAGATACAACGATGATTCCCAAAAAATATCGTTGATGAGTCGATTATGCAGACACGTGGGTAAATATACACAAACGGAGGAGACCCCAGCTAAAACGGTAGTTATTAGTCGTAGTTAATAAAAGGCGTGCCAAATAAAACAAACTTTATGAATATTTTCGTGTTGTATAATGTGCCAAGATCGATTACAACTTTACAACATTTCGGCAATATTCAAATAAATGTAATTAAACCTGTCAGGTAGCTGTTAAAACAAGAAAACTACACCCAACATGGCTTTCCTAATTGCAAAATTCACTCATATCGAAAAAATATAGTTTTTTGTTTTGGGAAGCAGATGAAAATACATTATTTTGTTGTAGGTGACCCATCAATACCCTAGTAAAATTATGTTTGTACAAGTTTCTACATGGATAGTGACAAAGTAAGAAAAATTTGAATCTGAGTTAAAGGTAAAGTTAAAGTACCCAGCTCAAGGGTATCTCCTTCAAAATGTATCAAAACTCTAACCGCAAAACTTCATTAAGATATTATCCAAAGCAAAATTCGAATGCGAGTTGGCATTTTCAACATGTTTTTCGGTAGAGTGCTGATGCTGGCAAACAAGTAGCCAAAAACTTTGATCACGTTCAGCCTGCAGAAATACAGTTGAATTAAAGTCATGTGCAGCTGCTTCCAGGTGATAGTGATTCTGGACAAGCTTTGCCACTTGCAAACAGCACTTGAGCCACAATCAAAATGTGTTCAGTGCACACAAAATGCCAAAATGCTGCCTGGTTGGCTGCCTTGCTGACTGGCTGACTGGTTGCCTGGCCAAAAGTCAAATTGAAAATTTGTTTGAGTCCCACCGGGGAAAAACGCATATGCGATACATGTGCGATAAGGCGGTAAACGGAAAAGGGTGCAAACGGGTTCAAAAGCGCACAAGGCGATGAGGCTCAATTCAAATATCAAAAGTCACGACGAAGAAAGCAGGTTTTCAATGGTATATGGTTTTTTTGTTCATTGTTTTTCTATCTTTTTAGCTGTTTCAACTAGTATGTTTTGTTTTTTTTATTTTGGGTGCAGCCTGCGCCTTACAATAAGTTTCGCCAATACTACGAATAATAATATGCGGTAAACGATGTGTTCGTGTTGTTGTTAGTGCCTGTGCCGGCTTTAACTGTATTACTATGCTGTGACCATGTGGCAAGTTTCCTTGCTACAGCAGCAGCAGCAGCGGCACTGTTCACTGTCGCTGCCTCTCCATGTGGCAGTGCTGCAAGGCTAGTGAAACAATTCACAGCTTTGCACTGTCAACTTACAACAAAGCATTCGCGCATTTGTTGCCAACTTTGCAATGCATTCGTGTTTGAGGGTTTCATCTGATTTTGATGGTGTGTCGTTTGCAAACAATTGGCAACAATTTCAGTAAGCTATGTTGCTCATTTGCATAAATTCGTAATAATTTTAATCTAATAACTTGATCTTCGAGAAAAGCGGCAAAGATTCAGCAGAGGTTTCTTTATTTAATGTTTGTTTTTTACTATCGATTTAATTATTTCTTAATGTGAATATAATAGCTTATGCTACGCTCTATTTTATTTTATTTATATAGTGCATTTAAGCTAATTTTTCATGGCCAAGCATCACGATCAGATGCCGTTGACTGATCTGTAATCAAAACTACATCAAAAGTGCATCAAAGCATATATTTTAGCTGCGCACGTTGTCTAAGCCAACATTTGAGCCGGTCAACAGTTCAACAAAACAAATAAAAAGCGCATGCCAGTAAAGCACTAGCATAGTTTATTTACACATTTTAAAAGCGGCGAGCTTAGAGGAAATGTTCAAGAAAAAAACGGAAATGTATGTGGACAGTGCGTAGTGAGTGAGACTGGGGCTAATTTGCGTACACAAATGGCGCTAATTTGAGAGAAATTTTTACCGCGAAATGGCCCGAAATTGTTGTAGCCAAGCAGGCGGAAGTCAAAAGCCGCACATGAAGCCTGGGCCAGTTTGAACTGTGGCGCGTGTTCCCGCTGGCCTTTTTGCTAGCTGGCCAGCTAGTTGTCTGGCTGTTTGGCTCATTAATGTTTTTGGCCAGCGCTGCAGGCAAGGATTTTGGAATAGCCAAAAACCAGTTGCTTTAACTGAAGATGAGGCCGATTGCGGTTAAATAACTTTTAAAAACAGAGAGACACAGCAAGGCGAATTGGAAAGTAGCAAATGACGCGACATCTGCCAAGTTGTCAAAAACTGAGATACACCCGTAAGGTTTAAATAAAGAGCTTAATTAAAAATACAGAAAAGCAGTTGCTGAACTTGAGTAGAATGACACGAATATACATGATTGCATCATGTGGAGCAGCGCGCTGATTTAATTTGCAACTCTACTTGCACTTCAAAGCCAAGTTCAAAAAGCCCATAAGGGCCACTTGTGTGTTATAACAACAAAAGACAAAAGGTTTGCAAGCAAAATGTAGCTTTCATTCATTAGGCCGCCAGCCAAAGTCTTAGCCAGGATCAACAGTTGGCAACATTGATGCCAACGTCAACGTCGCTGTCGCTGGCGCAGTCGACGCCAACGCCATCGGTCTGGCAACATTGCGGCAGCATCTTCAACAGCTTGGACCGCTGGTGCAGGCGAGGGAAACCCAAAAATTGAACGCTTGCGCCTTAGTTTCAGTCTGCAGCGAGCGTTCAGACGGTTCAGTTGTTGTTTGCTAGCGGCCAGCCGCACTCAGCTAGTTTCCTCGAATAAAAAAGAAAATACATAAGCCAACCAAAAAAAGCATAATAATATTCAAAAAACCAAACGCAGGAAACAACATAGAGCCAACAATTCGATCTATGGTCCGATTGTTTGTTGCTTCTCTCAGTGTGTGAAGAGTTTGCTAATTGAAGAAAAACGATTTGGAATTAAACGAAATTAACACACCGAAAATATAAAGTGCAACAACGAGTAAGACTCGTAATAAGCGTTAAGCAAATGAAATGAATTATTACCTCTGACCGCAACACAAACTAAATATCTAACAAACTGTGTTTAAAAACTAATTCGCGTTTAATTAGTTTCGATTAAAGTTAGAAACGACTGGCAATAAATTGGATTACTTATACGCCCAATAGCTGAAAAGATGTTTGTGGTGAGTGCAACAAGTGTAAAAATATCATATAATAAGTACAACAATTCTTCTTGGCTGAAAAAAACTTACATAAATGTAATCAAATGAAACGGTAGTAACAAATTTATAAAGATATTAGTGACTTTTTAATTGGATAATAGCTGTCTCAAGGGAATTTTGTTAACAACTATTTGATGGATTTTTCTTATGCTCACTTTTCCCCAAACCTATCCGATTGAGTCATCTTGTGTCGTAATGATCAATGTTACTCAACGAAATTCTTCCAAAGGAAAACTATAGAAAGTTATTTGATGATCATTAAACAAGCTAATGGAAAGTTGAACTTTTGTAAGGAGGAGTGTCTTTATCTACATGATGTGTTAATAAATGTAAACAATATAAATAAAAAAGACATGTGCATGCGTCTTCCTACCATCATCAATTAGTAAAATCCACTAGTCAGCAACGCCCAAATTTGCCACTTTAAAAGTCATTGAGCTGACTGTGGGAGTTTTGATGAGCAAAGCAAATCGATCAATGAATGATATCTGCATATTTACACTTGATGTTGTTATTTTGTATTTTACCCTTTTTTGTCAGATCAAATTATGGAAAGTCATTTGATTTGCATGCCAAAGCGACGATGCCCCACAGGGCAATAAAACAATTTAATTATTGATATAAGCTCATTTGGTTCACAGATTAATCTTACTTTAAGTTAGATACATGCATAAAGATCATCAAAACGTAATGGATACAACTCTATCGCAGGGCTAATTGGATACGAAAGCAAATAAAGTATTTACCACATATGGAAGAAGCCACTTTGACGAATTACACAACGCATTTTGTTTATATTTTTTAACTAAATAAAATCATTAATGTTTTTATTTAGTTGTTATCGCAAAAAGCTACTTTTATACGTTTGTTTCTTTCTGGTTCTTTGATTTGTTACTTTCATTAACAACACAATGCCAACAAGCAATCCATTTAAAAAAACACACCCTGCTTTATCCGATTTCATCTTATGCAACCAGCAACAAAAAAACAATTTAATGTTGTTGTGCGACCTGTTGCAATGTTGAGAGTTGGCAACTGGATGCTGACCAAAGGCAGCCAAGCTGGCACTACAACACCACAATATCCAGTCAGCCTTTTAGGCGGCAAGTCATCAGTGAAGACGTCCCAAAACGCAGAAAAAATAAGATGTGTGCATCTGTCGTCTGTTATTGTTGTTGTTGACATGCAATAAAATTTCACTTTTCGCCATTGCATAATTGCAGTTTGACAATGCTTAAAATTGATTATGTGTCTTATGTGTGTGCTCTTCCTTGCCAAATTGCTGATTTCACCAAACAGCCAAAATTAGCAATAACCTGCCACATAAATCATGCATGTACGTCGAACCCAAAAAAGTGTCTGGAGATTGTTTTTTTCTTTTTTTTTTGTTGTGTTTTGTTATTTTTCTCAAAACAACATGACCTTAACAATAATAATTTAGATGCATTTAAATACCAAATATTTTCCAAACAGACAGAAATGCTTCCACATATGGCAGACAATGCTATAACAAACATCAGATATCAATTAACAAGGGAAATAAAAAAACATAGACAACTTCGATTGGATTACATGTAAAAATAATTATGGTGGAATGTTTGAGTGAAGCTTACCGTAATTAACTTTTTCATAACCTTTTTCAATATCCATTCAATATTAAGGTCAAGATGTGATAAGCAAATTGTAAAAAGAGAATTAAAAAGAAACTTTACCTAAAATTAATTAACAATCAACTGAATATTGTCTTCTTTCGTGTACATAAGTATCCAGTTGCACTCCCTTTCTTACCAACAGAAAAATAATGTGTTGTTAATTGTAATTAAATTTAAAGTAAAAGCGAACACACACACTCGTACACACTCACGATCGGTTCATTCACAAGATATTCAATTCATGAGTTCACAAAAGCCCACACACTAACACTTAAGCAACCAAACACTTACTTGCCTGCTGAGATAAATGCGAGTATCGTGTCTATAGATCTGTATCCATCTACAGGCTATGCACGAAATTGTGCAACTGTCAAAATAACAATTTACCATGCCAAAAAGAGTTTGCTTTCCACGTGGAGAGCACATAAATCAAAGAGACAGCAGTGACACACGCTGTAACCGACACCTGACTTTTATGCATTGCATGGAGTCATACTAAAATCCATAGCCATAAGCGTATCCATAACTAGCGACAGCGTCGTCTTCTCTTTGAAAAGGTTTTGACAGTGCGCGTAAATAAATTTTAAATAAGTACACTCTGTATTATTGTGGGCACGAAATATCAGCATCAAGGTATCCATTTGTGACTGAGGGGTTCCACTTAGTGGCAAGTTCGTTGTCTAAGTCTTTTGTTATTGATGCATGACCCTTTCTATATTACGTTAAACGCTTTGATGACTTGGCGAGGAGCTGGTAATGTTGTTGTTGTTGTTATTATTATTGTGTTGAAAGGTCAACAGCAGACCAAGTTCCCTTACCAGAAACTGTAAGTGGCACACAATGTAAGCGATTTTACATAATACATAATAATAATAATAATAATAATAAAAATGGTAATGCAACAATATGAGCAAAACAAAGCGAGAGATGAAAACGCAGCAGCAGCAGAAGCAACAACATAACATTTACCACTTGAGGTGGGCAAAATGACGTTGACTGCGACAACAACAGCGACGCCGACGCTGAAGTCGACGCTGACTCGATCATCTTCATCTTCCTAAAAGTCAGATGCTCTGCCGTCGATAAAAGTGAAACCGAAATTGCCCATGTGCCGCCGACTGCCGACTACGAACCGTCGAGTGCCGAGTGCCATTGACATTGCATTTTTACCTCAACGTGCCATTAGATGCAAACAGCAAAAAACTCAACAACACAACAACAACAGCAGCAGCGGCAACAAAAACAACAGCAAATAAATAAAGATTTACCTTCGCCTTCTCCTACTTCACCTCTTCTCTTTCACAGACGTGCAAACAATGGGCAAACATTACGCGAATGCGCCTGCAAAAAACTAAACAACGTTTGTTATTTTTTCTTTTCCACTCTTTGTAAATTTATTGTAATACCCGCCCATTGGTAATTTCGTATGGTATTTTTTATATTTTCATTATGAAATAGCATTAAATTTAGCTTGGCCAATCGCTTGAGATTAGGATTTTGTGTGTTCGCATCCAAAGCCTACTACAAATCGTTGAGCAAATGCGCTTAAGCCATTATCTAATCTGTTGTTATCATTCACATTGAATTTGATCAAAGCCCCCTTCCCATCAATGGCATCATACATGTCAAATATGACAAGTTTTAACTTGAACTTCAGCTCATTATCGGCTCCATGCATAAACTTGACCTCTGTTCAGTTTTCAAAAGCCACAAGTTGTTCACAGTTCCACACAACAATGCTTAGCATAGAGACAAAGGATGGAGTGGAATGGCAAAATGATCTGCGTATCGAACTGTGTCCACAGTTAAACGAGCAAAACGAAACCAAAACTCAATTAAATGCACATAAATATGCAAATGGAGCTTAAATGAATTGTAACAAGCAATGAATATTGTATGAATGGAATTAATATCGATAAAGCTATTGCCCAATAGCGCACGCACACACACACACACACACATACACATGCCAATCAAGAGATCGTTGGCATGTCAAAACATGGCTATCAACGTTGGTCCAAACAAACAAAGATTGGAAATCTCTTGACAAACCAAGCCGGAGGAATCTTCGACTTGATTTTTTAGTGTGAAATTATGCAAATGTCAGCAGCTCGTTATAGATACAGTTGGGGAGATGCTTACACACACATACATGCACAACAATTACATGACGTTTTATGGGACTGCTCTTTGGTTTCGACGACAAAACATAGGTAGCAACAAAGGCAGTTAAAAACTCATAAAATACTGTAACAAATTTATTGGGCAATCTTAATCAGGGCTCAAATATGTATGCAGAAACTTAAATACCCTTAAAATACTATGTAAACATTTTAAATTCAACATAAATATATATATGTAGTAAATATTGTGTATGATAAATCTATTTTCAAGCGTACCATATAAAACAATTTATGCAAAACCCATTTTAATTGTCATTAAAATTTGTACAGCTTATATTTGCTATCTATTGATTTCTCTGGTCAAAGAGTATATTAAAGAAAAGCTTAACCCGATTTTGGTTAGCCACCAGTCGCATGATTGGGCGTTAACTAGCTGGCATATGAAACAGATTTTATTGCCACTTGAAGTTATTATAATAGATTATTGCAATTTATGATATTGCGCTGCATTTTATGATATCGCTGCGATCGAAGCGCTTACAACATAATAATAATATTAATATTTATGCTGGCCTACATAAAGCATCAACAAAACAAACAAACATAAAATTTTGCACAGCAATCGGAGGATTGCGTTACCCATCCAGCCAGTCAGATAAACCGCTTGGCAACTTTCGGGGCAGGTTTTTTTTCTTATTAAATTGGGTGCTTACATACTCACAAATGACTCGGTGGCAGCTGCTTAATAGTGCGTGGATTGTAGGATGCCACTGGACGGTGTCCAGGTAGCTTTTGAGCAATTGCAACATGAAGAATGCAAAATGCAGCTGTTAAAATGCAAAAATGTGAGATGGTCGAGCGGCGATCAGCGGGCGTGAAATTAATCACAGAGCAAGACACAAAATGCCCCCAAGCGACGGTGGTGGCTGTCAGCTTGAATTACTGGACAAGCCGGACAGATATGAGGTGCCATTTTTCAATGGAACTGGGTTACCCAGTCTTCAAGTCATTCAGTCTTTCGGTCTTCCAGTCTTACACACAACGAAAGTGAAGCTTCAAATTTTTGCCCGAAGATGATTATGTAAGATATTTTTTTGTTGTTTGTACTTTTCACTCGCCGTTTGCCTTCATTCAAAAAATGAAAGAAATTGAAAAATAAAAACAATTTCAGCCCACGCTTTAAACAATAAAAGTGAACAATACATATAGACAGCTAAGGCTTTTGTGCATTGATTTATTGCTAATTTATTAAGTTGGCTTGATTGTTAAATCATTTTATTCACACTTTACACCGCTAACAGGGGGAATGGGTTGAGTTTTGCCTCTTGCGGAACCCAGGCTGCTGAATTTCATGGATGAAGTGTAATTAAAAAATATATATTTATTAGCCAGTTTATGCATTAGTTTAATGTAAGAGCTGCACGCAAAGAAATTAACTTGCTGTATACTATAGATAAAAAAAGATAAGCCGCAGATTTGTGTTGTTTTTTTTAATGCAGGCGGGAAAAGCATGGGAAACTTAAAAACATATTTTAATTTTCTAAAACAATATTATTGCCTATAAGGTAAACAAATATTTGGCTTATTTTAGCTTATGTTTTTATGACGATTTTCTAAATTTGACTAAAAAGAAAACCCAAATTCAACAGTTGTTGCTGTTGAATGATGATTTGTGTGAATGAAGAGGCAACATAAGCTGGTACAACATTTGTGAATATGATGCTTCCGCACAAGCATTTCAAGTGTTTTTTGTAATACATATATTTATCGTTGTTGTTCGTGTTGCATTTCCATGTTGAAAAACTAAATGAATATAAAAGACGGCCACAGCAAACCCGCAAAAAAAAACCAAAGAGAAAACCCTAAAAAACAAATAGAAAAAATTGTATTTTATGTACATTGGATAAGCTTTTAGTTGGCGTTTGTAGTTATAGACATAATATAGCTGTTAGATTTCCCAGTGCCTTTGCATGGGCATTACAATTTATGATGATTACCATTTACGAAGGCATGTGCATAAGGCTGGCTTGGCAACTTGATTAGCGCAAAAGACGACCGCAAAGCAAGCGCCTGACGACTTGACGATTTGACGAAATGGCCACTTGATGGACGTCGGACTTGAAGCCGGCGATGATTACCATAGTGAAATTGACGCAAATGAGCAGCAAGGCGGACAACAACAGCGCTATTGATTTTGTGGCTTTTTATTTAGCTAAAAAAAAAATAAAAGAAATGAACAAAAAAAAAAAAATAGAAAAAACTTGGCAATAAATTGTGTGGCAAAAAAATAAAAAATAAAAGCAACGTGAAACATTTCTATGAACTGCAAATAGTTTCCCATCGATTGTTGCATTTGGATTTCGTGTTTTATTTGCAGTCTAAGTGCAATTGAACCAAAGCAGTTTTCACCTCAATTTTGGATTTTTGCAGAACTTGACCCTTAACCTTGTGATGATGGGGAGGAGCGACATAAAGAAAAAAATACTCTTTCAGCTATTTTGGAAAAATAATTATAGTTATTGCAATGCATTGTGTGAAACTAGCAAAGTCATGTAAAAATTTGATTGATCTGGCGGCGATTTAAAAGGCCACAAAACAATGAGGATAGAAAGTGGCAACCAATCAAATCAAAATCCAAGCAATAAGCATACAATTTGTTGATGAGAGTCTAATCAATAAAAACAAGATTAATTATTAATTTTTTTTCTACAAATCATGAGATGAGTTATTCAATATGCTAGGTAAGATATCGGAACATTAAAATAACGTTGCCTGTTTCCCTTTTAAAAGTGAGAGAGAAACTAATTTTTGGATTGAGTGCACAAATGAAATTGCAATAAATTAGCCAAAAATTTTTGGTTTAGTTGCGGTTCGTTTTGTGGGCAAGATTTAAGCGTAACAAGCGAATTGTTTTGAGTTTTACTTTGCATTGCATCAAATAATTTAAGTGCAATCAATGCGCAGCCAAATCGAGCAACAATTGTAAAATTTTGGGGCAACACAAAAATACAAAGAAATAAAAACAGAGCCAAGTGCCAAGTGGCAGAAACGTGACTACCAAAATCCTGTGCTGCAAAGAAAAAAACTTTGCTTAAGCCCACAGACCAGGCCCACTTAGAGTGCGACAGGTGGTCAGATAAGTTTGCTTTGGCTTGCCATGATCTCTGTGAATCGACTGTGGTTGGCTTTGTATTAACTGTGGATTGGCGCACCACTTGTTGATGCAACAATTAGTCTAAACTTTCAGCAAAGCGTCCAAACAAGCGTTGCGAAACGAAAAACAAAAAAACGTTTCCGAGACACAGTCCAAAGCCAGGGTTAGAAATCAATCGTCAAGCTGTTGAAAATCGCAAATTGTGTAAAAGCAACGCAGCATTCAGTATTCAACATTCAACATTCACTCCCTCCCATTTGCTGACTCTTAAATCTTTGTAGCAGCTTACGTACACTAATGCGTTATGATTTGCCGTCTTTACAAATGCCGGAAAGATGAACATGCAGAGATTAAATAACTTTGCAATCGCTATGTACGAGTATGAGTACTCAAAGAGGTACTCATTTATCAGAGGTTGCAACTACATTTTTGAGGGTTCAGTTCATTGCTATGTTGCCGAAATTGAAGCTCTGCCTAGTTTATGACTACAAATTATGGGTAGAGTTTTGTAAAAATGCTTAGTAAATGAACTATTTTCCTGCCCGTCAAGTTCGTCTTTAAAATCTGTATTCCCAGTTCATCACAATTTTAAATAAGTTAGGCATAAATAATGACTCAGAATAAGTTGAAAGTTAAGTTGAAGTTAAGCATTGCATCATCAATAATTATGCTTGATTTTAATGATGTAAAATATTCCAAGATTGTTTAACACCCGCTCTATTAACTGTTCCCCAAGGCTGCATTTAAATGTATTGACATTAAATCAAATGAGGCTTGAATTGTGTGCACTCTTCCATGATAAATCCGAATCGTATGAAGCCATCAAATAAATGGCTCAATCACAAACCCTTAAGCTAATAAGCATTAGTGTAAGTCCCCAAATAACCTCAATTATATTTGAATCTCTTTATGTACAGCGACATTTCAACACTTTGCCATGGGCGTTGCTGCTGGCCCTCTTGCTGGCTGCCTTAATGCTTCAGTTGGCAACTGTAAGTGCCGAGGATGAGCCGGAAACGGGGGAGAATGTCAGCACTGAGAGCAATGAGATTATACCACGTGAGGCCATACAAAAGTTGGACTACTCGGTCAGACAGGCGCTACTTCGTGCCATTGACAAGCTGGAGCGGGAAGAGGCAACATCCAAAGGCATAACCGAGGATGCAGAGACGCCTGCCACTTCGCTGCCTCTGGAGCGTAATGAGATCACCACAGTGCCTGCACCACCACGTGAACGAGAGGAGATATTGGAGGAGAGCACCAGCTCCTCGGATGCTGTGGTGGTGCCCACTGTACAATTCTATACGGCCACCTTCGATGAACGCAATGCCCAGGAGCAATTGCTCTCCTCTTTTATCGATCGCTCCAAGTTGTGGAAGAAGACAACGCTGCGTACCGAGAAGACGCCACTCAATATTGAATCCGAAGTCGGTCTGGATTCACGTCAACTGACCAGAAGTGTGGATAGCTCTGTGGGCAGCAATGAGATTGGAAATGATGGCAGCAATGAGATCAAGTTTGAGATACGCAATGTTAAGAAAAGCACAACAACAACTGCATCACCTAGCACAACGAGAACAACAACGACAACGCCTAAGCCACGCACCACCCGTCGCCGCACCACCAGCACCACAACAACGACAACAACAACAACGCCACGACCCACCCACAATGAGGATGGCGAGAATATTGAACTGGTGGATAAGGAGGATATACGCATACAGGAGGCACCGTTGGTGTCAGCATTTACTGTGGACTTGGATGAACGTGGAACAGCACAAAAGTTTCGTCCATTGTTGCAGCAACCAAGTTTCCCCCATCCACAGCAACAGTTCCCTCACCAACTACCTCTAGGACCCACCATCACCAAGCTTAATGTTCTTGAATCGGAGCAGTCTGCATCAGCATCACCACTGACCACACAGAGTCCAACGAGCACCAGCACCACCACGACAACCACTCAATCAAATCTCTTCTCTACAACACCCGGTTTTCTCAGCAGCAGCAGCTCGAACAACAACTATGTGAAGGTAAGGTAAATCGAGAAATTTTTTACACTTTAACAATGGTTATCTTTGTCTATTCTTAAGGAACCACTGGCCAGCCCTAGTGTGGCACCACCTATCCTCAATAACTATATTATTGAGCGTCAACGTGCACTAGAACAACAAATCTATCAACTGAAGCTGCAGGCACAGCAGCAACAGGCATTAATATTGCGACAACTGAAGCTGCTGGAGGAGCAGAGTCAAAACCGCTACCAGGCAAGTACATTGCAGCCACTGCCGCAGCAGTTGCAGCAACAACCACAGCAGCAACAACAGCAGCAACAGTTGCAACAACAGCAGCAACATGCATCACTGGAGGCAATACAAACGCTGCAGCCGCCATCGCCTGGTTACTCCATCAGACCTTCAGTTGAATTTATACCCAGCACACATACAAAAACTATTATCTATCCCACATATCCAATTGAGCCGCAATTGCCGCTGCGCGATGCCGTTGCGGCTCATAAATTTGCCCTGCACAGCAGCAGTGGCAACAATAACAACAACAACAACAACAATCACAACAGCATTAACCACAACATCAACAACAACTATCAGAAATTGCCAACAGCAACGAGTGCAGTGCAACAAATTTTCCAAAATTTGCAACAAAGTCTGCAAAAAACAGCGGAACATGCTGTCAGCAATAACCAAAATCCCAATAGCATTGCTGCCAGCAATGGCAATAGCAACAACAACCAAAACATCAACAACAATCATTTACAGCTGCAAGCCTCAAATCAGTTAAACTTTCCGCCCGCGGAGGCGTCGCTGTTGCAAGTACCGCCCCAGAATAATTACCAGCCATTTCAGCAGCAGCAACAACAACAACAACAGCAGCAGCAGCAACAGCCCTTGCTCCTGCCCAGCTATGTAAGCAATGCGGTCTACCAGCAACAGCAACAACAGCAGCAACATCGCGCTAGACTATTTCGTCAAGAAACGGGTGTGGGCAACTTTGGCCTAAATAATAATGACAATGTGGAGATACAGCCGAGCAACTCCTTTGCCACCACCATTGTTAGCCAGCATAACAATCTGGATAATCAGAATTTCTATCGCCAGCATTTGACGCCACAGCTGAGCAACCAATTGCAGCAAAATGCTCAGCAATACCTGCAACAACAACAGCAGCAGCAACTGTTGCAGCAGTCGAAATCGGCGACAGGAGCGGGCGCAGCAGCAGCATCCAGCTCAGGTAATACAAATGATAGATTTAATAGTAATCAATTAAGTCAGTTTAGCAGTTTAAGAAATCTTGAAGAATTGAAAGTAATTAGTAAAGTTTTAGCTCTCAACCATGGCATACCGCAATTTGCATCACAAAACCTGCACTTCAATGGCGCCTTCTGAGCACCAGAGCGCAACTGCACCAGCACCAGCACCATCACCAGCACCAACTGTGTACCAATCAACCAACCACAATCCCACAAAATAACCAGCACCACCAACCAGCACTACTAAATCAATTCCCACTACCGGATGTCTGCCGATTCTTTATTTGTCCCGTTAATTAAGCTCTTCTTCTTGCAACATCTCTGTAAATACGCACTCTAAAGCATAAGCATTACTATTATAATGAATACGCAACGGGGACTACCGAGGCAGTGAAAGAATCTGAATAGGATGTGCCGTGGCGATTTGTATGCTCTGCTTGGCAAAAGAGAAACACAAAAACAAAAATGATACATCGAAATGTAATAATTATTTATTTTTTATGTGAATAAAGTTTATGATAAAGTACAACAATACATACTCAAGCTGTTCTTTAAAGAAACAGTTATTAATAATAAAAACTAATGTCTTGTTTTTTTGGGTGGAGATTTTGTTGTGAATTTAACTTGATGTTTGTTGCAAACTTTTTGGCTGGTGCTCTTATTGTCAAGTAATAAATTATTTCAACAGATGGCGTCTGTTTGCACATATAAAATTTATTAAAATATGTAGCATGTTTTTAGGCAGCAGTAAAAATGATTCGCTTTTTACTTATACCCATTGCAGTATTATTTTGTGGTAAACATTAAAACTTTGCATTACAAATAGTTGTTGTCCAGCAGAGTTTCCTTATTATCTTCAAACTCATTATGCCAAGAAAAAGTCCATTATTTTCAGTTATGTCAGTAGAATTTTTTTTTTGTTTATTGCACAATTACAATATACATGTTCTCATTCATATAATTTATTACAGCTAAATTACTACCGTAAATATATAAAAAATATGTGGGGCTCGCTTTCCGTTATTACTATTACTGAGTTGTAGAGGGGGGAAGGGAGGAGCGGGGGCGCGATTAGTGTTAACAAAACAACAGCGATGCTTACAAAGAGCTGAGAAAGCAGACACTTAAACTAGCCTACAATAATAACTAAATAGTTTAGTTGTTTTCGATTGTTTTGATTTCTTCAAATTCATAGCTCCAAGGCAATAGTTTAACAATTTCAACAGGCTCGCTCAATAAAAACATAACAAATTATTGTTACTCAGTTTCTCTTTCATATTCTTGTTTTAGTTTTCTTCTCTTATTGCTATTTTTTTTTTTGTTAGGGAGCATACTTTACTAGACCATATACGATATGTGGCATATGGCGTTTAACTAATATGGTACATGGACTTTTTTTGTTTGTTTTTTTTTCAATAGGTTTTTTTTATAAAAAAAAGTAGTAGTAGAATTCGTTTTGAGCTTAACAAAAACGCAAGCTAATTAAACTAACATATAATATAGTGTGTATGCATATAATAAATATTTTTTTCATTCAGTTTTTGTATGTTTTTGTTTGTTGTGGTTGTTGTTGTGTATGTGTGTTTGAACTAAACTAATATAAGATTTATCACTAGTCTCTATACGTTTAGTTACATATATGTATATAAAAAATATTCCTCTACATTCGTATAATTTGCTCAAGTCTTAAGAATACAGTTGGTTTTCAATATGAATTTGACAGTTTCAAAACGCGCAATGTGCGCGTTTAAGTTTTGGGGGCAGGTTGGAAGTGTTTTAAGGATACAATTTCTTTGCTCTTTTCATACAGGGTCATGTGTTTGTGTGTGGGAGTAGCTTTCTTGTTTTGTTTTTTGTTGTTGGGTAAGTGTTTGGGTCAATTAATACAAACTGACTAAGGGTCTATGCTATTTCTGTATAAGGCTAATTAGGTCTATGCAGTTACAAATAATTATATCATTTCTTGCGTGTTTCATGTTGCGGTTTTTGTTTTTGTGTTTTTTGTTTTTTGTTGGCTGCTCCAACTTTTTCTCTATAAGGCACAGATATTTGTTACATCAGTTTCATCTAGTTTCTCTTCTTTTATACACATAAATACTCTTCGCTTAATGCAAATAAATACCGAAAATATATATAGTTACAAAATTTACAATTTAGGTGGGGTTGGCTGGAGGTGGGAAGCAAGCAGCAGAGATTACACCTCCACGCCATAGTTGCGATCGACAACATAGTCATAGCGTGGTTGCTCCGACTTATCCTCACTGGTTTCATTAACCTCAGGAATAGGGGCGGTTGAAGGTGCAGTTACAGCCAAGGGAGCAGGAGTTGCGGCTGGTGCAATAGCTGGACTTGAAGTGGCAGCCAGCTTGGCTTGTGATCGATGGTGATGCTCACTGAGATTCTTATTCCTATTGTTGCTGGCGACCAGAGCCGTATTTATGGCAATGGCCACAATGTCCTCCTCATCATCATCATCATCCTCATCGACTTCATCTTCCTCTTCCTCCTCGATGGCATCTGCATCGGGCAGCATAAACTCGCTAGGCAGCTCGGGCACAGACATACCCTTGCGGGTAAAGAAGGTTATCTTCTCTCTGCAAAGTTAAAGCGGATTAATAAGCATACTGTGTGAATTTTAGCAGCTTGTGTAACTTACTTGAATGACACCAAATCTGGGCAGCCTTTAGGCACCTTAGTTTTGCGCAGCTTGTGTATTTCTTTGGTGGTCTTCATGAGCAGCTTTTGCAGTAGACGCTCCTCGGGACACTTGGTGGGATCAGCACGTGCTACCAGACGCTGGAACTCCTCGTTCTCAATGGCCCAGGCTGCAATTAGCGGATCCTTGTTATCGCAGGCCTTTTGAAGTCTGTTTAAAGAATTAATAAAACATAAGTATCTAACAAAAGAATTTGTTTAAAAACTACTTACACTTCTTTGAGGTTCTGCAACTTGGAGATTTGATCGTTTAGGAAGAAAAGCTTGCTGTGCTGAGCCTGCAAATCCAGCTCCAAGTCCAAGCTAGTGCGCGGTATGTGCGTATGATGCAGCTCTACATAACGAAAAAAATTTGAGTTAGAAGGCATTTTTTATCAGCAGGTTTGTGCTAACTTACTTGATGACTTGGTTGCCTTGGGATGGAAGCGCAGAGAGCGGCGCTCAACGGCACCGCGATGGAAACTGTGTGGTGCGACACCAAAGTGCATTGCCGAATCCGAATCACTGCGATTGAGACGGCAATTGTAACGGTTCTTGCTGACTGCTGCCGACGGTGTGAAAGTTTGTGATCGTTTCACTGGCCTGTCGTCCAGAAGTTGCGACTGACTACGCAGCTTCTCCGGTGGAAAGGCGCAATCGGTGTTGGTTTCCTTATCGGCATACTCCTGCTTCATATTCTCCAGATAGGCGTCTAGCATGCAACCAGCTGTAATATAATTAAAACCATAATGGTAAGTTAAGAAATTTAAATTCATTTTAAGGTCAATTACTACTTACAGTGCGTTAGACCCAATGTGCCAACGAGCTGTTGCTCATCTTCTTCCTCCTCTTCTTCATCGTCATCATCATCGTCATCGCTACACTGTTGCTCCTTGGCACCGACATGTTCGGGCAGCTCCTCCGCTATTTGCGCTTGCAACTCCAATGGTGGCGCCTGATTGCGCGTCAGCGTCGAGGTCTGTGACGATGTAATTGTTGACTCGTCCGAGGATTCCTCTCGGTTATTGTTGCTGCTGCTGGCGGCAACTGCGGCTGCAGCAGCTGCTGCACTTGTGGAAGGCAAATCGAGTGGCTCAAAGCTGGGCATAAACTTGGAACTGAGCACATTGTACCACTTGAGCGTAGAGTCCTCCGGATTAAATTCGGCCATGCTAATTTGCACAGTGCCCTATAAAGTAAATTGAATGTTAGTTTAATCCTTTTAGCAGTAACATTGTAACATTGCTTACAATAATCTCCTCCTTCTGTCCCGTCATGCTGACAACAGTGACTTGTAGGCTCTTGGAGAGCAGTTTATCAAGTGAAATGGGCACCGCAAAGGTATCATTGAAGACAGGCTTTTGGAAGTCGCCCAGCGCCTTCGTGCGTATGGAGGTAAGCGAATTGGGCAGCAAAGCGGCGCGCAAATACCTATATAAAAGCAAATAAGAAAAATGTTAGGCAAAAACTTATTAAATAGGTTTTCTAGGACTTACACTTGCGAGTTATCTGTTGTGGCTGTCCAGAGTGCTGACAAATTATTGGCACGCTCCAGGGAGACTACAAGCACGCCCTCCTGTTTCAGATACTTAAGACCAATCTGAACTTGGGCCAACTCTTTGCGTGGCAAGTGAGCACGCGATGCCTCAAAGACGCCAGAATCACCAGCAACAGATTCATTACTAACGGCTGCTGAAACGGAGCGTGTATTCGAGGTGGACGAAGAGCGTGAGAGCATCTCTTGTGGTAGATCCAGCAGAGATGGCTTTTCCGAAATCGGCGACAGTGGCGCATTCAGATTGAGCGGTGAACTGAGGTTCAGTTTTTGCAGCTTTGCTTCCAGCATCATGCAGTCCAAGACAGTGGAGTCCAAGTCATAGGGATGGGCACGTACACCCAACGGGGCTGCAGGTGGTGCTGTGTAGGCGGGCGGTGCGGGTATCGTGGGTAGAGCAGGGATCGCTGGCATTGCATTGGCATAGGTAGGTTCTTCCTTAAGCGCCATTTGGGCTGCTGACTGTGCCTGATCGGCATTGGCATTGTATTTCATGGGCGAGGCGGGCGGCGTTTCCATTGAAAGGCTGCTGCGTGGCGATAACGATACCTCTGATACAGGCAGAGGTTGCTGCTGTTGTTGCAGCGCTGGATGTGGGGGTGGTAGACGCTGCTGATGTTGCTGCTGCTGCTGGAATAGTCGCTGCGAGCGTCGCTGCAGATCGACAACATCGATGTGCGAGTCAACGGCAAATGGATCTATATAAATGTCCGTAAAGCTGAGCGCACTCTTGCTGCTGGCCGTGGATAGGGAGCCGAGGCTGCTGCCACTGCTGATAGAGAAGGTGCTCTCCGAGGAGAATGACTTAAGGCGCTCCTCGAGCAGTTTGGTAGACTTGAGTGCTTCCTGCAGTTTGTCCAGCAGCAGTTGTTTCTCCTCGTGGAAGCGCAGACGATTCGCAATGCATGTATTGGTTGCCTCATATGCCACATTGAGGTCCTCCTTAAGCTTGTGGCGTGTCTGTTGTATGACCTGTTTCTCCTCAGGGCTGCGGGACTTGAGCGATATGCTGTTCAGATCGTTAAGCAGCTTCTCCTTCTCTTGTATGAGCAGTATGCGATCCTTATCCGATTCCAGTTGGCCGGGCTCAATGCGTTCCACATGATCGGCTAGCTGCTGTTGCAGCTTCTTAATATGCTTGCGCCATTCCGCATACTGTAGCTTCGTCTTGGCCATTTCGGCAAAGCGTGCACCACCATTCAAATGCTCGCCGGCACCGCCACAGAGATCTGTCTGGCTGGCAACGCAAACGCGATCGAAAGGCGATGCAGCATTGAGTAGATCAGCATTCTCCTCGCTTATCTGTTGGCGACTTAGCTCGTTTTTGATCTGCACCAGACTGCGCATCAGCTCCTCACGCACCTTCTCGCCAGAGACAAGAGATTTGTGCACCTTGAGCATTTCCTCGCGTATCGCCTGAACCTCGGCTATATCATAGCAGCCATTCTGACGCGCATTAATCTTCTCACCGACGGAGTAGAGTGTGTTCATGCCCCGTTCTGTATAGGATATATCGTTGGTAATGTGTGTTAGCTCCTGCTTCAATTGACGCACACGCTCTCGTGCCAGCATCAAGTCTGCACGCAACAGTTCTGGATCGTGTCTGCTCATTGAGCTAGACGATGAGCATACTGCAAAAAAAAACACGATAAGAATGGTTATTAATTGAATATGGATTTCTGTTCTTTACGCATTCTTAAAGAATGTTTGACCATGTCTCGGTTATCATAAGGCAACATTATTGTGAAATTTCTTATCTTTGGTTATTCAGAAAAGAACAAGAACATTCACAATCAGATATAGATGTTGGTTAGCCACGTGAAAAGCATGAGTTTGGTTAATTTTGATTACTTACAGCTGCTGCGACTTGCGGCTAGTTTGTTCAGGTGATTGTATTCCTCTTGGGCGAGATGAAGTCTTTGCTGTTTGACATCGAACATCTCGCGTTTGTTCTCCAACTGATCCTGGGCAGCGGACAAATAGTCGCTTAGCATTTGCTCTTGGACGCTTTTCCACTCCTGTCGTGGATCCTCCAGTTGTGTGCTCTGTGCAATGTGGTTGATGTAGTAGCGACCAATATTCGAGTCGTACGCCTCTTCCCAGCCCACAGGCAGCTCATCGCCCACACAATCCTCAAACGATTGGGGTTTCGTGTAGCTGTAACAGAAGAAAAAGACGAGTCAGGTTAGAATAGTTGTTAGATCTGGTTTGGATGGGTGTATTGAGCTTATCAGCCTTGTTTGCATAGAGACAACAAATCGCTAATGAATTTCCGTCGAGTAGATATATTTTTTGGTTTGGTTTGGTTTGACTTTTTATGTTTTTGTTATTGTGGCCCTATCTAAGATGTATCGTAACCTGTTTACCGTCTGTGGCCAAGTGTTCCCACGCCAGCTAATTGGCAGCGTTTCTCTGGGCCCATTCGATAAGATTAGCGACAGAGCTTTGTCTGGTATTTCCTGTGTGCATTTTTTAACTTTTCGGTAAAAGTCGGCAAAAAAAAAAAACATAAGATCAAAAAAAACAACAAAACAAAACACCAAAGCAACACACATTTCTTAGACTCTCAAATATTTACCATGCTGCATTAGCACTTGCCTAATGGAATGTTGTCTCCTCTTCAGTCGTGTTGTTGCCATACAAAATATATTCATATACCACATGCCCCCCCCCCCCCCCACTTTTTCGATACCAAATGCTATTCGCCATGTGTCTAATCTTATCGAGCTCGCAGTTTTCCCGCTGCGGCAAAAGACCTAATGACGATGACGTTGTCGTCGCTGTTGTTATTGTTGTTGTTAGTGTCGACGCTTTGGCTGAGGTTTTTCTATACCCTGATTGCAAAAAATCTAAAGGAGTTTCTTGAGTTTTACGCATTGATAATGTACAAAGGAAACCATAAGTTAGTTATGTAACAAATCGATATGAGGTACGTTAAGATTGTGGCTTTACCCTTTATTAAATACAGGGTATTCACCTAGTCGGCATACGGATACATCAACAATATAAGTTCTTACTCCTTATTCTGCTCGGAAGTTTGTTTGCGAAATTCAATTTCAATATCAGCACTGACAACAACATTTTCGCATTCCAATGATAATTACTAATCTTCATAAATTAATTGCTTGAATAGGTACAAACACACACACACACGCGCGCACACGCGCACACACTTGCCCACACACTGATAATGTGTGTGGTGCTGCTTCAATTGGAAAAAATATTTGTTGTTTTCTTTAAAGGCTGGCATATTTATATGATTTGTTAATTAATCATTGCTGTGGAATTCGCGCAGCCATTAAAAAAAGAGCAACGCAAAAGGCGGACCGACACGATAATAAAATGTGCGCCATATGCGCCAGATACATATATATATATATCTGTGTATATATATTAATATACGTACATTATATAGCGTGTCTCAACTGTCCGACAGTTGCGCATTCAGTATGAATTTTCCAAGAATAAACTTGTTGCGGCAGTAGTTGCAGCGAAATCTCACAGATCTGATCATTTCCAAGAGTGTATCTCTTTGAGTTTACACACAATCGTTTGCAATTAACAAATTTAGCTAGAATATTTCCTATACGTAGAACGTTTGCCAGTAGTAGTTGGTAAATATTTTTTAACAAAATTAAAATATAATTATGTTGACTCAACAACAGATCGAGTATCGAATTCTTGCTGATCAAGCAATATAATCTAAAAACAAAATTCCGATTGCCAAAAACAAGATTCTTAAAGCAAACTGAATAACAGTTGTTTTTAGTTTTTTAAATAATTAAATTCCAATTGTTTTGTCTTAATTTATAATCAACTGATCATTACTAGCTACTTGTGACGTATCGCTTGAAAGTAGGGACGACGTGCACTTGGTCAGGGACACAAAACGAATTGATTTGCTAGATCGTTTTTATTTTTTTATTGGCGAGCGATAAGTAATCACTTAAAATTGCATGTGTTTTAACTAAAGTACAATTTGATTCGTAACAAAAAAAAAAAAAAACAAAGGGCATAATCCAATGGTTGGTGCTTTATTTAGATAAAAATAAAAACTTGGATAGACAAAGGGTATATGGCACAAGTGTGTGAAGGGGATTATCAGTTTGTACAAACAGTGCAAAAAAAAGTGCAGCCGTAAATAAATAAACATAAATGATACACACAAATTGTAGCTAAAGACATGTCCCAATCTCCAAGCACACAAAGTCCAAGTCTGAAAACTGACACACAAAACCGATCTGGGGTGCCAGTTGGACAGAACATGACAACGTTGACAACAAAGCAAAACGAAAGAAAGAAAGAGCGTATAGAAATAATATGAAATCGACAAGCTTTGTATTTATTTTCATTGGCTTTTTTTCACGTTAAGCAATGGCACGATGATATCTGCCTTGAATTACGAATACGGCATTTGTTTATTTGCATGCAAACTTACCGTGTAAATAAACATAACGATCGCCCCAACTGAGATATCAGTACACACAGTCATAAATATTATAGACTCAACACACTTTCAATGAAAGATTCTAAAGAAATAATGTGCTAAATTAATAGAAACGTAAATTCTTCATAAACATTAATTTAATATGATATTCTTTAGCTTGAACATTGAATAGGTTGCTGTACAATAAATTCAATTGAGGCACAAGTTTACACAGGTGTCAAGCGTGTGGCAATCGCAGCTGGCAATAATAAAAATAAAACAGAATCATAAAAAAAGAGCAAAAGTGCTGCCTTTAATCAGTTTCAATGGGAAAAGCGCAATGCAAATTTTTATGGTTTTCCATTAGCGCTTGAATTGACTCACTTTGACCTCAACGCGCGACCAAAAATCAATGAATACTCGTCTGACAAGAGACTCAAGAGTGGATGTAAGCCGGGTGGGCATTTAAAGTAATAGGGCTTCTTTCTCTGATGCGTCTTTGGCTGGCGAACTAACGAACTTAAAGCGAACTGTTGGCGTTGTTGGCCTTTTGGCAGTTGTTGGCTTAACTAACTGGCTAACTGCTCAACTGGCTAAATGGCTAACTGGCTAACCGGCTAACTGGCCACAGCCCACATAAAACGTGGCGTTTCTTGGCTCGTAAGAGCGCATTCAAGAAAGAAGAAGAAAAAAAACTGCATAAATTAAATAATTGTAAACAAAATATTTATGGCGCTGCGCGTCGTTGTAATAAATTCGCGCTTTAATACAAAAATATATAAAGGAAGGCCCGAAAAAAAACGCAAGAAACACGTTTGGAGCCAACTAAATATTTCAGCATGAATTTTGTTGTCACAATAGCAACGACGACAGCAGCCAACAACTACAACAACAACAACAACAGTACAGTGAGACCTAGGTATGGCTGGCCATTGACAACGGCAGAGACAACGACAGCGTCGACGTCAAAATTTGTCATTAGGCAGCACTTAAATGAAATGCACACACATACACACATATTTATGTGCAGCTTTATATTAACAGATACATAAGCAACATCATAGATACATTTGTATAAACAATATAATTTAACTGTTTACGACGCGTTTTATGCTAATTGGCCAACGTTCATAAAATACAAAAAATAATACGTATTTCTCCTGGGCATTCTTTGCATACACACACATATATGTGTATGTATGAAGGTATTCGTATTTATCTTTAAGTGACTTTTGGGTCTATTTTTGGACATATGTAAATGTGCTGTTGTTCAAGTTTGATTTTAAAGTTTAGCTTGACTTACAGGCTTTTGGAAACTTTTGTTTTCGACGACAGCAACAGCAACAGCAACAGCAGCAGCAATCGCAGCCTTGTGACAGAAAACAAATTAAAGACGCGTCAAAGTTCTGTTCTGTTTACACAGCTATTTTAATAGACGATCATTAATTCAGTTAAAGAATTTCAATTTGATCGGCCTGGCATGGCCCGGCTCGACTTGGCTCATTTAGCAATTCAAATTCAATCAAGCATCATCATCATCATAATCGACAACAACAACAGTTTAAGCCGGGTTTTTTCTCTCAACGAATTTCATAAATTGAAGCCTGAACTTAGTATAGTTGGGCGGGGGGGGGTAAGGAGGTAAGTTTATTATCTATCATATATTTATATGCATAATGGACTTGGGCTTTACCAAATCACATAGTCACTGTCAAGTTCTGCTCTAATTGTTTACTCTATTTCTACGCTTGTTTTGCGCTTCAAACGGAACTGAGATAATAAACCATACGCTCTTTTACTCTACCACAATATGATAGACAAACACTTGGAACACGACAAAGAGCCAACCATTTCCGGTTTATATAAAATATATATATGTAAAGTATTCATATGCACCAATCACTAGCCAATGGCCCACTTGGCCCCCATCGCAGCTTAGCAGATCAGAGCAAAACAGAACCGAACAACAGCAACAACACGAACAAGAACAATAATTATATCAGATTTTTATGCAAAACAAAATTTCAGAGAGCAAAAACATTAACATTAGAGAGCCAATTTATCAGGCACTCAATCGAACATCACCTTGACATACCTACATGTATTTATAGGTACGAGGTAAATAAACAAACAGTTGACGCAATTGTCTGAGTTTACTATTGCAATAACAAATATTACGTTATGATCGTCATCATACAGGCATATTTGTATCTATGTATTTATGTTTGCATTAACGACAGCCGTATGATCTAGGCGCGTTAGGATAAGTATAAAAATTACTTGTTACTTTTAATAGCTAAGTAAGATATTACTGATTAGTAAAAAAACGCTACCATACTCTTACATTGAAACAATGTAATTAATAAATCGTTTAAGCTTTTTGAATAAATCTAATCGTTTTCAGATTACCGCATGCTCTACGGTTTTTGTTATGAAAATGTCAATTTTTAAAGCCAGACTCAACTTTGTTATACATTTGAAGACATTAGATACTTAGTGAAATAAAGAAGCAAAAACCAAAAGCAGAAACAGCAAACATAAACAGAAATAATAATATATGACGTCGTGACACACATAAATTGTCTTAAGAGACACACACAGGCACACACACACTTATATGAAATGAATTGGAATCTAGAGCAAAAATAAATGTTTTGGTATTATTATCACATGTTTTTTTTTTGCCGTAGAATGTTGCTGCTTAAGTTGGGTTGGGTTTTTTTTGTTTTTTGTGTTAGGGGCTTGGGTGAGTTAAGTTAAGTTACGTTGCTTATCAGACAGGCGTACAGAAATATTTAAGAGCTTAATCAAATTAAGCTATAAAGGTCGTACGTCGCTTTTATCTTATCGCAGCGTTGCTCAGTTGTTGACAACGGAGTTGTGTTGTTGTGAAAATATAACGAGTCTTACGCTATGATTTTCAGCTTGTTTCAAGTGTCGTTCACATTGAAATATTTCTCGCTTTAAGCTATTTGTTTCTTGTTCGCTGCTTGTCTTGGGGCTGTGGCAACAAATTAAAAAGATATTAACTGCATTTCCTGTGCTCCATGACTGTCTCTCACACTCTGACTTCCTTCCGGCGCACTTTTCATCATTTAATACAGCGGAGGGAGCGCTAAAAAGCTGATAAAAAAAACGGAAACGCTGTGTAACTTGCTGTGTAGCTTATCAAATGCATTTTTTTTCCAAACATACAACTACTTTCAATAATAATAATAACAATAATAGTTTCACACAAACCAAAGTCAATGAACTGCGCATGCGTTCAAGCTATTTTGCTTTTTCTATCTTTTGCTTAAGCTGTTTTTTGAGCATTTTTTTTATTATTAGTTTTTATGGTTTTTCATGTCTCTAGACGTTATGCGAGATAAGCCTAAAGCATTTTCTAGCTGTTCTTTATCTGCAAAGGTATTTCACAATCTTGAAAACATAAAGAAGGAGCGAGAAGGAAAGGTTAAGAGTGAGTTAGAGATAGTCGTACATACTTGAGTCTCGATATCTTATAGTTTCGTAAGTGGGTGTCAATTACAACGCTGAGGCACTAAAAACTACCACAAAACCATCAGACTGTGTGTGTGTGTGAATGTGTTTGTGTATATTTTTTGACCTGAGGCCAGAGTATCGGCCAGTCTGGGGGACTCATTTAAATGGCGTGGGCCGATGAAATTAGTCACAGTATGGTAGACCCACTTAGAGCCACAAAAAGAAAAATTTAGATACGTGTAGGCCTATTCGTAATAGCCATGTTGACGCTTCTTCTTGGACAACGTCGTTGTCGTCTTTGGCGCTTTTAGCGCTCATTTCGAAATCACACAATGTCTACCATAAATTCCAAAGTGAACAATTGAAATAAATTTTTGCGCCATGCGCAATGCCAACTGCATACAAATTAACTATTAAAAAATTCATAGAATTTATACACACAATCCACACATACCATCAAACAGAAAACAAACATATGTGCGGGAAAACAAAAGCGCCCACTTGGAGAACCCGATCATCTTCCGCCCCATACCATACCCTCATGGCAAAAGCAAAAGCAAAATAAACTTAAATTGAAATTTATGAATTTTATGACTTGTTGACGGGCATTTTCTCTCTCTCTCTCTTTCATTTCTATTTGGATTTAGATTTGGAAAAGCGTTTGTTTACGTTACGCAGGCACTGTTCGATATTCCAAAAAAAAAAGCTGGCAGAAATACAAAAAATAAAATATATGGTGAATTACCAAGAAAATTCCAGGCTATTTAAAAATACCCTGGAATCCTGAATACTGTTCGAAGGCAATTATCATTCTGCCCAAAAAAACAAAAGAAAACTGATCTTAAGGACAAAAATAAAAACGATCTTTTAGTTAAGTATATACTTAAGAAAAAGTCAGTGACCCTATTCGTGTAGTACACAGGGTATGAACAACCTTAGACAGCTTTCAATAAATGCGGGCCAAACGGACAAGGTGAACTTTCTGGCCATCATTCGTTGTGCCATTGATCGATGAACGATGCTTTGACGTCTTTGGATTTATATGTATAGAAATGCCCCCATACATATGGTAATAATATTGGCAGCCGTTTCTAAGAGCAGAATGTATGCCAATATTTCACTTTAACAAGCATACAACAAAATTGGTTTTGAAATTCTTTTTCATTTCGATTTGTTGATGTTGTTGTTGTTGCTGCTGTTGATGTTCGTTTTTGGGCGAAATATGCAAACGGTATTCGGGTACGTCAACAAAAATTCGTGGTATGCGCTTCATAAAGCTTTAAATTCGACACGACAACTCGGAAATAATTTTGTGTCGTTGGCGACGCCCACATGGAATATGCCAAAGGCACATACATACACACACACACAAACAGCGATACTTGACCAAATATTTCACACAAAAATTCCTGCTAAATACATATGTATCTGTAGCTGGTCTATTAAGAAACCTTGACAACGTCAAGAAAAACTGCAAAGTTTTGCTTAGAACTTTTTGCTGTACAAATTGTCCACCTGTGCAGTTTATTTTTGGCTGATCGTTGATTCCAGGAATTGCACAGAAAGCTGTTGTTGGAAACTAGAATTCTAGAAAGTATGATTGTTCAGAACTCTAAAATATGGTACTTGTTAGAGTATTTTTACAGAATTTTACAGAGCTCTAAATGAAATGTATCTCAATAAAATCGTGGTGAGCTTTAAGACAATAGATACTTTTAATCAAATTATAGACAGCCTTAAGCCTTCATGAGCCTATTCCTATATCATTAACATTACCATAAGCATAGTTATAGCCATCGTCGTCGTCGTCGTCATTGTTGTTGTCGTTGTACTCTGTCATTAACAAAACAACTGTTGCGACCTTCACATACCAGAGCAGCCAAGCGACTGTGAGCCAAGCTAGTCAGCCAGCGAGCACAGTGAGCATTGAGCAGCAGTGAGAAGTGGAGAAGCAAGCAGAGCGCATGTGCACACACGCAGATACAAACATATGTACGTACATAAATGTATGTATGTGCATATGAAATAAAAATAATAATAATAATAAAAAGGCGAAAAGGAAAAAAAAATATATATATATAAAATCCAACTGAGAAACGTGAATGCGAAACGCGACGACGTCAAAGTCTCAGACAGCAGTCGACAGCAGAAATTTGTTATATACTATAAAGAGTTGTTGTATCTGTATCTGTTGCTGTTGTATCTGATAGAATATGCTCGTAATAATGCTTGCGAGTACGAGTACGAGTGCGAGTGCGAGTGCGCTGCAGCAAAAGGGGGAAGTTGCATTGTAAATATGACGAACGCTTTGAACGCTGAGCTGGGGGCGCATTCCTCGCATAAGGTCGAGCAGTAGTTTCAAAAGTTGACAAAAGGAGGGGGAGGAGGGTAAAGAATACACTATAATCATACAGAGAAGCACACATTGTATGCATTGTATGCGAGTTAGCTGGAAGCAAGCGTTATTTTTTTAAGTATTATTATTGCTGGGAATCCGGCCATGGGTAACGTCAGACTAACAAAAAAAAAAAAAATCTGAATTATAATAATAATTTCTTAGCAATTTCACAGCAAAATGCCAAAAAGGAAACGAGCGAAAAATTTCTTTGGAATCATATTTTTTTGAACATTTTTTCACAAAAATGCCTTTGCTAAATGTTAAATGATATACATACATGTGTACATAGAATATTTCGTTTATTTATTTATTTGGTTGGTAAAGTTTATTTTTGCATTTCGTGTGTGTGCTCATAATTTACAGCTGCCAATAACAAATAGCCAAAAATGTTAAGACAATTTGATATATTATTCGAATTCAATGTGCATAAAAGATATTTTAGAAAATACCCCCGATTTTAGAGCGTATTCAAAACGTTAGGCAAAATAATTTGCTAGCATGTGCATAGAATATTTAATTTATTTATAGACGTTGATCTGTTTGCAGACAATTTGGAAATTCTTTGCACGATCCACAAAGTGAAAAAATAAATATTTTTGGTTTTTTTTTTTCGCTTTTGGTGATTTTGTAGACAGTTTGGCAATTCGCATCACGGCCAAAAAATTATTTCAAAAATGTATTTATTA
The DNA here is from genome assembly GCA_035044725.1 of Scaptomyza caliginosa. NCBI lineage: Eukaryota > Metazoa > Arthropoda > Insecta > Diptera > Drosophilidae > Scaptomyza > Scaptomyza caliginosa. The sequence goes on from JAWNNR010000686.1 coordinate 3,900,215, forward strand.
ATTTCAGCTCATATATGCTTTGTAGTATACATATTTTTGAACATTTTGCTTTACATGCCAACAAGCAACGGCAACAACAACAACAACGGTACAATGGGCATGAAAAATACTTTTCGACAACTATAACAAGCCAAAAAAGAATGAAAGCTGTTGACCAGAGGGAAAGAGAGAAGAGAAAGAAGACAAAAATGCCGCATGTCAAATGGGCCAATTAACATTTCTGTTATTTGCTTGTTGCTTTTGTTTTTAGCCTCTCCCCATCTCTGTCTCTCCCTGTCTTTCGTGTCTTTTGTTTATAAATAACGAAAAAACGTTTTTGTTTAAGTTTCGTTGCGGCTGCTTGTATGCAAAATTTTTTTGTACGCTGTTATTTTTAACGCCAGGTCATAAATAAATAAATTATGCATGCATTTTAATAGTCTCCCCGCCTAACAGTTACCCTCCTCTGCCCTTGCCTTCTCCTTCATTCTTTGCCACTTTTCTGCCACAGCTTTGTCAGCCCCATTCTTCTCTAATATAGATAATTTCTATATAAATCTGGCAGTAATAAAATCCCCACAAAATGAAGAATTCCAAGATGATTGTATTCAATAATTTTGCTGTTGTTTGTTTATCTTTTCCAATACATTCGCATTCATCTAACCTCCCTTTGCTCCCTCTCTCTACCACACTCATACATACATATACATATGTATGCGCAAGGCAAAAGTGGAGAACGTGAAAAATTTCCAATTTTATGGTCAACGCTCGTGGCATTCTAAGGAATTTACAATATCTGCTTGTTTGTGGCTAGAACCAATTGATTAAAATACACATTTTTGCGTTCTATGGAGTGAACATTAATATGTAGCCAAAGATAAATGAGTAAGATATATGTAGAAGCTCTGCAGCTGAACCACTTAAAACACAGAGAGATTATCGAAAGCAAGTTGTACACTTAATGACTATATATTTACTAGTTTGAAAAGTCTTATGGAAAATCAGGTTTTCAAATATCCTTCTATCTATTTGCGGGCTAGTCATTAGAACAGTTCTTGCTTCTTAGTTTCAAGTATCTATCAGATACAATTCAACCATATTTTACAGTTTTCACGCATCGCTGTTAGTTTTTTGAAGCCAATTGAGCTATTCGTGGTGCAGCTTTTGATATACATTGTTGAAGTTGTTCAACGAGCAAAAAATGCACGACAAATGAGACAAAATATTTCTAAGCAACAGCAACAGCAGATGTACTCGCTACAGATGCATACGTATGTACTTATACATTGGCATGTGCATGTGTGTGTGTGTGTGTGTGGATGTTTGTGTATGTGCGTGTGTACGCGATCATTTACTCCAAAGCAAACAAATAAACAAACGCACAAACATGCATAAATAACTATAACTCGTTGCAGTTGCAACAACAACAGCAACAAAAGTGCAACACCAACAGTCGCTGCTGCTGCTACTATTGCCTCCAGCAAAGCAACTCGTACAGATACACACACATACAGACGCTTACAAGCCAAGAGCAGCGCCGCAAACTGCGCAGCGGCAGCGGCTCAGGAATGCGGTTTTGACAAGTTCTTCTAAAATTGTACGAGCAACTTTGCTATTTACGCTATGAAACGACAACGGCAACAACAACGCTGAGAGCGACAAGCAAAGAGCGAAGAGCGAGGTAGAGCGAGTGTGCGAAGGAGCGCGGAAAGCAGAACAAGCAAGAATGCAGCATGGCGGGGCGTACTGAATAGCTTAAATACTCTACAAATAGATGTCAAGTGAACTATGACCGGCATTACATTAGTAAACATTTTGTTTCAAATTTATTCACGTAAAGTTTAAAGATTTTTTTATGTTAACTTTTTCTAGCAGCTAATTTTGCCAGTTATATCTTTAGACACTTACAATGTAACACAACAGCATAGACCATGTAACATCACCATAATTTACAGAGTATTTAAAGCAAGCGCTGTGGGAGCGGGAATGGCTGCCAGCATGGGATGTCGATGGCGTTGGAGAGGCACAAAGGCAGAGACGCAGCAGAGCAAAGAGTGTTAGTGTGTGTGTGAGTGTGTGTGCAGTGCGCTGCTTGAGGCAAGCCCAACAACAACGAAAATGTTGTTGCTGTTGTTGAAAAATATTTCAAAGTTGCAGTGAACTCGCAGCACAACGCGGCACCAATTGAATGCAATTTGTGTGCATGTATCTGTGTGTGTTTGCGTACTTGTATCTGTGTGAATGCATTTATTGAAGCAGTGCGCGCATTGCCTTAAATGCCAACTTACTACTATTTCTGCCAGCCATACTACGCTACGCCCAGCTTTTTGTTGCTGTCTTTTGTGCATTTGGCAAACATTCCAAATGGCCATAAAATGTTCTTATTTATATATGTATGCAGCTTGTCTGTTTGTATTTAGCAAGCTGCACACGACTGAAAAAAAAAAAAAAAATACAACAGTCAACTGGGAGTGAGAGGCACATAGAAGGGGTGGCAATGGAGTGGTAAGTACGGGGAGCTGGGGCAGCAGCAGGCAGTGGAGTTGCTTTGACATGAATGTCAGCTTTGCGCATTTAAGCAGTTTAATCAACAATTTTTTTTTATATATATATTTTTTTTACTTATTCCTTTTTATGCTGTTGCTGTTGTTGCTGTCTTTTCTAAGACGCGGCTGGCAGCCGAAGAGAAGAGAACCCGGAGCCGGTTTGTTGGCCATTTCATGCATGCAGCAAGATACCGCCTTCTACCCCCTCATACACCACCCATATCAGTGTGTACTCGCAATTCTATGTGCTGCACTTGAGTGCATGTATCTGTATCTGATGCCGCGAGTATCTATATGTACAATACATACATACATACATACATTTGTAGCGTTGTCGTTTGCGAGGCACGTCGCAAATTCTATGCAACGTTCAAATGTGATTGCACTTTTCTCAACTTTGCACCAAAAAGTAAGCAAGCAAGCAAGCAGGCAAAACAACACAAAAATAAGGCAACGAAAATAACATGATCAGTTGCTGCTGTTTTGGGCCGAAAGTGTTGCGCTTTGCTGACCCACAAACCAATAAATTCCAGCTCAAGTATCTGTGGAATGCAACCGAGAAGCGGCAACAAGACGAACAAGCAGTTTAAGATCGAACCCACAAAATGAATAATGCGGCAAACTGTGCTAAACATTTTGACAGCACACGCAGCCAAAGCCAAAAAAGATACAACTGCTGTTGCTGTTGTTCCTTCTGCTACAGATACACAGAACAAAATACAGCTACAGATTTTCTTGTTGTTGTTGTTGTTTGGTTGCTTGGTTGGGGCATTCGAGGAATGCTGGCGAGAGACGACCTCTGTCTGTCTGCCCGTTGCCTTATCACTTCATTAGGCCATAAATTCGACAACAAAACATGAGCAGCAAAAAGCAACAACAGAAAATTCCAAAGCGCTGCTTCATTTATGTTGTTGTTGTTGCTGTTGTTCTTTTTATTGAGTAGCACACAGATACAGAGAGTTACAGATGCAGATGCAGATGCGGATTGGATGGTTGCTTGCATGTAGCTCTTTCTTGCTGCCTAAAGCATCTACGCCTTCGCCACAGTCACGTTAATTATGCAGCATGCGCTCTGCATGCATTCAAAAGATACAGATACGTATACGTAAACGAATACGCGTGCGCAAAGAGCCATAAGCCTGAAGTTCACTCTTCACTCTGCTTTGGGTCTTTTTCATCTTAAGAATATGTTATGCGCACTCAAATGGCATTCGGAAAGTGCTACTGAAAAATAATACAAAACAAAAAACACAACAACAACAACAAAAGAGAAGATTTCGTGCGCCCAACAAAAGAACCAAGATAAACGACCTGAGAGGCAGAGAGACGTGAAAATCTTTTGGAATGTCTTTAAGCTGCTGTCTGTCTGTCTGTCTGTCTGCCTGCACTTCCTTCTTCTACATCTCCATTTACCCCTCTTGGGGTATCGCATCTCGTATAATGTGTTTTCTTTTTTTGGGCCTCTTGGTTGAGGTTGAAACAGCTCTTGGAACAGCTGATTACAACGAACAGCAGCGACTGATTAGGGCAATTAATTGCCAGCGATTGGAATGCAGATATTCCCCACACACCCCCTCCCCCCACCTCCATTGCAAGCGAAGGCATGCCAAGTGAGTTTGCAACACATGGCACACATGCCAATTGTGGCACGATAAGTTTGTTTGTTTTTTTTTTATGGTATTGGCATGTAACTCAAGCTTTCGATATCGGGTCGGGCTTTGCTTATGGAAAGTGCCTTTCAACTACGTTAAGAAAAAAAAACCAAATAGATACTCTTAAAGTTACATAAGCAAATAAAAAACTTCTTTCTTTTAGTACACTGATTTGTGGCTTATGACGAACATTTGGCGTTGTTAAATAGCTAAATATTTTCATTATGCAATACTCTCTTTGCAGTTATATCAGGAACACACATTTCTGCAAACAGTATATAATAAGCATATTTGTGCAACTCAAAAAGTCTTTGGTTACAGTTTTGGTGTGTCTGTCTCCTTCCGTTTGAAACCGAAACAAAATGCCATATCAACCGAGCAAAAGAAAGAGAGGCATAAACAATGCCAATACAAAAGTATCTCACAGCAATTTATCTTGAGTATGCACATTCCTGCGCTTATTGTTGTTGTTGTTGTTGTGATTGTTTCGTTTCATTTCTTTTTGCCATTGCATGCATGGAAAATTGCTACCTTTGCAGGGCCAACAAGCTGCGGGCACAGCACACAAACGCATATATCACGATCACTCAAGGAAGGAGGCACAGCTCAGCGCAGCTCAGCTTAGCTCAGTTCAGTTCAGCACATGGCGCAGTTTAAAATGTCGACGATTGCAAAAATCAACTACTACAAAGCAGTACAAAAAAAAGTATAAAGGAGCAGACGAAGATGAAATACTCTTGCGAATGGCTAATCAATAAAAGATAAACAAACTGCAGTTGTAGTTAATCAAAGATTGACAGGAACATATTATTAAAGAGATGATTTCGATAATCTTTTCAACCGTTAAAATGATTAAACCCACTTTGCAAGTTGAAAAGTAATAGACTCACAGCTAGAGAAGATGTGGTATCCATATGTTGTTGCTGTTTGTGTTCTTTCAAAGGGGCTTAACTTAATTTTCAGCTCACGTTTGCAGTTTTGCTGGAGTGCGAGTGAAAAATTGCACAGCTGCGGAAATGACAGCTGAATTATTATAAATCGATATGTCTAGATTCGAGCATAAACTACTTGCTTATACAAAAAAAAAAAGTATCCACAGATGAAAGCAATCAATAAACATATTTAGCATTTTTCAAGGGTAATACACACACAAAAACAAAAGAACTTAAATACTTAAAACAAAAAAAAAAACGACTGCAACTGCTACACGCTTAATTAGCACATGTTGAAAAGGAAATCATTATGCCTGATAAAAATCACAAGTGTTGATTGCTAGCAACTTCAACAAGAGCGATAGAGAAGAGCGAGTGAGGGAGAGAGAGAGCTGGAGGTGAAAGGGGGGGCTGGCAACAAGTGCAAGAGAGTTGACAGGAAAAACTCAAAGATCGCAAAGCTGAGATCGCTGCTTCTGCAGCAGCAACTTGCAAGTTGCAAGTTGCAAGCTGGCGTTGCTGTTGTGGATGTGGAAAAAACAGCCGCTTAAATGGGCAAAACATGCAGTGCGACCAGCAGCGCTTATGTATCTGCCAGATACATTATGTATCTGTATGCTGCTGCATGTGGCAAAAGGGGGCTTAGGCTGTGTCGCGCTGCACGTTGCAAGTGCAAAGAAAATATTTTTTGACGCTTTGGGCCTGCTGCAAACTAGAAAATGCTGCTGCTGCCGCCGCTGCTGTTGCTATTGCTGCTGGCGTTGCAACGTCGCGCGTTGCATTCATGCGCGTAATCAAATTGTAATCACGGCCTGGACGAGGGCAGCAAACACAAGAAACAACAAGAAAAAGCTGCTGTTGTTGTTGTTGTTGCTGCTGCTGCTGTGTTGTTGTTAAGTGGAAATACTTGTTGCACAAATGCAATGCGGGCTGCTGCTGTTGCCACTGCCACTGCTGTGTATCTGCATCTGTACAGTGAAGTCTGGTTTTGTGCAACGTGCGGTATCTATCATATTTAGCCGAATCATTGCACTAATGCAATTTTAAGAGTTGTTTAGATTTTTCTGTAAATTTTATTATGACAATCCAAAAGTTTGACACATTTTAACGGCTTTTGGCGCAACAAAATGTTTTTTACTGTATCTCTTACTGCAGTTTGTGAAGCAACTGCATTTTAAGCACACTCTATACCCTGACAACAGAGTATTTGAACTGTAAAGATTTTGGCACTTAAAAACGGTAAAGTAAAGATTTTCAGTGTCAGACAAAAAAGTTTTAAGTACATATTATGTTAATTAAGTGGATATTAAATTAAATAAGCAAGAAAATTGAATTGAAAAGTGTATTTTTATTTCGGATTAACATATTATGTTGTTTTCTTAACTTGTTGTTGCATTTGCCTTGTGCAATTTATTAAATGAAAAATGCCGTTTTGCAGCTTTCCAAGTTGCATTTTGCCTGTATGCTACCTCCTCTCTCTCTCTCTGTCTCTTACCCCTTTCCTCTCACTCACTTGTACACACTCTTAGTGTGTGTGTGAATTGGCTTTGGCATCTTTTGCAGCAACCAAATTGAATTTTATGCAAATTTTACTGTTTCTGCTCTAGCAGAGAAAAAAAAATAAATCGCCACATCTAATGCATAATGGCACGCATACACAACACACACACACACACAAACACACACACGCTTATAGCTATGGCATTTAGCGGGTTTTAAGGCAATTGGCAACGAATGCTTAGATTGCAAAATGCCACGGCTTGTTGCAAACCAAAGAATTAGAACGCTCTCAACTCAACTTGCCTCGACTCTGCTGCTGTGTAATGCCCATTTTGAGATACATATACGCATATCGGTCAGATAATTGATGTTGGATCGCTGCTTTTGCTGACACTGCTGCTGCTGCTGTTGGCGCCACTCTGCCACAGACAGCGACTTATCAATTAGAGTTTGGATCGGGGGGCAGCAAGGCATTTTGAAGACTAATTTACATGTTAAGGCAATAGATTGTTTAAGAGAAAAATTCTTGTGACAAGACAGAATAATAATATTGAATGTTTGTATCGTGATAGTATTTTTTTATACGATTTCATCTCGAATAGCCATAATGGCCAGCTTTCGCCTAGGCCCATTTTTGCGGCAGCAGTCAGCAACGATTTTTATGTAAAACAAACGAGTTCGAGTTTCGAATTCGAGTTCGAGTTCGAGTAACTATCATAACCGGTAGCTGGTGTTTGTTTGTTTGTTTGTTGGTTGGTAGCCGCTGTTACAATGGATCTGCTGCTGGTAATGTGTGAGCCCTCAATCAGCAAATTTTTAGCTTAGCTTAACTCCCATTTGGGCCCAAAATATGAGTGATGACCAAGGCCAACTTTGTTAGGATTTCTGCAGTTTTCACAATGATCGATGAGTCGAGAAACTGTCACCAATAACAACAAAAAAATAAATAAGACAAAAAGAAATGAAACAGAGCCAAACACACAAAAAAGCGCCTCAACTTTAAGCCATATATGTATACGAGTAAGAAAAAAATTCCACTGTGTCGCTAGGTTATATGGCTAACAATTGGCCAAAACTGGCCAAAAGCGTTATTAGCATGGCCAGCAGCGACGCTGACGCAGTCGTCTTTGACTTTTTGTTTATACGAATTCAAGAAAAGCAAACATAATAAAACAAACCAAAATAACGCCCGTCCAACAAGTTGTACAGACAAGTGAAATACACAAGTATTTCAAACACCCTACACAAAGGGTTATTTCGAATTGTTGTGCAGCTTGTATTTAAATGAAATACATGTTTGTGTACTCTTATGGATTCTACACTTAATCATTTATAATTATTTGTATATTTATCAAGTGCCCAAGTATTCAAGGGTATTAAAAAAATCGGCCTTGATTATCGGCTTGCTGAGATTTGTAGCTCGCCTCCCCAAAGTGCCCCGAAATGGCCCGAAATGGCCCGAGGCCTGGCTCGCTTCGCCTCATGGTATAAATTTATTTATGGCTTATTGGAATTTTTGCGCGCTACCGGCAGCAATTTTTAAAATTCAATAACAGCTCGCATGCCGGCAGAGCGAGATAGAAACGCTGCTGTTGGTGCGACAGGGAAAGCGAGAGCAAAAGATGGGGCGAAATAATTGTGGCAAAAATATGCGAAACGTGCAAAATGCCAATAAATTGATGATGGGTAGCGAAAATCAAGAGAACCATACAATTATTGCTAGACAGCATTATTATTATATACAAACGAGGGAATTTTTGTTGTCAAGTTTGGGAAATTCAAAGATCCTTTATCGATTTGGATGTAGAAAACATGAGAAATATTTTCAAGGAGAGATCGTTTTACATTTACTTAACGGCTAATTGTGTGCATATTTTCAATATCGAATCTTGCTTGGCCTTCTCCCACTTTATAAAATAAACTTTTTTCCTTTGTTTTTTTTGTACATGTGTATACATAAAATCTACTTGATGCATAACCCTAACAAATGCGCAGATGTTTCATTTCATTTTTCATCCAAACGCAAATTCGAAACGAAACGAACGAACAACAACATACAAAAGGCAAAAATTCCTCAACGCTTTCGGTCTGTGTGTGTTTAATTCAGTGAAACATTTTGAACAATGTCCAATTGCAATTTGAAACAAACAAAGGGAATGTTTGTGTTAATTGAAAGCGTGAAGCGCACACAAAACTACACACACACATAAACACACAAGCACACACACACACACACACGCAAGCATAGAGCAAAAGAATTTGAGAAATCAATTATTTCGAAACTGCAAAATTCCTACATACATTTGCAATTGTTTATGGTAAAAAGACAGACAACGCGAGCGAACGAGCCAGCGATAGACATTCAGCTGGAGAGTCACTGTGAGAGGCTCGTGCGCTCTCCCTCCGTCGCACGCAAGACAAAAATGTGAGCGAACGGCAAAATGCTCGTGGGGCCAACTAAAATATATCTATGCGATGGCCTGATGTGGAACTTACTCTCTGTCGTCCCACCTCCCTTTCTATCCACTTGGTGTTGATCACACACAAATGTGCCTATTGCAGCGCTCACACGCGCTCTCTTTCTCTTTTCTGCTCTGGCTTGTGGCTCTCTCTCTCTCTGCATACACATAAACACAAACACACACACACTCTCACACACATTACGTATGAGGGATTTTTAGTTTTGCTCGGCTTTTATTTAGTTTTGTATGTTTTGTTATTTTTTTGTTTCAGTTTTTGCGGATCGTTCGCTGAGCTTTATTTAACTTTTGCTCTCTCTGCTTGGCCCCCACTGTATTTCCACCACCCTGTTTCCCCCCTGCCGAAACGCCTTGTTGTCTGTCGCTGTGCCGTTCGCTTTGCTGTACATTTTGTTTTTTTTTTCTGTTTTACATTTCAGTTTTTGTTTGTTGCTGTTGCTGTTGCCGTTGCTCGCCACTCATTTCGGTTCAGTTATACTTGGAGTCTTAATCATCGCATTGGAATGTTTACATGCTTAAAAGTGTATTTTTTTGTTGTACTTCGTATTATTTTGTTTTGCTGCCCTGTTAAAAATATTTGTATGTAATTCATTTTGCTTTTATTGTGGTCGTTTTTTTTTTTGCTGTTGCGGCTGCAGCTGCCGCTCTCTGACTCTAGAGTCTTCTTCTTCCCGCATTCCAATGCACACACATACACAAGCAGAGGCATTCACACGCACTCGCACGCATACACATATATACATACATGTGGACAACGCACCTTTTCTTTCCGGTTGGAGTTGGAATTTATATGGGTTTTTTGTTGTTGTTTAGTCTTTCTCTCTTGACAAGACGTCTCTATAAACTATTGTGTATATATGTATATATTTTTGTACACTTACCGATCTCGGGGATCGAGCCATGTGGTCTTTTTGTTGATATGATCTATGTAGTAGGTCTTGCCATCAAAATCCCTGGCAATGTCCCAGCCGTCAGGCAGTGGGAATTCACTGTGATGATGATGATGTATCTGATGATGATGATGATGATGTGGAAGTGGATGCTGTCGCTGCTGCTGTTGCTGCTGTTGATTCGACATTTTGGCAACAAAAAAAAACTTGTCAGTCACTTGGCGCGCGTATTTTTTTCTTTTCGTTATTTTTTATTTTGGCTTTTCGGTTTCTTTTATTTCTTAGCTTTGCTTTGCCTTGTGCAATGTACAACATACAACAACATGTTACCACGCGAGTGAGAGCGAGAGAGATAGAGAGAGAGACGAGGAGAGGCAGCTACGAAGGCGCGGGCGCGCGCTCTCAATTATTTATTTATTTTTTTTTCATAACTGCATTCCATTCCAGCACACACACATACGAACGCGCGCGCGCACACACACTGTACACAAGTCACACACACATACGCTGACAAAAACTCTCGCGCAAGACGCGCACTTTTGCTGGATGTTATAGTTGTCGTTGTCGTTGCTGGTGCTGCTGCTGATGTTGTTGTTGCCGTTGCTGCTTCTTTTTCACTTACAAGTCACAGAAAAATTGAGTGCAATTGAAATTTGTGTTTATATATTTTTGCTTTTGCCTTTAATGCTCAATTAAAACTAATTAAAAATAATTCAGCGTTAGGTATTTCGAGTTCGAAACGCGGCAGCATACCGAAAACCGAATAATAGCAAAATAGCGATCGGCGTTTAATTTTCTTATTGTGTTTTTTTCAACTAATTGGTATAGACACATGTTTTAAACAAATGCATCTATTTTATTACGATTATTTTATGCATTTAAAAAGATCTTCAAAGTTTTAATCAACCGCACAACCGACCGCACGCTTCAACATCAAATTCTACAATAACAATACCGATGTTGCTCAATGTTGTACATGGGAACACTTTAGCATTAACAGGGTTAGTTATGTTAACTGTTTTGTGGTTAAATTGAACTGTTAACTTGCTGTTAAGCTCAAAATGGCACTGTTGTAACGAAAACCTGCACTGTTTTCTTGAACAGAAGTGCAAATAATAAAACAAATGATGAGAAAGTGGATTATTCAATGCAAATGTTGTACCAATTGTAAGCCAATTGTAAGCAACACAGCGTTCATTACTTAGCGTATGTTGGCGTGTGGAGCACTGCTGTTATTTGTGGAGTATTTGACTTATTTGAACTACTTTCGTTAAGTGAGCAGCAGTTAAATGTTTTACTTAGCAAAATGAACCAATGAGAGAGCTACATTTTTCGTATAGCAGCACCATCTATGTGTAATATTTTGAAACAGATAAGCGATTTGTTACGACTCGTTAATACCCTACATGTGCCGAGTGGATACGGTTTCTTTGTAGCAATGTCAAAGGCGCCGCCATTTGAGTACTTGCTAAAACAACAAAAGCACACAAACAAAGAACTAAAAGAACGAGAGATACATAGAAAACGTTTGAGCCGACAAACACAAGGCGAATAATGAAGCAAACTCTCAAAGTTTCTTTTGTTTGCTGTTTTTTGTTGCTGTTATTGTTATTGTTGTTGTTTTTCTTGTGGCCAAGACAATGTTTCTTTTATTTAATATTAAGGCCTCCGTACTTTTCAACACTGATTTTGTTTGTGCAATTTTAATTAGTTTTCACAACAGCGCACCTTTTTTAAGTCATTACCCACACACATACAAACTCACACACACACACACATGTACTAAGTATGTAAAGCATTTGCATACAAACTTTCTAAGCACACTAACAACAAAAGACAAGGTGAGCTGTTTTTTTGCATTGCACACTTACACACACGCAAACACAAACGAGCCGCAAGTCAGAGTCTATCGCTATCTCGCTCGCTCTGTAGCTGTCGTCGCCTTCGCATTGCTTTGCTTCGCCTTTTGTTGAGCCGCTATAATCAGATAAGCAGACAACTGGAGTTGCTGAGAGGCTTGTCACGCCCACACACAGACACGCCCATGCCAGCGTATGTGTGCGATTCGACTAAGTCATTCGAAAGAAGAAGAACAACAGTTGCTTTCTTATACAACAAAGCTGTTTAATTCCAATTGGATTAAGCGCAATGATCAGTTAAACGAAACAAACATAATGATAAAAAGAGAACAAAAATGCATTATGCACTTAATTGAGAGTTTTAATGAAAGCTCAAAAGCACAATGTCAAAGCCACTGCCCGAGAGACTTTTCATTATTATCAACCCCAACGTAAGGGGGAGTGGAACGCGTAAGCTGAGAGTAGCCTGTTGTGTGGTGCAGGTGCACTACAAACCAGTGATACATGCGACCCGACACGACCCGAGCCCACCCAAACCATAAACCAATAACAAACTAATTACACACACGCATTAGGGAACAAAACGTAGAGAGAGAGAGAGAGACAGAGAGGGAGAGAGAGAGACAGGGAGATGGAGAGTGTGAGCTCGCGTCTGAAGACGATGATATTAAACATAAATTAAGCTCTGTGTAAACTATTCAGTAAGGATATTAAATAATTATAACAATTTTCTAGTATTTAGGAAACTCGCAAGAAGGAGAAACAATTTTTTTCAGCCTTGCGTTATGTTCATTTGTGATTCCAGCTCATGCTTCAAGAGAGAATTTCGATACGCAACCATTACTATGCCACAACGCATTGGCATGCAGTTGGTGAAGTAAAACTACGCTACATGACATCGACACAAACACACGCACATATATATATATATAAATACGCGCAGTTGCACATGTGTGCGGCACCTGACCAGATCATGGTCATAATCCGCTTGCCAAAATACCAACAACAACAACAACAACAGCAGCTGTTGCACAATCAACGGCGACAGAAGCAACATTCCATAAAACGGGCAGCCAACGAAAAGCCTCCCGGGTCAAAAGAGGTTTGGGGGTTGAGGCATGCTGCATGTGGTTAACTACGCTATGTGCCCGTTGGCTCCAGCATTGGCTGTTGCTTGGCATCCCAGCCTGGCCACAAATTGTTCGCTAAAACCCATTTTGACCCATTCCACGGAGACTTGTTATCCAGTTCGAAAGACATACCACTAGCTCTGGCTGTAAATTAGATTTCAGCGCAGTTTTCATTTCACTTTTTGTGACCAGAGCGACAGAGACAGAGAGAGAGAGAGAGGGGGAGAGAGGGAGAATGGAAGAAGTATCCTTACACCGAACACGGTACAACTGAATAAAGGAGAATGAGACAAGTAAAGCCTTTTCCCAAATCCAAGGTGACATCGCCAGACCCAAAAACCAAAAAACAAACCAAAAAACTCAAACACCAAAAAAACCAACGCAATCCAACGCAACGCAGTGGAATCATTTGAAAAGCATCTTCATCATAAATCCTCAAATTGAATATGAATGTGGAAAGTGTGGAAAGCTAAATACCCTAACTTCAAATAGGCAACCTAATAAAGTGAATTCAATATTCGGAGAATACTTTAAAGCTACCAATTATTTTTTTTAAGAGCAAGTCAGAGCTTTTGCCACAGAGAAAGGTCTAAGTAAATAGACGACCTTTTCGAAGGTTTGGCCATTGTCATTTGGAAATGTTTAATGGCTCTTAAATACCTGACTTTGTTCACACAGTTTATGAGGGGTATGAAAGAGTTGCAGCTACAAATACACACACACACACACACACATTTGTGAACTATATATGTTTTGGTTTGGCAGAAATTTAGTTACATATCTTGTTGTTATCATTCTTTTCTGTTTTCTGTTTTCCTTTTTTTTTGTTGATTCTTGTTCCTTTTTTACAACAGTTTTCTGTTGGCAGAGTAATATTGGTCCTTGGTGGCTTAACATGTCATGCGAGTGCCAGCAAAGGACACAGCATCCAGGACACTATGTGTGTGAATCCTTTTTACATTCCAACTCTTGTTCAACTTAATACACTCGACTTGCACAGACAGCTGAAGTTTCAGGTAACTGTTTTGTTGGATTTCATAAATTATTCGCAATAATCATAATAAATTGTTAGTTGCCAGCATTCAACTGTCTTTGAAAGGATTCATTTTGTTATGTTGCTAATTTAATGTGTTCTTTTTTGTTCACTACTCCACATTGTTTCCCAGGAGCTCAACACTGTTTTGAGTGCAGCAAGCAGGTTACAAGAACGCTAAATGCATGCAGGATCAAAAGCAGCCAAGTTATTATCTCAAGTGGCAAGTTGCGAAAGTTTGCTCGCTTAACGCAACTTTGTGTTCTGTTGTGTGTGTGTGTGTGTGTGTGTGTGTGGGTGTGTGTGTGTGTTTTGGTGTCTGCAACTTTGTTATGCCCTTTATGTTGAAAGTAAGTGTTTTTAATCTTTTCTCTTTCTGTACACTGTTGCACTCATCTTACACATTTGTTTTCTGGTAAAATAACTCTTTATAATTGTTTTATTAAGTGTCGAAGACTTTAAGAAATATACCTAAAGTGAGGAAATAATATGTGAAAGCCAAAGCTATTTGAATAAGGAAATAAGAATCAATATAAAAATATATAAATAAATTGCATTGCTTGCACTTCTAGTTAAGGAAGGTAATAACACGCAAACCTATAAAAGATGTAATAAAAATTTAGCATTAAAAAGCTATTTGCCACTCATGTGGCAATTTAAAATGATTGTGCCCCAGGGAAAGGCAGAAAGGCTGCTTGAGAACACGGCCGCTGATTGATTATCGACACTGTTTGGCACTCCAAAGAAATAGCTACTCAATTGGTTACCTAACTTGCCACAACTTGCCTGTAGAAGTAGGCTTTTTGGCGGTTATGTAATAGCTTAAGGCTGTACTTCTTTAAGCACAGTTGAGTAAGTTATTAATGCAATAATTGATTATGACGTCAGCTAACTATTAATGAGCTTCCAAATAAACTGTTAACCATTAATGGTTTAAGTTAACTCAACCCGAAATCGTTAAATGATTCATGAGTATCGCAATTGTATTGCATAATAGTCGACCACAATGGCTTAATTCCTTGTGGCACAATTGGACCGGATATCCTGAAACTTCCATTGGTGCGCCTAATTAGCCAAGCACTCTAAGAAGTCCTGGCCAAAGGCTTGGCCATTGTTCAATGCGTTAACGTAAGCTTGAACAGCAACTTTGTGTCCATTGTGCTCGCTTTTCAACTAATGAGTTGTGCACAATTTGGCACAGCCACAACTTAGCGCTCTCTCTTTAAGTTACTTGTTGTTTAGTTGGGATGCCTTAACAGTATACAAATATGTATGTGTGTTTCTTATGGTATTAAAAAATTAGTTCGTGTGTGTTAGCTGGTGTGTGGGCAGGTCTTAAGAAATCAAAAAGGATTACGTTCTAAGCCGAACTAGCAGGTTGCAGGAACACGTCGCCCCACACTGGATAGTTGAGGACCCACAAAAGGATCATTCTTTGTAGCATTTACTGATTGCTTGTTTGTGTGTGGCCCTTTAGCCGGTGCCTGAACTAAATTAAAACCAAATGAAATAACTTACCTTCATCTGGTTTATATATATAATGTACATATAAAGCAAGAGCTTCCAGCTTTTGTCGTTCAACGTTCTTTGTTAAACATTACAAAGCACCCGAAAAACATAGCAGCAATCCCAAATTCAGGCCAGAAAACACGCAAATCTTTCTTTATTCCTCTTTCGAACCCAGCTCACACAACAGCTTAATGAACTTTTGTGCCACCTAAACTAATTGCTTAATTCAACTTAAAGTTGTCTGGTTTTTCTCACCGTGTTTGTTTCTTATCGCTGCACTGTTTAAAACATCATCGAGGGATATATTGCTTAATGAACAGTTTGAAAAACTATAAAGCTCAATTAATAACAATTTGGTAAGAAAAGTTTGCCCTATTTTACTGCCAATATAATGACTCCATCGAGCAGCTTTAGCTACGGTAATGCGCACACCTGAGTCTTCGATCTTTATGATGATGCCCCACGCACCTACTCATCAAGTCATGAAATTTTATGTTTTATAACTGTAGCAGTTAATGTTGTTGTTGTTGTTTTTGTTGTTGCTGGCGCTGTTGTGGCTGTTTCTACTTCGATTTACCTTTGTTTTTTTATGATGCCACTGGGAGCCATACGGCAAAAAAGTAAAAGCCATTTAAAAGCCAAAACTTTTCCAACAAAACAGCAAACATGAACAGGACAGGACAAGTGAACAAAAGGGAGAGGGAAAGGTGGGTGTGAGGCAAATTTAAGCGCCTGGACTTTTGTTGTTGCTATTGTTGTTGGCCCTCTCAACGCATTAAGCCACAAACAGAATCTAGTAGCTGTATGCATGGCATGGGAGAAAGCAGCATCAGCAGCACTTGACTTAGATCCATTGAATTTATGGCATTGACTTGTCCAACTAAAAAAACTAGCACACATAACGTATACGTATCCTCATCTGCTCTGGCAACCATGCCACACGATACGTTCTCTTCTCACCTGCAGCTGACTTCATTACGTATTCAGTTCGCAAACGATGCTTGTTTCTTGTTTGTTTTAGCCTTTTTTTTTGGCTGCATCTGGCAGTTTATACAACTAGTTAACTTTCCTGCATGCCGCAGGACTCTAGAGATGCTGCAACTGGACATGCCAGTGCTTCCGTTCTCAGTATATTCAGTATATCAGTATATATATAATTCTTTTTCTTTGCCATTAATTCCACTTAACAAGCGGATAAAATTGCAAAAGTGTTGTATTGAAAAATTCATAATTCAATTAGCCAATTGAATGGACGCGTTGAAGAGCAACTTTTGTGCCACCCAAAGCTTAAAGTAATGAGTGTGTGAAGGGGTATCTTGTGAAGCTTCAAGAATCTATAAATTCAATACTTAATTATGTTTAATTATTTTCATTGCAGATATTAATATTTTTATTAAAACACATCTAGGGTATCTAGTAGTCGCCAGGCACTTGCTAGTCATAACTTTAAAACTTTTCCTTTTTTTTTGCTTAAACGTTAACATGATAATTGGTTCATAAATATATTAAGTTGATTTTCAATACCTGTAAACTTTGCATCAGTTTTAAGCCACAACTATTCCAATTATTGTAAATGTGCATAGAATTTAAGCTAAAATTAGACGACAAAGCATTGAACAAAATGCCAAAAAGCTGTTCACAAATGACTCATTAGCTAGATAACTTAAGCAGATTATTAGACTTTAAATTAAAACAGCGAATAGCAGGCACTGAAATCTTAACTATACGCTGCATCATTCCAGTAATTTGATCATGTGTGTGACTGAAGAGAATTAAAAGCACAACAACGAGGTTTATTTTTACTATATTTTTTTTTAAATTAACTTGAGATTTGTTTAGTTGTATGTTGCTGTTTGAGCTGGAAGACAAACGCTTTTAAAAGCGAAGCGTTTTGCCAAAGGATATGTGTCCTTTTATGTGTAGAAGCAGCTACTTTCGATTTAGCTGGGATTTCGAGAAGAGCCGACAAAGCAAATCAAATAAAAGGGCAAGGGAGGAATGGACACAAGGGCACTGAAAACAAGATGGATGGTTACTGGGCAGAGGGAAGGTGTGAGGAAGAGAGAAAGTAGCTCACCCATGCCACAACAAGTTGTTTACACTTGGACAACGGACCAGGCGGTCAACATACTCTCAAGTTGCCCACTTTTGTTGTGCTTCACTCACGTACAAGCTGTCTGTTTCACTCTGTGTGCCTGTTGTTGTGTGTGTGTGTGTGTGTGTGTGTGTGTATGTGACAGGACATTTCATTGTTGCTTTTATTGTTGCTGTGGCCCGGGCACTTTTGTTGCCTGCCACTTTGGCAGTAGCGTGCCACAAAAGTTTTGCGGATGTGTTAAATATTTTTGCAACAGCCCGAAATAACTTGAAATGAAATGCATTGAACAACAACACGTAAGAAAAATGTTATTCCTACACTTGACTCTCTCACTTTAATATCCTTTAAAAATGAAAAAGATTTCTCACATAACGTATACGCGCAGTACGCCAGCGGGCACTCAAGTGTTTTCCTGTGTACAGCTGTCAATTGTTGCCGTAGTAGCTGCCACCAACTAACGAACTCAACACCTCCTTTTGAACAATAAGTCTCTTGCTAGACGCTGCTTCAAAGACTGCCGACTCAACTTATTCTACTTCCACTTTTATCCATAAAACCTCAATCTCAATTCTGCCCAAACCGCTGCCTCTGTTGCTGCATGGAACAATGGACCAGTTGTGTTAGTGTGTATGGATAAACTTAGCAATTTGCTGGTTCTTTGACGCTTTGTGGCTTTGGCTTTCAGCTTCGACTGCATTCTCGCAACTGCTGGCATTTTGCTTTCAGCGCCTTGGTTTTTTCGCTGCCCTTGCAAAAGGGCATAGGAATGTTTGTAATGCAGCGTAGTTAAGACTTGCAAGGATACTTTAACTAACTTAGTGGATAAAACGTTTAGCTCACTTAAGTGTCATTTTAAATCAGCTGACTCTTATATTATAGCAGTAACATTTCTGATTGTTTTTTATAGTGCATACAATATTCGGCTTGTCATAGTTCCATAAGTATTTTTCTGCTCTGGCATTTCTGCTGACATTTAAGCCACCCTGTTTTTTTTGATGCTGCCACCTGTGTTGCATAGTCTTTTTCCTTTCGTATTTATTTCGCTTCTTTGACTCACCCCTTAGACATAACAAATCACAAAGCTGGGCTCTTTCGTTTTTTCTTCTTACATAATTGCTATCATATTTATTTTAACGTTTGCATTCTGATTCTCTCTATATGCTAACATAGTGTTTAAACTTTGTTATTCTTTTTATTTTCCTGCCATACTTTGTGCCAGCTTCCGCTTTACAGTGTTGCACAGTTTCCATTTGAGTTTTCTTTAAGTTTCTAATTTTGTTTTTATTCGCTGACTGCCGCAATGGCAGCAGCTGCTGTTCTAGCTTTAAGTTAAGTAAAACTGCAAAAGCGACTAAGCCAGCTGGCACACTTCTTTTTATAGTCATTTTACAATAGAATGAGCTTAACAGAGTATCATAGGGTTGAGCAAATGTGTGTCAGTGGCAAATAGAGTAAGTTTTGAGTCTATCACAAACTTTTATTGTCAACCAGGGGGGGATTTTTGGATATAATTTAAAGAACATCTGCAAGTCGAACATGCTAAACTCAAGCAGCTTGGCTTTTTACGACTGAAGTTGATTCAACTCAATTTTGTGGCATGCATTTTGCAAGACAGCTGCAAGAATAGCTATAACAATCCCTTAGAGCTAATCATGTGCCCCACTTGCCACTAATGAGCCCCTTTGGATGACCAACCAAGACGACGCTTATCAAACTTTTGCCAATTTATAATGCTAATTCCGTTGACAACAACAAAAGCAACAAGCCGGATTACATGAGTTAAATTTAACCAAGTTCGGCCAGCGGAACTGCACAAGCGATTGAGTGTGTGGATGGAAAGGTATTCACTTTTCGCTGCAGATAGTTAAGGGGAAAAAGCATTAATGTGCATTTTGGCTAGCAATTGTGTGTGCATCAGTGCAGCTACATTGGAATGGAGGAGTTACGCTCGTATCTGCTGCTCGTACACCTGCTGCCGTCCAGTTGCAAGCGTTGTAGTTGCAGTTGCACGTAGCCATTATGTTCGTATACTTGAGCGTAACGCCCGCTGTAGTTCACTGCTCGAGCTTGCCTTTATTACCATTTTGTCTTCGAGCGTAACGTTCCACGCTATTCTCTTTTGTTTATTTCACCTTTATTAAGATTATATTTTATATACTTTCTAAGAGCTGGTTTAGATATCACATTGCAAGTATTTGGCCATAATTCTATCTTAAGGTATCTTAATGAGCAAGCTCTGAAGCTTATCTGTTTTTTGCGCTAGTTAAACAAAATAGCAAATATGGATTTTACAAAATTAGACACGTTGCTACAGCCAGGAACACATGAGGCAAGGACACACGCCCACCAACAAATGCTCCGAAAAACGGGGCGTCCTGAATCTTTTAGGTTTTGTTTGCATTTCAAATTTGGCTCGTTGCATATTTCAGTATTGCACCTGGTGAGCTGGTAAGCTGCCGGGTCCATGCTAACTCTGCTCTCTGTTCCCTGTTCGCATGTTTAGTTTTTGGCCAGTTGCCATTGCCAATTGTGAGTGCAGCTGCCCTAGCAACAGGAACAAGAACAACAAATAGCAGGAACTACTGCCAGCTTCTGCATTTTTCATGTTTAATTTCAGTTAGTGCGCAGCTCGTGTCGCTGCTGGCAGCAATTGTAGCATAACTTTTCGCGCCCACTGTCAGCATTGGTGCATGTGTGAGCTTAAAGGTGGCGGGAGAGGCAGTTAGTTTGGCAATTGTTGCTCCTCGGCCCCTTTGGCAGTGTCAGTTAGTAGCTGCTGTCAATTCGGGCCAACATTGCGTATGCTTTTTGTTTACAGCTTGTTTGCTGCTGCAACTTGCTGTTTTTTTTTGTCTTTGCTTGTTTTTTCAAGTTGTGTACAGTGCGCATTTAGTTGCACGAGGCAGGAACATGAAGCACAAAGCAGATGTGCTTTCAATGCTTTCTCTAGAGAGACAAGTTGCTTTTGTTGTTGCTGTTGCTGTTCTTGTTGCAACTGTTGGTTTCACAGCTTCCATGCTAAACTTCTCCGTCAATTCACTGTTTGCTGTTTGTAACTTTATAAAGTGTTTTGAAATATCAAAGCAAACAACTTTTAGGGTTTCTGAGTACAGCTAATAAAATGGGTTTCTGTGCAACAGTTACGTGCACATAGAAATAGCTTTCTGCAACATATTATTTGATATCGCATGCAACTAATAACAAGACTTGCGCGTAGTTAACTTCGTTAGCAACTAAACGGCTAGATAAAGTCCTTTCCTGGAGCGACAAACTACCAAGTCTCGTCCTTTAGCATCACAGCTTGAAAAGCATTGACTTTCACGCACGCTTACTTTAAAGAAAACTTATTTAAATTTGTGGAGTTTGTAACTATATATCTCCTCTCTGTATACTTTCGCTTAGTTTATCTTGGCGCTGCGAAACATTTTAGCTTGGCAACTTTCTCATGCAGCGCATTTGCTTTTCTTCCCCCAACGTATGCGAAACACATGCAAAAATATTTGTTCATAATATATTCGCGCAAAAACCTAAACAGTAACCCGACAGCGATACCCTGTTGAAGTTTTCAGCAGCCAAAAAGTATGCTACTCTTATTTTGTGTTTAAAACAGTGAGAAATACCAAAACGATTCCATCTAAATGCAAAATTGAAATTAAAAACTCTCGTTACTTATTCAAATACACCTCTTGTTTTACGCTTTACTTTAACGGGGTATCTGAAAAACAACAAGAACATCAGCAACAACAAAAACAAAAAAAAAAACCCAAAGCCACAAAACAGCCAAAGCTCAGAGCTTAACTCAAGTGGCATTTTACAGTTGGGCACTCAAGTTTGGGGCAATACACACACAAACACACACCCCCGTGTATACGTTGTTGAGCGCAGTTGCTGTTAAGTGAAATTCAATAACGCATAAAATAGCAAGTCACAAAACCCACGCTTCAGGACAAAAGAAAAGTAGAGTTCGGTAAATAAGTTTCATATGCTCGTGCATTGTATGCACATATACATATATATATCCACATACATATGGGCATACATAAGAACATAAGTAAGTGTGTCTCATGCATACAAAGGCTTATAAGTATCTAAGCATTAACATACATACATATATTAAATTATCGTCTGCCATGAGAAAGTTGCTACAATTTGTTAGTTTGTTAGAACTTACTGATTGCTGGCACTTTCTCTCAGGAATATTTGGTTACCTTCTTCTTGTGACAACATTTCTTTTGTGACCTCAAGTTTAATGCAGCCAATTTGCTAGTATTTAAGCTTTTAATTGGTTTTTTAACATGATCGTTTCCATAAGCACTTAAGTCCTTAGTTTATCAGCTTTGCCAGATTCGCCAGGCCTGCAAGATTAACTAAATATGCTGAATAAATTTTGCGCAATATATACATGTATATCTTTGGAAAATTAAAAGTTGAGCTCTGCAAGTCCAAAGGAAAAACAAGTCAACTGACTTTTCGCCTAAGACAAATTAAATTTATAAACAAATGGCGTTCAGCCAACAGAAGCAGAAGTCAAGCAACAAAGTTTACTTTCGCTTTGGCTTTTGCCATCGCCTGGGGCCCCTCTAGGCCTCGTACTTATCAACAAGCAACCAACGAAGCAACAGCAACAACAACAAATGGGAGTTTGGGAGCACATGTCAGCCCGTTTCGCATTCGTATTTGGGGTTTATTTTGTGTGCCCTTACTTAGGGTGATCTAATATTGTTGTTAAATGTGTGCCACATGTAAAAGAATTAATTAATATTTAATAAATAGTTAATAGTTAATAAACTTGTTCTGCAAAATACTTGCATATAAATTACAAGGTCTCTATGTAACCAAAGTGTATGAAAGGGTATCTAATCTTCATTGTGCCCAAAGAAAACACATGCATTCTTGTTTATACATATTAACATTAACCAAAAACTGTTGAATGGCGCTCGTTGTATGTGTTGGTGTATTTATGTGTATTTGGGCGCTACGCACGCCTCTAAGACGGCTTTAAAAAATGTTTCACTTAAAATAAGAACATTCCTAGGGGTGGTTAGGGTAAAGGACACAGCGTCTTGGTAGTTGTTGTCGACTTTCTGAGACTCCAATAAAAACAAAATGTGTACACGACAAGCAAACATAAAGTTAGAGAAGCTCGTTAAATTTCGCCAAAGGGTATAGGTAAAAGAAGGAAAAAATGCAAGCAAATAATGTGAACAGGTTTCTGGATATGGAAAACATGCTTTTACTTTTAGCTTACGTCTGTATTAGTATATATGTTTGTATGTCTATATGTACTGTGTATATGTTTTTGAAAATTGTCAAGCAACAGTTACTGGTTGAGACATGGGCTTTTTGGCCTAGCTGTCTGACTGTTAACTGCAAGTGTGTCTGCAGATAAGTGTGTATACTTAATAATCCCGACTCAACTGTGTGGTCGCACGTGACTTTATAAATCGTCAAACGGTGAGCCATGGCATAGGCCTGGCTTGCGGCATTTTCCATTTCCATTTGCCAGAAAAGTCAAATGCAAATCCAAGCAGCGCCTATTTGGTATATACACAAAGTATATCCTGTGGATTGGGTGTGTGCCAATGTTGCTGACTCAGTGGAGCGCGAATCGT